>JAXDDW010000080.1:792500-1375000 GCA_034670385.1 Hoplostethus mediterraneus
ACACTAGGGATACTGGGGACACTCAGGATACTGGGCACACTGGGGACACTAGGGATACTGGGGACACTAAGGATACTGGGGATACTGGGGACACTAGGGATACTGGGGACACTAAGGATACTGGGGACACTAGAGGCACTAGGGACACTGGGGGCACTAGGGATATTGGGACACTAGGGATACTGGGGACACTAAGGATACTGGGGACACTGGGGGCACTGGGGAAATGTCTCATCACTTTTTGAAATGTCCAGTTCTGTCCCCACTTGTAAGGGTTCAGTCAATGTCCCCAGTCTTCTCCATCCTGCCAGCACTCACTTCTATGGTTCTATTGAATTCAATGGGGAAATTAGTAGAGAGAAAGCAGTGAGAGTCATCCATGCCTCTCAGACTCTCCATCTGCCTCTTATCCTGCTGGCTTGTTGCTTGTCCAGGACACCATAATGATGCTTCAACAGTCCAGTGGTGCATTTCAGTCAGTTGGTCAGCTTGTTGATCATTAATCATTACTAATTTTAAATGTTACATTATTACTTGAGGGCGCTACGATTAAAGGCCTACATTTTTAATTGGCCACCACTGGTCCAATTTTGATTAACCTTGGAGGGATAATGTATTTTGGCACTGCTGTTTTAAAGAAATACAGTGATTGGCCTGATGGGGGCACTAAAATTAAAGGTCAGAATTTCGAATTTTGAAAGGTCATAACTCCCTATCACCCAACCAGTCAGTCAGTCCATCACTCAACCACTCAGTCAACCAATCAAGCAGTCACTGCATCAGTCAGTCAGTCAGTCAGTCAGTCAGTCAGTCAGTCACTTCATCAGTCAGTCAGTCACTTCATCAGTGAGACAGTCACTGCATCAGTCAGTCAGTCAGTAACTGCATCAGTCAGTCAGCCAGGCTGGCAGGCTACCAAGGCCTAACAAGGTGATATCGCCTTCAGCCTCCATTTAGCAGCCAGAGACAGTCAGTCTCCTGGTGGTCTGGCGGCCAGATTGTGGCTGACCTCTTTCTGCCTGTCAACCCCACCGGTGCTCTGCCCTCACAGGTCACAGCTCTCTGCCTGCTGCACTGATTGAGGAGCAGTAGCAATCCTAACAAGCCCTCTGATATCAGCACTCAGGCTCCGTTCACACTGCAGCTGAAAATGTCCCGTTTCACATTTTTCCCCCTCACTTGTGACACATCAGATGAGGAGAAGAGTAGCTACAAAAACAGATGTGACGTCTTTTGTTTTGTTATTGTTATACACCTGTCTTCTCGACATCGCTGGTGGTTCATATTGGTATCGGATATGGGTTACATCTTAGAATAGATTTGAACAGTCATGCTTGCAGCATCAGATGGGTGGGGTTTCTGTGTGGGGCTTTTAGGACAGACACTCTGAGTCATACAAAGCAATTTAACAGGTTTTAAAGGCCCAACTGTAATTAAACTGTGTGTGTGTGTGTTTATGCGTGTGTGGGTTATGTTATGTGTGCGCATTAAAATGCACCTCTCACGTCTTAAGAAATGTCCCAGGTGGGAACATCAAGCAGTAAATGTACTGAGGTAAATGAAGTGTGAGACTCTCTCTTGGACCACTGAACTGTGAAGAGAGCAGTACACATTTAGGGAGTGTGTACATGAGAGTGTGTATGTGAGAGTGTGTGTGTGTGTGTGTCTGTCGAATAGCATTTCCAAATTGGCAAATAGCATTTGTTTTAACCTGCTTGGAGTACCAGATGGGTGGGGTTAGCGTGTGTGGTTTTGGAAACAGATTGCTCTTTAAAAGTGACCCTGCTGGATTAAGCAGTTCAGAATCAACCATCACTATCAACAACATTCAAAAGGCTAATGGGACTACTGACCCTGCTGGCTTGAAGCGGCCCACTCTGCTGTTCAGAAGCCACAATCGGTTTGTATTTATCAATCAACCACTGGGCCGAATAGAGAAGTAACCAAAGCTGCATCCAATTAAGACTCTGCAGCAGGTGATTCGTCTTGGGCGGACATGATTAAACTGGAAATAGGCTCGGTCTAGTCGCCACCCTGCTACTGGACATAAATAAAATCAACCGGCAGCAAGCAACACGCTGAGATACATTTTTCTGGGAGAGTTGCCCAACGTGGCTACAGAGGAGAGAGATGAGAAATATTAATAGGGCCTGTAAACACCAACTGCAGATAGACAGAGAGAGAGGTAGATAAAGTATGTATGTATTTATGTGGTGTGTGTGTGTGTGTGTGTGTGTGTGTGTGTGTGTGTGTGTGTGTGTGTGTGTGTGTGTGTGTGTGAGATTCATGCCCATTACTCAATACACACACACACACACACACACACACACACACACACACACACACACCTACACACTGCTGCTGTCCGCATCGCTGCTCTGCTGAACCCTGCTGAACCCTGCCGGTGTCTCACTGAGGAAGTATTTACTTTGGTTTCACCCAAGGGTGCCATGACACACTGACTCTCTCCTCCTTTCACCACCCCCCCATTGCATAAAAGCCGTAACACCACTGAGGATGCTCTCACTAAGCTGGCTCATATTGCAACACGTGGTGGCCATATTTGATTTACGTCACACTAGGTGTACAACATACAACTTAAAACAACTTTCATTCAGTTTTATTGGTTTGTAAAATTGGGTTATTGGCTTATTATTCTTTTTATTATTTCACTTAAAAAATTTTATTCTGTCTTGTCATTGCTTTTATTGATTTTATGTAAAGATTATTATTATTATTGTTATTATTATTATTATTATTGTTGTTGTTGTTGTTGTTGTTGTTGTTGTTGTTAATAAACACCTGTTGCTAACAAATTCTGACATGACATCACATTGTTTTACTAAGGAAGGTTATGAAATCACATTACCAGACAAAAACTCTATGTTTGCATGGTGGCAGCCATCTTTGTACCTTCGACTGATCGATAGGAAGTCCAGCCAATGACAAGACCTTCAGTGTGAACAGGGGCACATGACTGGTTTGGATTTCGTCAGAAGACAGATGATTGGCAAATAGCAAATGGCCCCGCCCCAGACCCTACCAGTTTACAGAACATAAAGTATGACCTCAGAGAGAACACGATTCGTAGCTCTGAAACTCTGAAAAAGTTTTGTGATTTCATTGCATGTAACCGTTAATCAAACTAAAACAAACATTAATAGATAGATAGAGAGATAGAGAGATAGAGATATATAGAGAGAGATAGATAGAGAGAGAGAGAGAGAGATAGAGAGATAGATTGAAGATTGAAAACACGCTTCAACCTCTCAGAACTTTAAACTGGAGGCTTAAAGCTTTCAAGACGTGGCGGTGGCCTCGCTCCGTATATTTTGTCGCATGCCAATAAAGCTAGGTTCAATTGAGTAGAACTGACAGACTGAGACGTGGAAAAGACGGAGAGCGTGAGAGGGAGTAAAGGAAGGACCGATAGAGAGAGGGAGGGAGGGGAAGACGGATGGATGCGGTATGAAGATGGCGGGTCAGGAGAGATAACCCAGAAGCAGTGTGGGTCAAGGGGACAGTCTATTAAAAGCAAGAGTGCAGGTGTGAGATTGCATTCAGTAAACAAGAACACACACACACACACACACACACACACACACACACACACACACACACACACACACATGCATGCACACACATACGTCTATCTATTTATCAGAACAGCTTCAATCCTCCTTTGATGCCGTCATACTGCATCCTGAGCTGCGTGTAACGGGATATTGAACCTTTCTTTGACGGATGAAGAGGTGGAGATCTACTCTCCATAAAGGTTGAAATGATGTTTAGATCTGCTGATTGGAGGCATGGAAGACGTCATTATGTACACATGTGAGATATATCACATAGATACGGCTCTATCTGTCTCTTTCCACTGTGGTACATTGATTTCAGATACGCTCCAACAGACCTGACTAGTAAAGGAAGAGAGAGAACCGACAATATTTTTAGCTCCCACTTTTCAGAGAACAGTGCATAGAGTTTTTTACATAACTCACTCGTACAAAAGCAGATTTTCCACTGCCGAATGTGAACAACAATAGCCTAGAAAGAAAACCTCAGTGTCTACCACGCTCTCGACCCCTCGAAAGGAGCCGGAGAGGGACCGGAGCGGCATATTGTTCTTCAAAAGAAGAGGTTTTTTATCCAACCACACAATCCAACCACGTAATGGGGCTCGGGGGGGCTACAGATCGGGTTCTTGTCTGTCTGTCCATCAGTCCTGATTACCTGATATCTGATTTTGACAAACCTACACTGACTGGCCAGATGGGGGCGCTATAATTAAACCTTTAACTCGAACTTGACTTCTCTGACACCACTGGTCCGATTTTGACAAAACACGGGAGGGATGATGCATTTTGGCGCTGTGTTCTGAGGTTTAAGGTAATTACACTGATTGGCCTGATGGGGGCGCTAGGTCACATAAATAAAAGGTCAAAATTTCACACTTTGAAAGGCCCTAGTCCAATTCCAATTGATACAAAACTTTTTCACAAATTGGGGTCTAATGGGGTCACTATAAGAAAAGGTGAACATTGTTAAACTCAAACGTAATATCTCATCATGATTTTAATCAAACTTTGTGTGTTCTGACCTTAATATTACACTGATTGGACTGATGGGGGCGCTGCGACATGTTGACTTGTTATAGATGCCAGGCAGGTTGGGAAATTACCACCAGCCAGTAGTGGTAAGCGGTAAATGGCTGGTAGGTTGTCTCCTAATCATTTGGAGGCTAGCTTGGTTGGTAAAACTTGGTTGGTAAAAACAAAAGTGTCCGGTGAATTTTGGGCTTTACTGGACACTGTAGCCCTGAGACAAACGTTTCCTGCCCTGATAGCTGGTTCTGTTGAGGCCAGGTAGCCTTTGGAGAGATGGACAGCACAGTTCAGACTCAGTCGTTGATATTTATATTTTGATGTGTTTTTCTGTCAGATTTTCACCCCATCCTGCAACTTTCTCATCTCTTGCCCATAGTGTGTAGTACAGGATTTATAAACATTCTCCATTTCAAAATTCATGGACATGTGGGTATCAAGTATTTTTTACCATACTTTTCCAGACCTTTCGTCCATAGACCATGTTTTTCCATAATTGTCCATGCTTTCCAGACCTGCATAGGATCCCTGTAGGTACCATAGCAGGTCATCTCCCCCCCTAGAGGCCCAGTGTGACTCAAGAAAGGCAATGTCCTTTCTGGAATCTTTGTGTAGCTGTGATGGTGTGGGATCATTTTGGTTTCATCCCAGTTTTGATGTTTCTTTGTTTTTAGAGATTTGATTATTATCGTCACAATAACACGGGACCTGTACTCATCTGTGCTCTTCCCATTCTCTCCAGTAGTGCTGAATGAACGTAGAGGAATGTAAGTAGAGTTATGACACTGGTATTCACTTTAATACCCATTCTCTTATTTAAGAAATGCAAGTACAGCATGCTGTTTGTGAGGTGCGTCCCACCACGGTAAGATCATCACCCACCGTGCTGAATTGATTTTATTTCTACTCTAAACAGCCTCTTTAAGTAAACTTGGTCTTAAATGTATTCTGAGTCTGAGTCATATTTCCTAAAAGGAACTTTCTGACTTAATAACACTGGTTTTGATGTGAAACCTCTTTTTTTATATATATACAACTTTTCTTCCCAGGGTAGTTTCCCCCTGGACCTCCTTACATATGACTTTCCTACTACCACAGTAAGAGAAACACTGGCATGTAGGTCCTTTTTCCTTGGTAATATTATCCATGTATTCTAGAGGTTTCACTTCGTTCTTTATATTTACACATTACATATTAGTATTTTACCTACTGCCCGTATCCTTTGACTTAGAAATGAGTGCAGCAGTAGAATAAGCTTCATTTCCCAGATCGCCAGTATGACAAGCATCTAATAATAAGAGGTGGACGGGTCTCAGTCACAGCGGCCAGGCTATAGCTCCAACAAGTAGTGTCCTTGCTCTATAGGCCCTTTATCAACAGTGACGCAGGAACGGCAAACAGTTATTATTACATTGAGGTTCTTATGAGGCCCGACCATCTGTATTCGATTTTTTTACCCTGTAGGCTCCTGGGTAATCTGGGAATGAAAATCCCACTTTCCACATGGGTGTAGCCATTGTGTTTAAAGTGGGGAGGACAAATGAAAGGGGGGGGTGTGGGGGTTCTCCCCTGAAATTCTTTTGCCATCTAAAACTGATTTTCTGAATTTTCAAACGACTAAATGACTAAAAATGACTAAAATGACTAAAATGTTTTTTTTGAGAATAACAAAATCAAGAAAAAATGGCCAGTAATTTAGCCCTGGGCTTAGAACAATGCTGCGTAAAAGTTTTTTTTGTCTGTCACCCTTACAGAATGACCTTCACTCTTTTCTAAATATCATAAAAAGAAACACAACATTGGTGGAGGAGCAGCTCAGGCTCAGGCAAAGAGAAAAGTTCACTCTTTTAAGGATGAGTATCAATGAAATTAGTTTTTATTTGTGTCTCGCGGGCTGAGCTCCCTTAGTCTGTTAAAAAATTATATAAAAATTTAAACGAGGGAATTTGGAGCTCAACTTCCCTTCAGCAAGACTTATCCGCCCGAGGGAAAGTCAAGTTTAATTTAAGTCCAAAATCAAACAACTCAAACTGACGCTCAAAGTACAGCGAATGATGACGAAGAAGGTCCATGCCTTCAACCGAGCCTGTGACAGATCGCCTGTATTTTGAATGAGGATTCAAGGTTGCAATTAGTACAGTATCAAGTCATATTCTTCCATAAAAATTGATGAATATATTCAAGGAAATAACACTGGGCGTTTTGTAATGCATTTGAGGCTTATAATATTTTGCACTTTTGGGTGCAGTACGTTGACTCTCAAAGAGCTCGTCCTTGAGTGGCTCCCTGGCAAAAATCAGTGAGAAACACTGCTGTAGGCCAAAGCTGGCAGGTCATATTTCATTCACGGTAGATGTTGTGACATGAGTGACCCTTTATTGGCTTCTAATCATCGTTGGTAATGCCGCCTGTAAGTAAATCCACTTAAGCCTTAGGGTGCAAAAAGCAATTTACGCAACAGTTGATTTTAAACATGAATAACTTGATCAATTTTACGCCAGACATCCTTCCTGAAGACACACTTTTATTCTCTCACCTTTGGTTTTTTATTTCTTGTACTATGTGTTTTACTATTTTAGTGTTTGAATAATATATATGTTTTATGTGTTCTTATTTTTATATCATTCCATCGCAAAGAATTTTGTAGCCACAGTTTAGAAAGGTGCTATAGAAATACTTAGTTACTGACTAATATTATGAGAATAGGAGAATATCCTCCACATTTTATGATGAAACATAGAGGCCAAGTGATTAAGTGACAGAAAACGACCTTAATGCAGTTTCACCACCTTCTTCGACTGAGGACATTGTCAGATACAACTTCAGAAACATAGTTGAGGAAACACAAGCTTTTCCCAGGCTGACATATGATATAACATTACAGTCATTCAGCAGACGCTTTTATCCAAAGCGACTTACAATAAGTGCATTCAACATAGGTAGGTAGAGAACTACTAGTCACCAGAAATCAGAAGTGGATCTCCTTCCTAGAAGCATCTAAGAGCAGTGTTGATGTAGAAGTGCAATAAGTTAGCTACCTACTTTTATTAAACAAATGAGACAAATAAGTAAATCAAATAAACAAGAGCTAATAAACAAGAGCTCAGTCAAATAAGTGAAGACAACTGGGCAAGTTCTAAGAGCAAGGGTCAGGGTAGTGTTTCTTGAAGAGGTGGGTTTTCAGCCTGCGGCGAAAGATGGGCAGATGGGCTGCTGTCCTGACATCAGTGGGGAGTTCATTCCACCACTGTGGGACCAGGACAGAGAAAAGCCGTGACCGTGTAGATCGGCCGCAGGGACCTCTGAGTGACGGGGCAGCCAGTCGCCTCGAGGCAGCAAAGCGAAGTGGTCGGGCGGGGGTGTAAGGCTTGACCATAGCCTGGAGGTAAGAAGGAGCTGTTCCTTTCACTGCCCTATAGGCTAGCACCAGGGTCTTGAACTGGATGTGAGCTGCTACAGGGAGCCAGTGTAGAGAACGGAGAAGGGTAGTTGTATGGGAGAACTTGGGGCGGTTGAACACCAGACGAGCTGCAGCTTTCTGAACAAGCTCCAGAGGTCTGATGGCCGACGCCGGGGCACCAGCAAGGAGGGAGTTGCAGTAGTCCAGGCAGGAGATGACAAGAGCCTGGATGAGCACCTGCGCTGCCTTGTCATTGAGAAAGGGGCGAATCCTCCTGATGTTGTAGAGGAGGAATCTGCAGGAGTGTGTCACTGACGCGATGTTTACCGAGAATGACAGTTGGTCGTCCAGGGTCACACCCAGATTCCTCGCAGTCCGAGTTGACGTCACCACAGCATGATCAATGGTGATGGCCAGGTCTCGGTGCGGACAATTACACCCCCCCCCCCCCCCCCAACAGCTCAGTCTTGTCCAGGTTGAGCTTCAGGTGGTGCATTGACATTCACCCCGATATATCTGCCAGACACGCAGCAATGCGTTCCTCCACTTGTGTGTCAGAGGTGGGAAATGACAGGATCAGCTGGGTGTCATCTGCATAGCAGTGGTAGGAAAAGTCATGGGAGTGGATAACAGAACCAAGAGATGATGTGTAGAGGGAAAAAAAGAAGAGGACCCAGTAGTGAGCCTGCGTGGTTCTGACACAGACCCTCTCAGCGTCACCTGGTATAGGAGCGATCCGTCAGGTAGGATGCAAACATGGAGAGTGCAGAGCCTGAGACACCCATCCCCTCAAGGGTGGAGAGGAGGATCTGGTGGGTCACCGTGTCGAACGCTGCAGACAGGTCCAGGAGTATCAGGACAGAGGAGAGAGAGTTCGCTCTAGTGGCATGGAGCGACTCAGTCACTGCCAGGAGGGCAGTCTCAGTCGAGTGACCCACCTTGAACCCGGACTGGTGGGGGTCCAAGAGGTTGTTCTGGTGGAGGTGGAGAAACAAGCTGCTCCCAAAGTCAGATACAAAAGAGCCGAGGCTGTTACCATGACGAGACAGGAGACAGCTGGGAGGCTGACGTTGTGGATAAACATGAATTTTATTTAAGATAACATGGTTTGGATCCAGTTCATGCATTCCCCAACGATATTACGTACAACGATGTACCCCAGCTGCCCTTACAACTAACCCGGGATGTGTGGTCGGATGTTTCATTTCTCTCCCTGTTTTTGAGGCTAAATAATGTTGAATTTTGAATGTTGAGAGGTTGAAACCACTCCGTTTTGTAACAGACATGTGAGAAGTTCACACCAGATTTTGAAACATGTAACTCACATGAACAAGGAGATATGGACAGAAATGGGAAAGATGTTACAACCAACCCCAGTCTCCCCTACCTCAGACACATATTCCCTATAGGTATATAATATTGATGTTTAGTTGAGCTCATGTACTCCACTACTTGCTAGTGATCCCAATACACATCTGATTCAGCTTTAGCCTGAATCCAAACAGGTTTTTATCATTAGAACGGAGAGCAAAAATCGAGAGATTGATTTGGAATCCATATAAAACTATTCAGGGGATGAATGTTCTCTAAGCTTTTTTGGTGATCTATAAATCTGTCAATTTATCATATTGATCATGGAGATAGTTTGGGGATCTATAGATCTAATGATGGATCCACTTGTCCCCAGTAGTTTAGTCTCTCTGTATATGCAGAATTAGAAGTTTGACAAGCAAATGATTAGGTCCTGCACCCTGACGTGACTCAACGTACTGTCTATGTATTTGGTTGGTTCCGTCTTACCTGGCTGCCAGGCGACCTGCTGCTGCAACACCTCGGAGGTAAACCTGAAGTCTCCACGGGCTCCAGACCCGCCCAGGTCTCCAGGGGCCTCGACCTGCTCACCTGTCGGTCGGATGCAGCTGGAAACCAGTCCGCGGTACTGGGGGAAGCGGATGGGAAGAGGAACGGCACCGTATCCACCACCGGAGGGGAGGACAACTCCATGTTCACATACAGAACATCCCGTGAAGTGATAGTCACCGGCTAAATATCGTTACTGTGCTGGGAATTTAAAAAAAGACGTCTGATGAGGCTTGCGGACGCGGACGCCAAAAACTAAGCTGTGCGACGAAAGTGGATGAATATGAAATCTGACGGTCCGCTCGAGCTGCAGGCTGTGGTGGTGAAACTGGTGGAGGACTGTTGGATGCTCGTCCACGGGACTGGACTCCTTTCCCGTCTGATGGACTCTCTCTCTCTCTCTCTCTCTCTCTCTCTCTCTCTCTCTCCGTCTGAGTGTCTCTCTCCCGCTGTCTCTCTGTCTGAAGGTCTCGCTCTCTCTTCTGTCTGTCTAAAGCCCCCCTCCCTCTCACTCTCCTTTCTCTGTCTGTCTGTTCGCCTCTCTCCGTCTCTTTCTCCCTCTCTGTTTGAAGGTCTCTCTCTCTCTCTTCTCTCTCTCTCGCTCTGCTTTCTCTCTCAGTCAATCTGAAGGTCTCTCTCCCTCCCTCTCTCTCCTTTCTCTCTCTGACTGAAGGTCTCTCACTCTCTCTATCCCTCTTTCTCTCTCTCCTCCTCCTCCTTCTCCTCCCATTCCTTCTCATTCTCTCAATTCAGTTCAGTTCAGTTCAAAAGGTGCTTTACATGGTAAAATCGATGATCGACATACAACCGTGCCGGACTGAAAGAGACATTGATTGATTCAATGTTAGAGAGAGAGAGAGAGTTCATGACAGCTTCACTGCTTCTACTGTACTTCTACTGAAACAGCGGTACTCTGCTGACGTTGTGTACTCTTGTATTCGATGTGTGCAGGCACTTGAATTTTTGGATGATACTTCTGTCTTTGCATGTTATGTACCGAGGCTCTCCTGCATGAGTGTGTGTGTGTGTGTGTGTGTGTGTGTGTTGAGAGGCTGGTGACAGGCTGATGAAGCCCAACTCAGCACACACACGCATGCATTCATATCCAAAGGTTCCAAATATTCTAGCGGTTTCGTGACATTTAAGGATGCAACAGAGACTGAAAGAAGTTGTACTGGTGGTTTGGCCCTTTTTTGGACAAGCCTGCAGTTTGTACATGTCTACCAGTGGTAACATTAATAAACTACCTACATAGCTATAGCTACACACACACACACACACACACACACACCATGAAAGGTTTTATTAGGCATCTTCACACGCAGGGGGGGGGGCACAGCCTAAAGGTTAGAGAACTAGTTCAAATCCCTGCACCGGTGGAGAAAAGGTGTTCCCAGGTGTGAATGTGTGTGTATTAATGTGAAGCACAGAGGAATGCATGCAAACTTACTGAGATAAGTAAGGGTTAAAAAAAAACAAAAACAGCCGTACTTCTCCCTCTGTTGGATCAGCAGGATGGGTCAACCTGCCTAGAGCAGTGGTTCTCAATCCAGTCCTCAAGGACCCCCTGTCCTGGAGGTTTTAGCTACAACCTTACTCAGGCACACCTGAACCAATTAGAGGCTTCAGGTTTTCATGAAACTTTAATTGGTTCAGGTGTGCCTGAGTAAGGTTGTAGCTAAAACCTCCAGGACAGGGGGTCCTTGAGGACTGGATTGAGAACCACTGGCCTAGAGGACCTTGAGACATATTGGTTTCATATCGGATGTTTTAGTTTAGACTCATGGTCCTCAGTCCGTTTTTTGAGGTTGTGCTTCTCGCCCGCCCAGCTCTCCATAGGGAGGTCAGGGTGCAGAGCAGCGGCCCCGGAGGCGGTAGGCCTTCACCATATTGCTCAAAGGCACTTTCACAAGGTGGACACTGGGAGTCATGGGGGACCTTCTCAAACCCGGGACCTTGTGGTTTCAGGACAGTCTCTCTAAGCCTCAGGCCACCCTGCCATCGTGTCCACCCCAACAAGAACCATTTCTAGGAGTGAGTGGAGTTTTAGTGCCACGGGATGTAATAAATGGCGTTTCAGAGGCCTTTCCACCCCACTGAGAACCATTTCCGTGGGGGAAACACCGCTGTAGAGGGCGGAGACTCGGAGCCAGGGCCCCGAGCTGAGTTTTAAAGCTGAGTTTTAATGCCTTTCAACCATAAAGTGACTAACTAGTTGCGTCCACTGAGCTGGACCCTCTCATTTCCTGGTGATTCATTAGTGAGTCACTCATCTGTGTCGCCGTTGTGCCCTCTAGTGGTAGGATGTGGGACAGAAGTCTTTTCCCCAGCAGTCCCAGTCTCTGCTGTCCACAGTCTGCTGCCACTGGGCAGCCGAGCAGTATATGGAGATTAGATTTAATTAAAATCGGCTCGTGCCCGGAACCCGCTGAACTTAAGATCTACATCCAACAAACTGTGACAGTTTTTAATATCCAAATTACGCAGCCCACCGATCAGCGCTGACGATAACTGCTGACACAGACAAATTCAATATCCTCTCCTCTGATAGTAATCAACAACAAATGCATCATTCGAACTGCTTGAGACAAAAGTCTAAAAACCACAACAATGGGATAAAAGGAGATGTTGAAGCTTTAAAACAAGCTAGTTGGCAGTTTGATCCACTTCTGTAAATCGGTAGAAAATCAAGGAAAATCCAGTGTTTGCTGAAACGGTGGTGCTGACATGCCCACTCGGCTCGGCCAGAGCACCTGGGAAGACATGAGTTATAAGGCCACTAAATCAGCTTCACATCCAGCTGACCACCCAACTCCTTGTCCAGCTCCGTCTGTCGTCAGCACACACACACACACACACACACACACACACACACACAAGAAAGAGCAGTGCTTTAGAGGCCTGACTAGATGGAGATTTGAAAGGGATAGATTTAAGGCTTTGAAGATTAAAGCCAGGTGTGTGTGTGTGTGTGTGTGTGTGTGTGTGTTGACAGCAGCTCCTGAATAGACTAGGGAAAACTCAGGAGATGTCTGGTAAAAGTACACGCCCATAAATCTGATCCAGAATAATTGTTGCGAGCATCCAGCTACACTTTCATAGCTCATGGAAAACTCTTCCTAAACAGACATGCAGTCCTTCCTGTAGTTTCGTCAACATGGCGGCTGTTGATCTGTGGGGGAGCTTGGTTTTATGTGTTCAGCAAGGCGAGAACAGCATCTTCCACCAAGGACAACGACACACAAAAGCCAGCAGTTACTGTTAAAACCGTACAACTTTATTCCCGTCAACCAAACAGTAATAATTATAGCATTTTCATCAAGAAACAAAGGACGTAAAAAAGGTTGAAAAGAGAAAAAGAGTGCGAAGACCATCTGATCTCTCCATTTTGGTCTGGTGTCCTTGTTAGTGACCACCTCTCCTGTTCATCTGCTTTCTCTCTCTCTCTTCATCTCTTTCTTTCACATTATCTTCCTTTCCGTCTCTGTTTTTACTCCCCGATGGCCAGTGGGCCAACCAGCTGTCTTTGACTTCCACTCCAGCACCCACTATACACTTCCACGCTCTGCTGTGATTGGTCCTTAGTTACCATGGCGGCGACATTGGCTGTGGGTTCTGTAGGTAGGACATCACAACCGCTGAGATGGAAAGCCTGCAGACAGAGAGAGACACAAAAGAGTTTAGAAACAGAGACCCTCATTTATCAATATTTCCATCTATGTGTAAAAGGTTGAAAGTTGATCAAATACAATTTACTGAAAACACAAAATATGCATGCCAACTGTTATCAAAGTCTCATTATAATCAAAATGTAAGTGGAAATGAGTTTAAAGAAGCTCTCTGTACAAGTTTTGTGTGTTTTGAGTGATTATTGAAGTGTGCAGTCTTGGTTTTAACCATGGTTTAACGTGGTTTAAGGGCCATCTGAAGTAGGGCCACAATCCGACCCGCTAAAAACGTATTTATGGCTCTCCAAAAGGTTCCAGAAACTGACATTTAGGATTTTTGGTATTACAGAAACATGTTTCCTAACTGCATTTAGGAAAAAATCCTATCTTATCTTAGGATAGGAATTTAGCTATTACAGAACCGTCCTAACTGAAGAATTTCCTAAATTAGGAATCCTAAATTAGGATGACATAGACCCTGTCCTAAATTCAAAATAACTGCCAAAAATGGCAGCACCACTGTTGTTAGGTCTGTATGGCAATGACAATGAAGATGGGGAACAACATGAACACTAAAATATTATGTATTTTTAATAAATAATATTTAGAATATAAATTATTATTATTATTATATAATATTAATATTATAATATATTATTTTAATCTTTATCCTGGGCCGATAATGAAAACTTCCCAAAAAGGTGGGGTTTCCTCTCCTCCCCCGACACGATTAATGCCTCTGACTCATCGATATTAAAATTGAACGCTCATCTTTTCTTGTCCATTATATCTAGCCAGTGACAGCTGAAGTGAGACAGCCGTTGATATTACATTATAATAAGGGTTACTGACAGTCTCGTGTACATTCTAAACACAGATACAGACATGACAGGACGAGTGCCGATTGAAGAATCGAGTTTACACTTCTAGTTAGGATTTCTTAAGTTAAGATAAGATATGAGGTCTGAGATAGGATAGGACACAGCCATGAGTTTAGGAATTGCTTCTGTAATAGGAAGATAGGATTTTTCCTATCTTTGAAACTTAAGTTAAGATAGGACAAGCAGTTAGGAAATTATTCTGTAATGAGGCCCCTGAGCTGGAAGCAAACTCAAGTCACACGCTGTGGTTTAAGTCTAGTTTGGTGAGCACACGTCTGATTGGTGCTGAGAGCCAGTGTAAAGGAGGTGGTACCAGGACAGCAGAATTTACTGTTGAGCCATCTGTTGTTGGACCAACTCAGCAACAAATCTGTGATGGCAGAGGCTCACTTGATAACCCCAAGGACCACATCCAACATCCTTGCCAGGTTTCTATGTAGGTGCTCACCTTAGTCTAATAACACAAGGAGTAGTTACATCACATCCTGGCTATTGAAAAATGTCCTCAAAACTGGCCTTGAACCAGCGGCCTGCGTGCACACGGCACATTGAGTTCATCCTACTCGATCTGACATTACATGCTGAGCCAAACATTTTGTGTTGCTAAACTATGAGTGCATCGGGCCTGTCTTTAATATAACCTCATCTAGTCAATGGACTGGAAGGCATTTCCTCATTGCAAATCTGTCTGAGGGCCCCGACCTAGCTTCCCTGGATGGGTGCCCTGCTGTAGTACACTTTTATAAGCAAATGGAAATGTATCACCCCTGGAGGTCACACAGTTTAAAAGCTTTTAGACATTAAATTTGACCAGTCTAGCAGCCATGGCAAACCTCCATGTTTTAAAGCTGCACATGTACATATACACACATTAGTTCATACTCACATGAAGCTGCTCATCATCTGTTTGGTGTCCTCTGAGCTTCTGGAGTTAGCAAAGCTGATGAAGGAGCAGTAGACTGCGATCCATGCGCACCACTTCAACTGGAACACAAACACAATATTTTGGTGAGGCTAGTTTAAGGTGATAACAAAGAACTTCTTTAAAATGTTAAGATTTTTTTATAATGGTCATCACTGCCTCATGGTAGCGTGAGGCAGTGATGTCCTCTGCACAGCTCCAAATCTGTGGGGTGAGCGTCAAATGCAGGAAAAACAATCCAAAGAGGAATAAATGTTAGATGAGTGAACCTGAAGAAGCAGCAAAACGTGTCATCCGTATTTACTTGCATGGGTAATTCATAAAAACAGAAACTCCACTGACTGTGGTATGATTCTGTTAAGAATAGAAGTGGCATGTACACATGTTACACAGAAAATGATTTACTCTATTATACTATGAAATGTGCTATTTGTCAGCACAGAAAATGCATGATTATAGCTAAAAAAAATAATCCTGATAAACCTGGAAATCTTGTGGGGGTGGAAACCCTCAACCTGGCCATGTTAGTGTCACGCTCTACCCATTGAGTTCTACATACCAGTTGTGAATATTCTTCTGTACCAAATTGTTTGGAAACAACTTGTGCAACACCTTTTGAAGAAAACATTTAAAACCAACTAATCAATAAAGAATTCTTTGTTGACTAAAACCCAAACAATCAGTCAAATAATCTACAAAGAGACCAGACAGGCTTGCTACCCTTCCCCCTGTGCCCTTCAGTCTAGCATCTAAAAGGTGAGTTTACCTTTAATCTTCTAAATGGAACGGGTGGGCTGGACTATGATCCACCCTTTTGGGGCAACACCCATTAGTGTGGTCACTCTCTCTCTCTCTCACACACACACACACACACACACACACACACACACACACACACACACCCAGAGGACAGGGGAGTGGAAAGAGAGATTTAGTTTTAGTGTGGCTGTGATCTCTCTCTCTCACACTCTCTATCTCTCTCTCTATCTCTCTCTCTAACACTCTCTCTCTCTCTCTCTCTCTCTCTCTCTCTCACACACACACACACACACACACACACACACACACACACACACACACACAGCAGATGAGGGTAGGACTGTGTGTGTAGGTCACCTTGAGCATCAGTCCACACATGCTGAAGATCATGCCAAGCAGGTTCATGTAGTCAGGGGTGGGGTCTTCCAGGGTGGGGTTGGTCTCTGTGCTGGGGGGCTTGTACCTACAACAGTACAGATAATGACCAAACATACAACAATGTAAAAGATGCTTTATACTTACAGAGTGATATATACAGGCTACTGTTCACTGCATGTCTTTCAGCACTTTAACTGAGGTCCTGTCGCCGGTATACCGTGTGTGACAGCATATACTATGTCACTGTGTAACCTTGAGTTACCAAACTGACTGTTGTCACATGTTTTAGCACTAATGTTAATGTCAGACAAATGGATCACTGAGTAGTTGTATGGATATTTATTGGAGAAAACAAGTGTTTCTGATTCTGATCACATCAACAACACAGACATTAACAGTAACTTAGTGGCACTTGCTAAGTTACCAGCCTGTCATTAATGAGACTGGACAAGTAGCAATGAAATACAGCTAGTCGTCCATGTAAGATTTAAACTATACTATCTAGCGTTGAATGAGCTGTTTGTTGACCAATTTATATCACAGAACCGTCGAAACGCTGACAGACAATTTAACGTCGTATAATAACTATCCTAGGCCGACAGAAACGGCTAATCTTTAGCCTAATCGCTAATTGAGCTAAAGGTTAGCTGTCGTTAACCAAGCTAGCTCGCTAGCCAACTCCATCACGGAAAACTGTTTTCTGTATAATATACTAACCGCAAAATCTTATTTTGTCTTCTTGGGTCTGCCATGTTGTTAATCGACATGTTATGTCGCAATGTCGCCTTGTTGTAGTTATTTAGAAAAATATATAAACCGAGTAATGGTCACACAGCTGATCGGCTACTTCGAGTATGGACTAAAGGGGGTTGACACTTCCGCGCTTGGTTTCAAAATAAAAGTTTGGCATTTTACATATCCCAAGGGGAAACACGGAGAATGTTTTTGAACTTTTATTTTGACAGTGATCTCAGTGTACATCGCGTGGAGCAACCAGGAGCCAGTTACTCGGCTTACTTCCGATGCCAGTACTTACGTCACGTTTTGCTGACTTAATCCAGGGTGGTGCTGAAGAAACTTGACACAAGCTCATGTATCAATGCTGTGAGTTTGGCAAATGTGACTTCTGATATTTCAAGGTGTTGATTATATATTAATTGTGACACATCCAATGAGACTTCAATGCCTTGCAGCTTGTAACTACGTCTTCTATTTTTATTCTCATTTAATTTTACTATTCTTCTTAGTTATTTCTCTTAACTATTCTTATTCTTTGAATAGATGTTGTACAGTGTTAGTTAATGATTGTTTTGTTTATTTATTTACGTTTTTATTTCACAGCACCAGCAACTATCTTAGTAACTTTAAGAAGCGAAATTTTAGATGACTTTATTACTGATCAAGACTCAATCACAAGTCAGTGTTGCATTGCTGTATTATTGAGTCATTCTTGTAGTTAAATGACTGCTCCAACTCATGTCATCTTCAGATATGACTGCAATTACTAATTGAGTCCAAGAATACGGTGGTTGATTCTTCCAAATAACGGGATCTATAGAGATTACTATAAAAATTGGCACAAAAAGTAGCTATTTTGTTGGGATCTTTATTTATCTTATCACCCACCCAAAGTTGGTCAATAGTGGCGCTTACTGATTTACATTTTCTAACCTAAAAAAGTATGCATTTGTATTTTTATTCAACCAGCATGAAATTCTTTCTTGTATAATTTCAAATAAGATACGATTTTCTGAAGATGAGTTGTATCCGTATATATTAATTAAAATGACTGTAATTCGATTAAAAGTAAAAAATAATAAAATACCATAAAGCAATAGGTCCCCAAATGAAAAGTAGAGCTGAAAATCCCTAAACATGAAATTAAGCCGATACATACTGTATGTGGCATGGAGGGGGGAAAAGAAGCTAACAAAAAAGACCTTTAGGTCCCTCTAGTGGTTACATCGTGCTATTACACCCCGTGTCCCCTTCATACGTTTCAATTGTGTGAACTTAGTATTTCCAAGGAGAAGTTTGAAATTCTATAAGTCATATGAATTCCACAGATCACCCTCCTGGTCTCTCCAACAGGGACATTATTAGTTACATTTTTGCTTACCTTCAGTCAGCTAAACTAATATATGTGGGGAGGATATACTCAATTAACATAGGATAAGAGACACAAAAAGAAAAAAATGAGTAAACCCCTTAATAAAGAGGTGAAGGCTAACAGATTTAGGAGAGAGAAAGAAATGGAAAAGGTCTTATATATACACACTACCAGTCAAAAGTTTTAGAACACCCCCATTTTTCCAGTTTTTATTGAAATGTACAGTTTAATGACTCAATGTACTGTGAAATTAAAGAATAGAACAAATGAACTGGAGATAATAAAAAAAAAAGCATAGAATCATTTTGTCTAACAAAATTTAATCTAAATTTTTGACTCTTCAAAGTAGCCACCTTTTGCAGGTATAACTGCTGAACACACTCGTGACATTCTTTCTACAATGCACATCAAATATTGGTCAGGAAGTTCTTCCCAACACTGTTGCAGAAATTCCCACAATGTGTTGCACTTGTAGGTTGCTTTGCTTTCACCCTTCTGTCCACTTCATCCCAAACCATCTCGGAAGTCCACTGGTGGTGCTTCATTGCCCAGGCAAGCCTTTTTCTTGCACAATGCGAGCTTAGTGACCTGTAAAACCTGCAGCTCCAAGTCTTCTCTTCACAGTTGAAACTGAGACATGCTTACTTCAACCAGGATTAAGTTGTGCTTGAAGCTGTTGTCCTGTGAGCCACCTATTATGCAAGCTGTTGACTCTCAGAAACTTGTCTTGTGATTCTGTTGTGGCTTCGGGTCTGCCAGACCTCTTCCTGTCAGTTTCCTCCAGTTTCTAAGTGCCTTTTGATGGTGTAGGAAACTGTACTCACTGACACCTTGGCTTTCTTTGCGGTTTCTCTAAAGGAAAGACCTACACCTTTAAGGGTTACAATGGTCTGTCTGTCTTCCTTTGTTCATTGCCTTTTTCTCACCATTATGATAGCAATATACTACTTCCTGCAGTGCAATATTGTCCAAGTAATGCTTCAGATGGTGTAATAACAGTCTGTTCCAACACTGCTTTTATACAGACAGGGGGTTTGCAATGAAGTAATCAACAAAAGCTGGGAGACCTGTAGGAATTGTTTGCATCAACTTTCAAGGCTTAACTTACTCTAAGATCTTCAATGAGTTTGATCTTATTTTGTTTTGACAGCACAGATGTTGCATGCATCACGTATAATTTTCCTTCTCCGACTTTGGAGATTTCCCTGCCAGTTGTTTCAAATGACTGCATCCTTATTCCTCTTGCAACCTCTCCGTCCTTTCTATGGCTGCTAGCAGAACTGAAGTGGACACAACAGGGCTGTTGGCATTTGGTCTGTTAGATTTCTTAGCAGGGCGATGCTCAGGCGTTGGGGGTAAAGGCGTCGAATTTAGTTTGCAGAGACTTCGTAGCTATTTATCGCACTGCACGTCTTCACGTGGCTCCATGTTTGCATGGAATGTCCGTTGCATAAACTAAAAACAGGTAGTTAGCTTTCAACAGCCAAACAGAAAGAGGCCAAGAAAGGTAGTTCAACTTCCTTCAAAATACTCAATTGTCGTTAATTAATTGCCGTTGTGACATTACTTCGGCGCCTTCTTGGCCCGCCCTCCCCGTGCTGTGGGCTTCAGCAGACTACCACTTCGCGGCTGAGCTGCTGTTGCTCCCGAACGTTTCCACTCCTCAATAACAGCACTGACAGCTGACCGGGGCAGCTCTAGCAGGGCAGAAATTTGACGAACTGACCTGTTGGAAAGGTGGCATCCTATGACAGTGCCACGTTGAAAGTCACTGAGCTCTTCAGTAAGATCCATTCTACTACTAATAGAGTGCTGCAGGAATGAGTCCTAAAACCCGGAAATAAGTTAGCATTTTTGCACTTCCGGTTCCCTCGATGTCAATGGGTTTTAACTTTTTTTAATGCGTTTTTAGATGCCTGAAATAAGGTCTGTGGTTAACACAAGTTTAAGAGATTTTCACGTTTTGTTCTACAACATAACATACGCCATCCCTGCAGCACTGTGTTCTATGTGTGAAGGGCTGTCAAGGTGCATCGACAACGCCATAGCAACAAGATTGCGACACTCGTTTTGTAACCTCTCGATTACTACAGAGGGCGGAGCCTATGCCTGTGCCTTTCCACAACATTGAATTAGACCCAATCGGTTTGCGCGGTGGCCAAACGTGCACGCATTGTGATAAATATAATAAATGTGAACACAATTGTTTTTAATGAACATACACTTTAACCTTAGAAAGTGGCAGTTAACTATGCCAACGAAAAGATGACAACGAAGATCATTTTTTGATATTTTATTCACCTCGTAGGTGAATTGTGAACAGGCAATATTCAGGACGGTTTCGCAGCTAACTCAGTAGGACCCAAAACTAGCAAACCTGTCACTGACGAACATCACTTGTATAAACCTCTAAATTAACAGTGTTATAATGGCAGACGTCAAAGTGAAAAAAGAATCTAACCCTACAGAACCGTCGGAGATTGAAAACAGGTCAGTCGGATAACGTTAGTCTTTGTCCAGTTGAGTCTTGTATGGAGAGAACTCCATACGTCCAACTCCATTCAAATTTCTGGAAATGTAATGTTGCCTTGCTTATGGACAAAGGTACACAGCTGGTAGAACAGGACTAAATATGTTTTACAAATCATTGGGGGCTTCTCGTAAAGTCGGCATACATATAATCAACCAAGCAGCACTTAATTCCAACTTTTATAATTTGTTCACGCTGCTTTCTACTGCCCTCCGCGGTGTGTTTTTGGTGGAAGAGGACGGTAGCAATAACACGCGAACCAATTATATAAATGGAAATTTGATTGAAATTAGTGCTGATTGGTGTGTTTTATGTGTGCCGATATGAAGAGTTGTTTCTATCGATTCAGAAAAGGTCTTGAGTCATATGTTTGAGTTATGTACTCTGCCGATAAGTAAGTGTTTGACTTAATGTTTCCACGCTACGTAGCAGCGCTACACTAAACTGGAGACAGAAAAGACTCAACTAACTTTATGTACAATATGAAAAGGAAATCAAGTTCAGTTTGCAGTTAATTTAGAGAAGTTAGTATTGTATTAGTAGTTCGTGCCTTTTAGAATAATAAAAACATACAGAGAAATCCAGTACAGCACTTGCGAACTTCCTTTAGCTAACATGGCTAACCCAGCTAGTCGATGTTGAAAGCTTTGCTGTTAAAGAGGAATGTCACCAATTGGACTTTACATAAATTATTCCCGTGCCCCGGGACAATTTAGCCAATATTGATATAACCCTTGATAGAAAATCTGGCACTGAATGGGACACTGACTTTGTGGACCCATAAGATTTGTGTGAGAGTCCTTGCACTCAAATGAGGTTTAAATTCTGGTTCATACCCCCCAAATCAAATCAAATCTAACTTTATTGTCATTTAGCTGTACATACAACAGTAGTGCAGGCAAAATGAGAGAGCGTTTCTCTAGGGCTCAATAAAAGTGACACAGTAGAAGGAGAAATAATTTAAAACGCACACCTATGCAAGCACGCACCCACCCCCACCCGCCAACACACACACACACACACACACACACACATATCCCTGAGATGTGTAGCAGCAAAACTCATTTAAATTTGTCTCTGTATTAAATGGCCATAGCAGCAGCCTGTGAATAAAGTGCCAGTTAAAGTGACTATATGAGAAGTGATAAATAATTAAAAACTGGAACTATGATTAAGACTGAGACTTAAGGTGCAGTAGTGTGCATATTCCAGATCAGCAGTTCAGCATTCTAACAGCTTGTGGGAGGAAGCTGTTGATCAGTCTTGTGGTTCTGCCTTTAATGCTCTGGAAACATTTGCCTGATGGCAGCAGTTCAAAGAATTTGTGGAGAGGGTGTGAGGGGTCCCTGACAATGTTCAGTGCCCTTCTCCTGCAGCGGCTCTGGAAGAGTTCTTGGACAGAGGGGAGGGAAACTCCGATGACCCTCTCAGCTCCCCTAGTTATCCTCTGCAGGGCTTTTTTGTAGGGATGCACCGAAGTGAAAATTCTTGGCCGAAGCATAATGGAACACTTCGGCCGAAGGCCGAATAATACCGAATACCGAATATTTTTTGCAATTTTCATTTATTTTTCCATTTTTCCAACATTGCAAAACACAGCACAATAGCCTATAACTTAAAATAATAAATTAGTAAAATAAAATATTTTATCTGGCTATCTTTGACAACCCCCCCCCCCCCCCCCCCCCCCCCGCCCCGCATAGTGTAACGGGGCTCAATATGCTCCATAAGCCTGCGAAATCCAACGTCCTCTACTACGGAGAATGGTTGATCATCCAACGCGATGAATTCCATTACCTTTGTAGTAATGCCTTTTGCTTTGGCACTGTCACTGGCAAACTTTTTTGCCTTTTCTAAAACGGCAGCCACAGATGGAGTGGATGTGCTCGCGCTGAGCTCGGGACTGTGAGACTCAAGTTTCCTCTTCCCTGCGGTCTCTTTCTCATACTCGGCGTGCTTTTCGATGTGTTTTGATTTCAAATGATTGATCAGACTTATAGTGCTATCGCTCTTAGCCGAAGTACCCCCTCTAGAAAGCTGAGCTGAACAATACATGCATGTCGCTAATTTCGGGTCTTTCGGGAGATTTTGAAATGCCTCCATACCGCTGACATGTTTGCTGCGTTTGGCTGCGCCTGGCTCCTGCATGGGTGCTATTTGATCACGCCATCAAAACCGTCATTATTCGGTAAAAAAAAATCCGGCCTTTTCATTTATTCGGCCGAATACCGAATATGTGTTTTTTGGCGATATTCGGCCGAATAACTTCGGTTGCCGAACATTCGGTGCATCCCTACTTTTTTGTCTGACATACTGCAGCTAGAATACCATGTTGAGATACAGTATGTCAGAACGCTCTTAACCACGCCTCTGTAGAAGGTCCTGAGGATGCTGGTGGAGAGAGAGGCTTGTTTCAGCTTCCTCAGGAAGTGCAGTCTCTGCTGGGCCCGCTTCACAATCCCTGAGGTGGTCTTATTCCAGCTCAGGTCCTGCGAGATCTGCACTCCGAGGAACTTGATGTTCTCCACTCTCTCCACTGTGCGGCCGCTGATGCTGAGGGGAGCGTGCTCGGGCCGTGACCTCCGGAAGTCGATGATCATCTCCTTCGTTCTGTCCACGTTGAGCACCAGGTTGTTCTCTCTGCACCAGCCCTCTAGGTGTTTAACTTCTTCCCTATACATTGATTCCTCATTTCCACGAATGAGTCCCACCACTGTGGTGTCATCCGCGAACTTGATGATCTGGTTCCCCTCGTATCTGGATGCACAGTCGTGTGTTAGCAGTGTAAACAGCAATGGACCGAGTACACAGCCTTGAGGAGATCCAGTGCTCAGCGTGATGGAGTTGGAGGTGTTTTTTCCAACACGGGCAGACTGTGGTCTCTCGGTCAGAAAGTCCAGGATCCAGAGACATGTGGCGGTGTTCAGGCCGAGTAGGAGGAGTTTCTCCATTAGTCTCTGGGGGATGATGGTGTTAAATGCTGAGCTGAAATCAATGTACAGGATTCTGGCGTAGGTGTCCTTATAGTCCAGATGAGTGATGACTGAGTGCAAGGTGGTGGATATACCTATTAGAAAAGTTGAAATTTAAACTTCACACGCAACTTCATAATAATCGCTCCCTGTAAGTTCATAAACATTGACTCAACTGTCCTGGGGCAGAGGAATAATCTATATGAATTGTTAAATAATTCATATGTTATCCCTTGAACAGATATGATCTCGACCATAGCTAGATTTTACATCTTGGTGACATCACAAGTTCATGTCCTGGTCAGGATTTAGGGTTAGGGCTACTGGCTTTGGAAGAGTGTTGTTGTTCATAAATATTGATTTGGAAGGAAGAGGAAGCTGCAACATGTTCATCCTAACATATTATGTAGTTGTGATATGTTGTACCGAAAGTCTTTGCCATTTTATCCTTACCATGTCATATGCGATGCTGGTGGGAATTGAACCCCTAACCCTAGTGGTGTTAGTGTGTTGCTCTACCCATTGAGCTACACATGACCTACTAATTACTCCACTCTCTGTGTGAAGGATAAAGGACCTCTGCCATCAGTTTCCTCATGGCATCACAGACCAGGTTATCCAGAATGACATGCCTAACCTGGAGCCCCAGCAGAGGGCCATGGCCATCAACAAGCTGCTGTCGCTGGTAAGTTACTGTAGAATAATAATGAATTATGAAACTGAGGCT
Source organism: Hoplostethus mediterraneus (assembly GCA_034670385.1). NCBI lineage: Eukaryota > Metazoa > Chordata > Actinopteri > Trachichthyiformes > Trachichthyidae > Hoplostethus > Hoplostethus mediterraneus. The sequence goes on from JAXDDW010000080.1 coordinate 817,312, forward strand.
CCATTCACACTGCAGCTGAAGGTGTCCCAATTCTGTTTTGTTTTTTTCCTCACATCACACAGATCTGACGTTTTCTAATCAGTATTAACAGCAAAAAGTGGCAGTAATAATAATAATAATAATAATAATAATAATAATAATAATAATAATAATAATAATAAGATATAGTTTGATTCACCCTACAGATGAAAGAAGTTCTTTATTTAATCCCCTTTATTGTAGTTTCCATTTATCAATTTTTTGTTTTTAATGCCAATTTCCTTTACTTACAATTTTCACCAATTCCTGCATTTTTACTGAAAAAAAATCACCTTAAACTTGACAAATTTGGCCACAATAATCACAAAACTCAAAATCCTTGAGGGACTGACAGATATTTTTTCTAAATGTTGCAAACCTCCTTTGTCTTTCTGTTTCCAGGGTCAGCTGGACCTTCTACGAAACAGTTCAGGCCTTTTATATCGCATGAAGGACACCCAGACTGCAAGGTGAGACGCTGAAAATAATGCAACTCATGGCACTTTAAAGGGGCACCAAATAATCTGACCAGTAGGAATTGCAACATGGATAGACCTACACATTGGTAGTGTCTTGAAATTGCAATTGGGGAGAAGTTTTGTTCTGAAATAAGATGGAAAGTGAGTTTTGAAAGCCAGTAATCTCAGCAGCTAGCAAAGTAATTGTCGAGTCAGTGGCATTGATCAACAACACTCTCAACCCCTGCAGACGTATTATGATCATTATGTTATGGGGAAGTAAAAACTTTACTTATTGCCCCTTTAAACTCGACTCACTGAGGCTGGATGGTGTCCTTACTCTGACCCATTGCTTTCCCAGTAAGATGAAAGGGTCTGACAACCAGGAGAAGCTGGTTTACCAGATCATCGAAGATGCGGGGAACAAAGGTAGGATCTGCACAAAAACCTTGTCACATTAAAAGCGGCAAGTTTTTTACAGATTTTTCTTTAATATAAATTTTCTGATTTTCCATTTATTTTCTTTGTCTCAGTATGTTCTTTTTGCTGGCATTCATATAGTTTGTTGAAATTGGGTGTTATGCTTTTGCTCTATTATTATTATTTTTTTTTTTCTGTATCATTATCTGCTGCTGCAATGATGCAATTTCCCATCAAAAATATTATTCTAAACCACAATATTGTATTGTATATACAAATTACATAGTTGAATGTACATGCTGGGAGTACTGGTTAATGGTTCTGTTTATGTCTGGTAAGCACAAGTGTCTGGTTGAATTTTGGAATCCATCAGGCCCTGTGGCCGCCGGTGGGTCCAGATGCAGAATGATCTGGATATCCACAGTATTGATGGTTCCATCTGCGGTTCTCCTGCTGTAGGAATCTGGAGCAGAGACATCCGGTTCAAGAGCAACCTCCCTCTGACGGAGATCAACAAGATCCTCAAGAACCTGGAGAGCAAGAAGCTGATCAAGGCTGTCAAGTCCGTTGCTGTGAGTTTGAATGTGATTCAGGCTTTGCAAATTGGGACTGAACGCTGACATGTGATACCCATCACTCACATCATTTGAGTATTTTTTGTATAACTCCAAAACTTTTCAAGACCTGGAAAAACATGAAACTTGTTAAAACATTGATTCATACTTGTCTCATTAGAATCAGTTCAAGTTAAGGACTTGCGATCGACAACCAGAGTAGTATTGATCAATTCTGCAATAAATATGTAATCACTCAAACTGCATCATATCAGAGGTGGATGACACTGACTGGACCAGATCCCATTTTAATAAAAGGACAAAATCAGCCACATATAACTCCACATCCAATCTGTCAACCACGACGAAAAAATACCCAAAATGTAAATATTTTTCAGGCATCGAAGAAGAAGGTGTACATGCTGTACAACCTGCAGCCGGACCGCTCGGTGACGGGAGGCGCCTGGTACAGCGACCAGGACTTTGAGTCAGAGTTTGTCGAGGTTCTCAACCAGCAGTGCTTCAAATTCCTCCAGAGCAAGGTGAGTGGGACAAAGGGATTTCATATCACAACAGCCTGTGGGAGGAGTTACATCGACACATACTACTGGGAGCTAGCCAGTACAACTACAGTTAACTGGGAGCAGTTTGGGGTTCGAATAAGACTCTTCCTCATTCACTTCACCCAGCCAGTGCAGCAGGGGATTCTGGGAAACTAAGAGCAAGGAAAGTGAATGAGTGACACTCTCCCTTCCCTCAGTGACAACCATTGAAGTGCCCTTGAGCAAGACACACCCCCAGTTGCTCCAGTGGAGTGGGGTCTCTAGAAGACTGGCTGTACTGGGCAGCTCCAAGTGTGACTGTGGAACTGTATGAATGTGAAGTGGAGCTTGAAGTTAAGAGGTTAAAAGAAGACATTTTGCAGAGGTTTACATTCTGATTTTAGGAAGGATTTAATAAGGTTTTGTATCCTTGTATGTGACCGACTTTCTCCTCCGTTCCAGGCTGAAGCAGCGAGGGACAGCAAGCAGAGTCCGATGGTCCAGAGGAACAGCTCCCTCGCCACATCACACGAAGTCTGGAAGTACATCTGTGAACTCGGCATCAGCAAGGTGACTGTCAGTTAGACATTACCAGGCCAGTCTCCATCCTGAGTCTGGTCTCATGCCTATTATGGCTTTGTCTCACCACTACAGGATGTTTACTTTTTCCGTTGACTTTTTCCTGCCCATATAAAAATGGATACAATTGGTTTATTTACACCTGTGTATATAGTATGTAATGGTCCTCAAACCTCTGTGCATTTACTTGGATGTTGAAGGGTTTAGTGCGGAGCTCCTGCAGATGGACCTCCATCTCTCTAGCTCCTTAAGAAACTCCTTAATAATTACATTTACTTTTTGGAGAGATATGTACACTGTTTGCTGCCTATTTTGGTTTCGGTCTTGAATAGGACTCTGGTCTTGGTTTTAACTTGGTCTAGACCCAGAAAGACATTAGGGTACCAAATGCCACATATATATAAAATGTTTGCTGGGAGATGAGAAACAAATTCCGAATGACACAATAGGTAACATGGATATTGAAGTAGTGAAGAAAATGAAATCATTAATGATGTTTGCTCTCCTTGGCTTCCAGGTGGACCTGTCCATGGAGGACATCGAAACCATCCTGAACACGCTGATCTACGACGGCAAGGTGGAGATGACCATCATCGCCGCCAAGGAGGGCACAGTGGGCAGCGTGGACGGCCAGATGAAGCTCTACCGTGGCGTCAACCCCATCATCCTGCCCACCGGCCTGGTCAAGGCTCCCTGCGGCATTTGCCCCGTAAGTACTACTCTTGACTTCTCCAGGACGAGGCGTTCAAGGTCTTGCTCACGGACACCTCACCATGGCTTGTTACACATCGCCACACCCCGTCTTACGCAACAAGTGCTGGTTTCTTTCATAATGTATTACATATATTCATGTCAGTTAATACAATTACAAGATCATTTTTGACATTTTATTATATTTTGACCAATTACAACACTATCCAGATATTAGAGTATCAGTCTAAATCTGGCAGTGTTGGTGCCTTGCTCTACCTATTGAAGTAAACTTCTGTTGAGGTAAATTGAATATTAAAGGTCCCATATTATTTGTTTTTCATTATTTAGTTTTCAAATGGACTATGGCTCAAGATAAGAATAATGAAGTTCTACCAATAAATGTAGTTAAAAGTTTAACTGAATTAGTTACATTGAATGAATGTGAAGACTTAAGTCCTCACAATGCTGGACCCTGATTGGCTGACAACTCAAGCTCCTCTAATTCACCTGCTTACGGTGGAAATGCACTAGAGATCAGCAAGGATTATCTGGTAGTGTGAAGCATTACAGACTAAATCTGAACCCTCTGTAATATGGGATGTTTTCATCATTTCTCCACAGGTATTTGATGACTGTCAAGAAGGAGGAGAAATCTCTCCATCCAACTGTATCTACATGACAGAGTGGTTGAACTTCTGATCTCCAGCTCTCCTTTTGTTGCTTTTTCTCTGTGATGAAAACCTGATGTTGGTCCCAGCGATCTGGGATCCATGTGAATTTATTTTATATTTATCTTGAGTTTAATAAACCTGGAAAACAAAGTACAGTGGCCTTGTTTGGTTTGTGCAGGGTTCCTACCCAGGTCTGGAAATGTTTGAAAAAAAAGAATTTCACAATTTCCAGGCCTTGATAAGTTTGGAAATTGCACAATAAAAGAATGGGAACATATTGTTGTACAGTCCTGACAGACATACAGTTCTGGCCAAGATTGTTGGCAGCCTTGCATTTTATCTGAAATATTTGGAAATTGAACAACTTTGTCTTCACACGTTCGTCTGTTTTATTTAACAGCACATGATCAAACAATAAGAATACAAAAGTGGCCATGATTGTTGGCACCTTCTCTAATATTTAATTGTACAGGCTTTGGTAATGACGACGCTTCCAAACATTTCTTGTAACCATCAATAAGCTTCCTGTGCTTTTATGCTGGCAGTTTCTCCCACTCTTCAACTACAACCCCCCTCCACTTCTTCAATGTTTGAAGGATTCCTTTGACCAACTCGCCATTGGTTCTCAATGGGATATGAGTTCAGGACTCCTCTTTGGCCGCTCCAGAACAGTCCAATGTACCATTCCTGGGTGCTCTTGGATGTGTTTTGGGTTCTTGTCCTGCTAGAGGACCCATGACCTTCGACCGGGGGGCGCCTGAATGAGGTTATTTTTTCCTTCACAAGAGGAACAGACACTCATACAGGAACATTTTAACAGTCAAACAATGTCGTACATAAATGTTTGTAGTGTGTCACAGCTACATATGACATTTGTGTATAAATTCACCACTGGTGACAAAAAAAATCTGTGCAAACAAAGTGCAATAGAATACCTCATTTTAATATTTTGTCTGAAGTATCCTGGCTTCATGAGTACATTTGCCCATAAGACGTGCAACACAAAACTATCCAGGCAAAGCAGCTCTAAGCTCAGGTTCTCTACTCCTGCTCTTACCAGACTGGCCATTCTGGCCGGCAGGCTCCCTCGCGCCCGACCTGCTCACCTGATGACGTGGGCGCGCTACTACTGGCGGCAGTGCGTAGACACTAAGACACTAATGCGCATGCTCCACTGGCCACACAACACGGAAGCAAGCCAAGAAAAGAAAAAACTTGTATGCGCTGTGTGAGCAACTTCAGTTTAAATGAATGGGCGGCCATCTTTCTGTTCACCCATCTTTCTGTTCACCCTTTGTCTTGGCAAAGATCAATCGGACCTTCTTGCATTTCTGTTTCAGCAGTGCGGTCTTCCGTGGCCTCCGACCGTAAAGCCCTTCTTGGTTCAGTGTCCGGCGTATGGTACGGGCTGAAACCATTACCCCAGACCTCTCCAGGTCAGCCTTGAGATCTTCGGATGTGATGCGAGGTGTTTTTTCAATGGCTCGCACCAGCCTTCGGCGACATCTGAGATCAATTTTCTTCTTACCACCACGTCCTGGGAGATTCTCAACAACCCCATGAGCTGCAAACTTCTTAATAACATTGCGAACTGTGGAAACAGGAATACCAAGGTCTCTGGAGATGGTCTTATAGCCCCGTGAACGCTTATGTTTGGCGATAATATTTTTTCTGACATCCTCAGACAGCTCTTTTCTCTTCACCATTTTCACAGACAGATCAGACTATTATATCTAAGCCTTACTGCCAATTTGACTTGGTGGCCGACGGTGGTATTGCAGCCAAAAATAACTTTGAATCACTCATAAAACGCTCATATTTTTGTGTGACTTCACTTCAGGGCACGCGCAAAGGACAAGCTTCTGATCTCTGCCTCGGCGGAATCCGCCCTCTCCTTGACAATCCCAAGTCAAAAATAAATATACTTACAGTTTTTCTCCATTGTATACACAAAAATAGAACTATGCACACAATACACACAACAACATGACTCCAAACTGCTAAACTCTAAGCACAAGTCCATTGTTCTCACTCAAATATCATTCTAAATCACATATTTGCAAAACTCTAAACACAAATTGCATCATTTAGCACACTTTGTTCATCCGGAAAACACTGGCCTTCAAAATGCAACACCCTGATTACCAATTGGTCTCACTCATGCCTCACCTGTTCAAACTCAATTGGCAAAACACTCCAATCATGTGTAAAATAAAACAGGCCTCAGGTGACCTCTACTGTGTTGGGGAAAATTGAGATGCATGGAGAACAGAGGAAGAGTGAGAGGAGGAGGAGGAGCCAATATTTCTAATGAAATCCACACAACTTTGGTTGACCATGTACTCAATCATGGCCTAACAATGACCGAAGCTGGGCAGCGAGTCCAGCCGATGTAGATGAGGTCCTCTGGCCTGATCAGGAGATCTGTAGATCTGTTTCACCACGTTTTATATTTTTATTTGTTTTGTTTTTTTGCAGTCAGTTCAGTCAGCTGAACATTTTACTGTATTACAGTAACAAATAAATATTTGCTTTGTTATCTTTTTGTATTTGTATATCCCCAGAGAGACAGTCTAAACATTTTCTTACTGTAGTGTTTCTCATTTTACTTATCAGTGCAGTTACTGTGAGTTTTGCCAAAATGGGTAACGTGTGTATTCTCTGAACTCAATGTCGCAGTATCAACTATGAGTTTACAGTATGGGCGTGGGCAGTGTGAGTAGGGATTCATGAGCAGTCGGTCTGTTCGATTTGCTAGCCGGTACGTACCGGACACTAAAAAGATTCTTTCGTTCTTTTCTGCCCATCACTATTCTCGACTCGTCGTGTCGCAGAATATTTTCAACACAAGGTATTGTAACCAACACTTTACATGACAGTTTACAGTGTTCAGAAAGCGACACAACAAATAACTACTACATCAGGTTACAGTGTATTATACTTTAATATCTTTACCGTGACGTTATTTAGTTTACAATCAGTTAAAGGTGTCTCGGTCTGAAAACATGTTCAGGCCCAAACCACAACTCAACACTCTGCTAACAGTTTTCTATTAGTATTAGTGTTTGGTGTTTATGTTAAAGTCATGAAATTAAAGTAGTAGTAGTAATGTGTTGCAGAGCCTCCAGGTTTGAGGGAAACCTCTTCAATACCTTTGACTCTCACTAGCATTAGCAACGATGCTAACAGGAGCTTTTTGACACTTTAACAGCAGAAACATCAACGTGACACCGGTTTGAATGTGGTTGGTGATTAATAACAGGATAGGACTCTAACAGCCCAGAACCAACCTTCAAATAAGGGACCTCAGACAGGACTACACTGAGAATGTTTCATCACCAATATGGACACATTTAACGTTACATCACATTTGTTACGCTTATGTATTTGAATTAACCATCTTAAAATCCTGTCTAGATGTACCTGGTCAGTCTGTCTGATATAAACAGCAGCTGGTCCTAGTATTTTGTCCACTTTGTTGAAATACACACAACAATGTATATTAGTCATTTTACTGTCATGACTGATGAAACCCCCAGAAGTCATCTATCCTGTAATGAAACCTTGTTGTAATGGAGTCCAGCTAACAGCATGTTGGTTGTGTTTCTGTCAGCTGGACGCTCTACTATGAATCTGTCTGAGGAGAGAGAGGAGGGGGTCCCTACCTCTAAAACCTCTCTGTCTGGGGAACATGACCGCCAGACAAAAGCTCAGAGGTAAGATGAGGATCTCTGACTGTCCATGACTGTTCTCCATCTCAGAGCTCAGCAGTGATATCATGACACCATCACTATCCAGAGTAAAAGGTCTGTCTGTGTTGTGTTGAAGCCCCGCCCACCAGGAGAGACCACACTTCCCTGTACCCAGCTGTGTGTCCATGAAGAGTGACCAGTCTATGGAGCCTCCTCTTACCTTCAGAGATGGACACCACTCTACTGAGAAAAGGCAAGAATTTAATTTGTTAATCATTTTAAAGAACAGCAGTGATCTGACAAAAGATGAGCTAGCATTAAAACATGTAACATTAAGTATATATTTTCATACATTTGTATCCAAGGGCTTTTATCCAAGGGCATTTTTAGCCCTTTATCCAAGGGCTTTTTTTCTACCATCACCTGTTTCATCAGTCCTGTGTTTGTAGCAGCATCCAGCAGGAGAGACCAGACTCCCCTGTACCCAGCTGTGTGTCCATGAAGAGTGACCAGTCTATGGAGCCTCCTCTTACCTTCAAAGATGGACACCACTCTACTGAGCAAAGGCAAGAGTTTAAATCAGATGAGTTTGTTATTATCCGACTCAACTGAGAAGAAGAAGTCATGATATCTACAATTGGTCTGGATTTCAGACTCTGTTGATTTAGTTTATTCTCTCAAAACATCTCATCCAATAATCAGAACATTTACTGAGGTGTTCACCTTGTGTTTCTACCAGGATCCATCATGACACAACATGGTCACCTATACGCGACACCGATATGTGTGTTCATATCTGGAGACCTAATACATCATGTTTTCTCCACAGAGTCCACCAGGAGAGGTCAGAGGTTCCCAGTGGTCAGTCTGCCCAGGATCATCAAACAGACCTGGCCTCCATATTCATGGTGTGTAAATGTACAACAACACCTTTTTACTTCAGCTCCAAATGAAATGAAGAACAACCATTGTGGTCATAATCGTCTCCATGCTGCATCTTTAGCCCAGTGGGCTTTCAGTCTATGACAGATGGATCTGATGTTGCGTTCCACCAGTTTAGTATGAAAGGTTCATTTATATATTATTCTGTTGCAGCTGCTTGAGGAGAACATTGTCACTTTTGTGAAGAACGAGCTGAAGAGGTTCCAGACGGTTTTGAGTCCAGATTACCCAGAATGCTTAGAGAGGCAGAGGGAGGAAGAGGTGGACAGGTGAGGAGGAAGAGCAGAGGAGGAGCAGCAGAGACGCACTTCTGAAGATCACACTGCACTTCCTGAGGAGAATGAAGCAGGAGGAGCTGGCCGACTCTCTGCAGAGCAGTAAGAGGAGTTTCTCTAATGAGATCTATTCAATTCCATATTGGAGGATAAATGAGCACAATCCATTTAACTGGTCAAATTATTGATTGGTTAATGCTGAACACAGTCATACACATTGATAAAAAATAAAACCAGTTTTGTTGCCTTTCACATTAGGCTGTCAGTCAGGACCTGTTTGTCCACCACTGATCAGCTGAATAGTTACAATGGAGTTGGGAAATGTACAAATTCACCTGGAAATGTTGTCATTTCTCATATTCACCTCAACATCCACTCATTAATGTTATTTGTTGTTTGTTCATTCAGAAACTCTTGCTGTGGGCCAACGTCAACTGAAACGTAATCTGGAGGAGAAGTTTCAGTGTTTGTTTGAGGGGATCGCTAAAGCAGGAAACCCAACACTTCTGAATCAGATCTACACAGAGCTCTACATCACAGAGGGAGGGAGTGGAGAGGTCAACGATGAACATGAGGTCAGACAGATTGAAACAGCAGCCAGGAAACCAGCCAGACCAGAAACACAAATCAAATGTGAAGACATCTTTAAACCCTTACCTGGAAGAGAGGAACCAATCAGGACAGTGATGACGAAGGGAGTGGCTGGCATCGGTAAAACAGTCTTAACACAGAAGTTCACTCTGGACTGGGCTGAAGACAAAGCCAACCACGATGTACACTTCATGTTTCCATTCACTTTCCGAGAGCTGAATTTGCTAAAAGGGAAAAAATTCAGCTTGGTGGAACTTCTTCATCACTTCTTCATTGAGACCAAAGAAGCAGGAATCTGCAGCTTTGACAAGTTCCAGGTTGTGTTGATCTTTGACGGTCTGGATGAGTCTCGACTTCCTCTCGACTTCCAGAACAACCAGATCTGGACTGATGTTACAGAGTCAACCTCGGTGGACGTGCTGCTGACAAACCTCATCAAGGGGAAACTGCTTCCCTCTGCTCGCCTCTGGATAACCACACGACCTGCAGCAGCCAATCAGATCCCTCCTGAGTGCGTTGACATGGTGACAGAGGTGAGAGGGTTCACTGACCCACAGAAGGAGGAGTACTTCAGGAAGAGATTCAGAGATGAGAAGCTGGCCAGCAGAATCATCTCCCACATCAAGACATCACGAAGCATCCACATCATGTGCCACATCCCAGTCTTCTGCTGGATCACTGCTACAGTTCTGCATCATGTGTTGACAACCAGTCAGAGAGAAGAGATGCCCAAGACCCTGACTGCGATGTACATCCACTTCCTGGTGGTTCAGTCCAAACAGGGGAATGTCAAGTATCATGGGAGAGCTGAGACAGATCCACATTGGAATACAGAGACCAGCAAGATGATTCTGTCTCTGGGAAAACTGGCTTTTGAGCAGCTGGAGAAAGGCAACCTGATCTTCTATGAAGCAGACCTGACCGAGTGTGGCATCGATATCAGAGCAGCCTCAGTGTACTCAGGAGTGTTCACACAGATCTTTAAAGAGGAGCGTGGGCTGTACCAGGACCAGGTGTTCTGCTTTGTCCATCTGAGCATTCAGGAGTTTCTGGCTGCTGTTTATGTCTTCTTGTCATCCATCAACACTGGTGACAATCTGCTGTCAGAAGAACAGTCAACATCCTGGTTGTCTGCACTATTAAGAGACAAATCTATTGAACACCTCTACCAGAGAGCTGTGGACAAGGCCTTACAGAGTCCAAATGGACACCTGGACTTGTTCCTCCGCTTCCTCCTGGGTCTATCACTGGAGACCAATCAGACTCTCCTACGAGGCCTGGTGAAACAGACAGGCAGTAGCTCACAGACCAATCAGGAAACAGTCCAGTACATCAAGGAGAAGATCAAGAATAATCGCTCTCCAGAGAGAAGCATCAATCTGTTCCACTGTCTGAATGAGCTGAATGACCATTCTATAGTGGACGACATCCAATGGTACCTGACATCAGGAAGTCTCTCCACAGAGAAACTCTCCCCTGCTCAGTGGTCAGCTCTGGTCTTCATCTTACTGTCATCAGAAGAGCTGGAGGTGTTTGACCTGAAGAAATACTGTGCTTCAGAGGAGGCTCTTCTGATGCTGCTGCCAGTGGTCAAAGCCTCCAATAGATCTGTGTAGGTTCAGCATTGATAACTGGATATATTAAATATATTAGATATGATTGTTTTGACACAAGTGAAAATAGAAACATAATCAAAGTTATTTGTTGTTTTTATCACTAATTCCTCTTCAGGCTGAGTGGCTGTCAGCTGTCAGAGAGAAGCTGTGAAGCTCTGGCCTCAGTTCTCAGCTCCAAGTCCTCCAGTCTGAGAGACCTGGACCTGAGTAACAACAACCTGCAAGATTCAGGAGTGAAGCTGCTCTCTGCTGGACTGGGGAGTCCACACTGTAGACTGGACACTCTCAGGTCAGTATTCCTCAACCTGGTCAACACATGACCACTTAAATCCTGCTTTACATGAAGGTTCATGTCTGAAGAAACACCTAACCTGTGGAGGATTTTCAGGCTAGTTGTGATACCAAAATTCAGCTCTACTTTCTAGCCCCAGTGAATTACTTTCCATGAGGATATTTCAAGTCAGGAGAGACTAGATGTGTAAGTTGGAGTACAAGTTTTAATGGATAATGAATCAGGTGAACATTGGTAGCAAGTATAGGGACAGCAAAATAGGGACAATTTTAATTACAATGTTATGGAACATACAGTATAAAGACTGTTGCCATATTGTAAAACAATACTGTGAATATATCATAAATATTGCATTGACACAATCATTGTATCAGCATAGGATACAATGCACCTTAGTCTATCCAATGAGCTCCAATTGGGCTAAACTCACAACCCAGCTTCCCAGAGTCATACTGTAAACTCATAGTTGATACTGTGACATTGAGTTCAGAGAATACACACGTTACCCATTTTGGCAAAACTCACAGTAACTGCACTGATAAGTAAAATGAGAAACACTACAGTAAGAAAATGTTTAGACTGTCTCTCTGGGGATATACAAATACAAAAAGATAACAAAGCAAATATTTATTTGCTACTGTAATACAGTAAAATGTTCAGCTGACTGAACTGACTGCAAAAAACAACAACAAATAAAATATAAAACGTGGTGAAACAGATCTACATGTAAATCAGTCCGCATCCCGCCTCCGATCCTGATCAGGCCAGAGGATCTCAACTACATCGGCTGGACTCGCTGCCCAGCTTCGGTCATTGTTAGGCCTTGATTGAGTACATGGTCAACCAAAGTTGTGCGGATTTCATTAGAAATATTGGCTCCTCCTCCTCCTCCTCCTCCTCTCACTCTTCCTCTCTGTTCTCCATGCATCTCAACACAACACAGTAGAGGTCACCTAAGGCCTGTTTTATGCTCTGACACATGATTGGGGTGTTTTGCCAATTGAGTTTGAACAGGTGAGGCGTGAGTGAGACCAATTGGTAATCAGGATGTTGCATTTTGAAGGCCAGTGTTTTCCAGGTGAACAAAGTGTGCTAAATGATGCAATTTGTGTTTAGAGTTTTGCAAATATGTGATTTAGAATGATATTTGAGTGAGAACAATGGACTTGTGCTCAGAGTTTAGCAGTTTGGAGTCATGTTGTTGATATATGAGCTTCAAGTTTTCAGAATTGTGTGCATAGTTCCATTTTTTGTGTGTATACAATGGAGAAAAACTGTAACAATGTCTAGACTGTATTTCTGATCAATTTAATGTTATTTTAATTGAAATAAATTGTGCCTTTCTTTCAAAAATCATGGTTTCATCAACTCATGGTGTCACTTTGAGAATTTTACAGCAGACAGAAAAGGAATGATGGCGCAGGCACAATAATATTTTTTTTGCAAGGAGGATTTAGTTTGTACTGAAATTTGAGTTAATGATGAAACATGAGTTGATTTCTCAATGTCTATAAATGAGTCACTTCCAATTTGAGATTGCTAGATATCAGCTTCAGAACGTACTTCATGTCTTGCACCTTGAAGGAACATCTTACCAAGCATTCATTAAACTAACAGTGTTAAGGATATATATTATATAATAGCATATTAGCATACTTCCCAGCATGCACTGCACTCGAGCCAACTCTCTAGAAACCCCTTCTTCCTGTTTGGATCAAGTTATGGGATGGACTCTGAGTCATCTTTTGTTCATCTCTAAACAGGGGAGATCTCAATCTTGACTCATTTGTGATCGCCTGCATCTGACAGTTTCTCCTAAAACCCTTTTAGAGCAACGAGAGGACAACAGAGAGACAGGACTCTTGAGACTTGTGAGATTTGTGCCTCACTGACAAAATAAAGTACTCACTAGACTAACTCACTAGAATAGGAACACTGGGCTTTAATTCAGCAGTTGTGAATTCAACTAATAAATCTTGTCAATGCGACCAGACATTTGCTGCTTGAACTAATTGTCTCAGTTCCCTCAGTAAGTTTTACTACATTACAGTCTAATGAACTTTGACCCAATTGTTCGCTACCTTCAGTCAGCTTGACTTGTATGTAGTAACTGAGGCATGTTGTTGGTTTACTAGAAAGGCCATTTTATTTGAACTGTTGTATTTGATGTTGTATTTGCTGTATTGTACTGTATGTTGCTGCTACCTTGGCCTGGTCTCTAATAACATAAACATAAATAAGGTAAACTAATAACATCTAACATGTATCTCGTCTTGTGTGTTTCCAGGCTGTCAGGCTGTCTGGTCTCAGAGGAAGGCTGTGCTTTTCTGGCCTCAGCTCTGAGCTCCAACCCCTCCCATCTGAGAGAGCTGGACCTGAGCTACAATCACCCAGGAGACTCAGGAGTGAAGCTGCTCTCTGCTGGACTGGAGGATCCACACTGCAGACTGGACACTCTCAGGTATGGAGAGGCATTGTCTTCTAGAGGGGTGGAGTTGGCAGCCATGTTCTCAGTCAGTCTGTGAAGCTGGGTCATATTGTTTAATACTTAATGGTGGATATCAGTGATGTTATATGGAAACTCATTCATAAGGAAGGTTATTAAATGCCCATATTTCCATGATCCCCCCAGTGTCGACCATGGTGGAGCGTGTTGGTTGAAATCAGGTCTGAGGAAGTGTAAGTGTGGATTTAGTTTTATTCCTGAACATTCAACTATTGAGATGGAAAGCCCATCAACACAACAGAATATGACATCCAGTCATTCAAATCCTACTGAGAATGAAGATGATGGCTAATATGTGTCATGAAAGTCAAACTATCAATAAATCAATAATAATGAACAGAACAGATCTCAGATCAGAAACTGATGCTGTATTGTGTCTTGTTCTCCCCATCAGATGCCTGTGAACTCACACTGGACCCAAACACAGCAAACAGAAACCTCTGGAAGATGACAGAGATGGAAAAGGGGCATCACCCAGACATATTTGACCACTGGTACCAGGTGCTGTGTAGAAATGGTCTGACTGGGCGATGTTACTGGGAGGTGGAGTGGAATGGAGTGGTTATTATAGGAGTGACATACAGAGGAATCAGGAGTAGAGGAGAGGGTGATGACTGCTGGATTGGAATGAATGACAAGTCCTGGTGTCTGAAGTGCTCTGATGGTTATTACTCTGTCTGGCACAATAACAGATCAACACACATACATATCCCCTCCTCCTCCTCTAACAGAGTAGGAGTGTATCTGGACTGGCCTGCTGGCACCCTGTCCTTCTACAGAGTCTCCTCTGACTCTCTGATCCACCTCCACACCTTCACCTCCACATTCACTGAACCCCTCTACCCGGGGTTTAGGTATGGGGTGTTTCGGTTCCTCAGTGTCTCTGTGTCAGATAGAGGAGGGAGAGAAACACTCACAACAACTGCTGAAATGATAGTTCACTATGTACAGGATCACACACACACACACACACACACACACACACACCCCCCTACATCTTACAGGTTTCCATCTCATCTCACTGTAAGTAGTGTCTTCTAGTGTCTTCTATGTGTAGGGTAACTGAACAGGGTTTTAACATCACACATGTACAAGAACATGGACATTTAATTTGGGAAATTGAATGAATGACACATTTAACCAGAAATAAATGATTCTTATTAATCTGAGAGTCTGTTGTTTGACAGGTTCAAATATATTTAGTTTTATTTGGTATTTTATTAATCTCACTGCTCCAAGCTAAACATCTATCTTGTTGTCTTCAGCTGTTTCCATCTTCTTCAAGCAAGAATTGATTTCAATAGAATGTGTTTACTTTAACATGTAATTATTATTGCCTTTAAATAAACCAATATATTGTTGTGTTTTGTAATTTCTCAGTCACTTCACCTGATTAAGTACATTTTAATCCATGACATAATTGATTTACATTACCTAAGTTGGTTGTACCAAACAAACTCGGCTAATGCATTTTCATGTTTTTAATGTTTTAAAAACAAAGACAGCTCCTTATCGAGTCTGACCCCAGATCAGTCATGTCAGAGGATTGGATGTTAACTGATCTGGAGAGCTCATCACTACAAACTCAGAAGACAATTACAAATATGACCAGATTACAGGAACTTGTCCACTTTTTGAGAGTAACATCCAGTTTATTGTGGTCAGATTCCCCTTCATGCAAGGGTGAAGAGTAGTCTTACACTTTGGGGAACCTTAGACTTTGAGTCCACTACATTTCAAATCAAATTCATCTACTGAGTGATATTGCATTGTATTCTTTTAAGAACAGGCGTTTTAAACCTATTTTGGCTAAAGTACGTAATTATTATTGTCTCCCTACAATTACAGTATTACATAATTCTACAGTTAGCCGATATATTGTCTGTTTTCTTATAAATTGTGAGTCCTATTTACACTGTCCATGTGTAATTCCTCATGTGGCCACTACAGGGGATCATTTAATTCGTTCTTTTTACATGACATTGCAGTCATTTAGCAGACGCTTTATCCAAAGAGTGCATTCAACATAGATATCTAGTGAACTACTAGTCACTAGATATCGTAAAAAGTAGAAAGTAAAAAACCCACAATCATACAAAGAAAATTGGTTTCATACAATTTCGAGCCCTTGCAGCCTCTCACACTCAAGCACTTACCAGGTGATGTCAATTAAGTCTGTGAGGTTTCAGGGTTTAGGCTTTAGGGGGGACATTGGGATTGGCCCCAATGGGCAAAGATTTTTGCGCCCCAGGCCAGAAATACATGACCTAGCTTTAACTTTAGACAACGTAGAACAATTTTAATCTACATTTTATTGCAGATTATACATTCTACTCACTAACTATATAATATTTACCTCACTCATTTAAAAAAAATAAAAAAAAGTGTAATTTTTTAAGTCTTACTCAATGAAATCTAGGATGTGGGGAGTAGTGGGGCGGCACCCTAGCGCCCTCTATTGGCCAGCCGCCACTGATGTGGAATACTAGTTAAATAACAGCGAACCCATCAAACATCATGTTAACCAATAGAGGCAGTTTAATATGTGCAGACAAGAACAAATGATGGGTAATGAATCCTACCTCATGTATTCCACAGATTGAATTAGGAAGTTTGATCGAGTTTCATCGTTGTGAAACAGTACAGTTTTATATACTTTGTCAAATGAAAGCACGTTTCATTACGCAATAATGCCTGCATCATCTGCTTCTCTGAACAGAATCAGATCATACTCAGTTGATCTCCTGTATTAAATATGAGTTCTAATTGTAAGAAAACATTTTGAAGATTTTCAGTACCTTGAATCTGAAATTGATACCAAAATGGTTTACAGGAGTTTGTCAATATCCAGGTGAGATGTTAAGTTACATTTTACACAGAATTTAGCAGACGCTCTTGCAAAGTAACTTGTTCAAGGACACTTCAACAGGACACACGTACAGTACAGCACAGCACTCAAAATGAATGGCGGTGAGTGAATACTGACACCATGTGGTCACCAACTGGAAACTCTAATGATATAACTTTTTAGGTTTTCAAGCTGAAGCCGGGACGCTTCCAGCTAGAACCTTTTCCATTTCAAGTTGCAGGGATTGAACCTGTGACCTTCTGGTTACAGGACCATCTCCAACTGTATTAAAAGTGCATGAGACACCTTTAAGCAGCCGCCCTCAGTTTCTGAACGGCGGTGATAAGTTCAGGGAAGTGTGTGTTCTGGAAATGTCCTCTGTCTATGTATTTGTGGAGTTTGGCCTTCAGGCCGTCGGCCGCGGCTTGTTGCTCCTCCCACGGCAGGAAGGGATCATCGGTCGAACCAAACTGGACGATGTGGCCGACGTTTCCCCGGATCCTCTCCCACTCCCACGGTCGACTGAAATAACCTGGTTGGAGAAGACAAAACATACAGCTAGATTTTACTTTTACATTTCAGTCATGTAAACGACATATCCAGAGAGACTTACTGATCTACACACTATAACCCATAATGTCCCATAGTGGATTGTTTTATTTACAATTTTTTTTTACAAATCAATTAAAAATTAAAGGCTGAATTTTCACCACCCTTGTAGTGAACCCAATCTGAGTTAAGGTGCATCCCAATTCCTTTGAATGTCCTGTCAGTTCAACTGTTCAGTTCAAGTCCAGAAAATACATGAACAGATTAGGTCAAATTAGATTAAATTCTATTGATCCTCATGGGGAAATTGGGTCGTACATAATGAAACAGAAAATATATTCTAGTGCTGTAAATAAGTAAAAATATATGAATTGCTGAAAGTATATAGAAGTAGAAGTTAGAGCTCAAAGTCTTGGAGAGAATGATAAAGAAGTTGCGATATCTTAGTAAACAACCCAATAAGAAAGGTCAATAATGAATTTTACTTTGACGTCAGTGATAATTCAGAGATTCCTGGTCAAAGTGAATATCTCCTTCTGGGAACGACAGAATCCGTTCTTACCGCTCTCTCTCTCGTTCTCATCTCCCAGGTCGGAGGTATACGCCCCCACCAGGATGATGCCAAACACTTTGTGGGTTTCAGCGTACCTGCAACGCATCGACGGCGGATAATCTATGAGTTAAAATATGAACGGACGATCTGGGAAACAAACAGCGACTTTAAAATTCAAAGGTCCCATATTAGAGGATTTCAAATTCCCCTTCATTTATATCCATATATGATCAAAGATGTTTATGAAGTCATTGTTAAACTGGATTTTGTTTGAGTGGTTAAATTCCCAGGTGTGACTGTGTGGAGCAGAAAACATGAACACCTTCCCTACTGAACAAAGGTTTAACCAGTATTGTGTATATGAAGTTAATGAATTCACTACTGGAGAGAATCATGTCTTTTGTTGATGTATTCATACTAGTGTTTTAAAACCATCTTGACCTCATGGCGGCGGCGGCTCCAGAGCTGTGGCCGATGACGACCGTCTCCTCGTCGCATCTCAGCTCCTCCTCCATGAACGGCAACCAGACGCTTTCTCGAGCCGTCACTACACCAGACAAAGAAAAAATTTTAAATTTAAAATCTCATTTAAGAAACAAATGTGTCTATCTTTGGTCTCTATATTTAAGAGCTCATTTCTGCACTTCACTTCCCAGAGATCACCTGTCAATCAAACTGTTCAGTACTGTGACGTCTTTCTCTTTCGATTTTCTGTTGATGGAGTTTGAGTTCCTGTAGGTGGCGCTCTTTTCTTTGTCTGTTCAACCACGGTTCTTCTTCTTTGTGTATCAAAACAAAATCTAGGCACAAGACCTAAAACAGGGCTATGATATGACTGATGAGAATATCATTGTAAAAGTAGGCTACTGTTTTAAGTTTTACATCTACATTTCCTTGTGATATGGACTGAAACCCTTTCAGTCTACAGCAGGGGATTGTGGGAATATCTCCCAGTGAATTTCCCACTGATGACCAAATTCCTGTTTTATAGGATTTCAGACACTTCTCCTGACCCCCTGACCCCCGACTGTGTATTATAAAAATGAATTCAGAGTATGTCCATATCGCAGCCTCTATGGTGTAGGTATGGCAATGTGGCAGAACATTGCCATGATAAGATTTCTATACTCACAACCTCTGAGTAGTTTAAGTTAGACTACATTAGGGTTAGATGTTACATACCAGGGTCAGGCATGTTTTTCAGTAGGCAGGTCATATCTGGAATCTACAAAAAAATAAAATAATCAGGCATGGCACATTTATTGTCATGGTGTCTTTCACAGCGATCCTACAGGCGAACAGGACTCTGAGGACTTTTAGGGTTTGTGTGCCAATCTGATGGCAATGGACAGTACAAAGTGTGACTATGGACAAATGGTAGAATCCAGAGAAGCAGAAAGTTTGGGGTTTTGAACCGACCCACAGGCCTCGAGTTAGCGGACAGTCTAATTTGTTGTTTGATAACAATATCCACTTTTATGACATTTCTGAGCATTTTGACAACCATGTGAAGAACATCAACATGCATCCATACCAGTATTTAATTACATCCAGAAAAGGTGTGCTTGGTGGGATTTCACACGTTAGGTTACTGTATAATCATGCAATGCTTCGTTTTGTGTCGTTCATTGCGTATAAACCTGGGAGTGAGCTTTAGGCTGAATGGTGAGAGAAAGTAACGCCAGACTTCATTCAAAAATATGGCAGTTTAATATTGCCTCGCCCATCAGCAAACGGCACACACCTCATATACTTACTTAAGACCATTCACAAATCATTAGGGTCTGCTGGTAAAATTGGGCTACAACGGATCCACCAAGCAGCTCTTATTTTGATCAAAATCCATTTTTGTATCGTTAGTTCTCTCTGCTCGCTACCACCGACCAGGGGATATTTTGGTTGATGAAGGTGTGGAAATAATAGAATGAATTATAAAAGTTGCGTCTTGGTGTATTGGATGCATGCCGAGTTGAAGAGTGGCTCGTAATAATGTACAAACCGTCGTAAGTCATGTTCTATAATGTGTGTTATTTTGCCGATAAACAAGGAAAGTTTTCACTGTCAGGTTTTTGAATGTAGTTCGGCCTCACTCTCCCCAGAAGGAACGGAAAGTTATCGGGCTAACGCCGTGAGATGTACCGACCTTGTTGATTTGTTTCTGGGCCCAGCCGTACCAGTTGCACCGCTCCACATCCCCAGCTCCATTTCCAGGAACGATTACAGCTTTTGTTAAAGGCATTTCTGTGAAAACTTGATAGCTAAACGTCTCTTCGTTGCTCTGGTTAGATACGTTCTGCCAACCGGAACAACAATAGGAGTTCCGGTAAGTTCATTTCAAAATAAGAGGGTCATGCGTACAAGAAAATCGACCACATACGTTATAGTTTAAACATTTCAACCGCATGACAAAGATTGAGTTTCTGTAACTTCCTAGTTATTCTTCTGCTTAGGCTAAATTCCACTGATACCAAGTGATCAAATGTTGTATGTATAATTACATGTATAATATTACGTACATCTTAAACTTATAATACATCTTAAACTGTGTAGAAAGTACTATAGAAGTAGTATTATAGTAGTATAGGAGTAGGTGTTGGTGCCATGGTGGAGCTACAATATTGAATACATAATGCATAGCTGCTTAAATACATTTTAAAAATATTATATAATTATATATATAAAATATTATATGACAATAATTATACAATTATAATTATTTCCTCATCAAGGACATATAAAAATTATAATTAATGTGCTTGTTTCAGCATTTCCAGTATATTGTGTATTTTTGAAATACACCTACAATGTAGAAATTTAGTTGACTCTTATCCAGAGAAACTTCCAATGGTCAACAGCTGAATAAGTTTCAAGTCGTAGATCACAGCACCCAGACAATAAATATTCCTGTGACCCTAGAATGATCATGGATGATAGAGATAGGGACGAAATAAGACCTGAGGAGAAGGTAGAAATGTTTTAGAGCATATTAGAGGAGGAAGAAGGGAGGTGGGGTTCATCAGGGAGAGAAGGATGTATTGAATGTTTTTTTAATTTTTTAATTTTGCCTTTATTTAACCAGAGAATAATCACACTGAGATTTGCATCTCTTTTACAGGTGAGCCCTGGCCAAGAAAGCAGCACATATAGTTAAAACAGATAAACAAATCAAACAGATAAAACACACAATATAAAAACATCAAGGGGGCTAAGCAGAACATAAAGCAGCTCATTGTCAACTCCATGCACTATGTACAAGGCCACTCAAAAACATGTACATGTCAATGACAGCAGCTCTGAAATTTGATTTTTAAAACTGTCAATGGATATGAAGTGATCCAGTTTCAGGTCCTTTTGCAATGTGTTCCAAGATGAGGGGGCAGCATCAATGTATGAATGAATGAATGAATGAATGTATCATGAGTGCATTTACACCTGGGCATTTATGCCATTAAATATCTCACTCTGGATAAAGTGTGAATGTCCAAAATCGCTGTTTTGGGTTTTAGAGAAGGGAAGGTCGATTACTTAACCCAAATTTGAAAACAGCTGATTCATCAGCGTTTCAGCTTTCTGGAAATAATCTCCCAAGTTGGCACTTTTTAATTTGAAGTTAAACAAACTATTTGACCCAGCAGGTGATAATCAGAACATTGTTTTCTCTGATAAGAAATGTTCTGATTCAGACCTGCAGGGATACATAGTCTTGGTTTACCTTCAAATGTAAAAAGCGGCCAGCTAATGGGTTCTCTGATAAAGTATTTTGCTGACATGTCTGTAGCCTGATAACACACTTTATTAATTTAAAATAAATATTTGACATTTGTAAAACTGCATAGTAGCAGATACTCTTTTGATAAGAAGCGGTATAAATATAAATGTTGTTGCAGCCCAGAATCACTCCAAAATGGCGCGTAGTTTTGCAGTCTTGGCCGTGGTGTTGCTGGGCCTCCTGCTGCAGGCCAGCGCTGAGAAACATTACAACTCAGCGGAGATCCAGGCAGCCGACTTCGCCATTGGCCTCCACAACCGCCTCAGCAACTACCAATACGCTTACAAAGTCCTCACCATCCTGTCAGACACCGCGCAGGTTTGTCACGAAGGCTTTCTTTCCAAAAATGTTACCTGAACATCAAAACCTGTAAACGTCTCCAGGTAGATCATAACTTCAGCAATATTCAATAGTGAGTTTTGCTTTCATGTGAGGAATCATTTTATTGTGTATTATTTAACGGTGGGGCAGGTATGTCACTGGGGTTAGGCGTTTGGTTGAAATTGAGCCACAACGCCTCCAGTAAGATCGACAGTAAATTCGGTTGTCCGATTTGTACACAATGTCCAGTATGTGAAAGGCCTTCAGCGTCCTTCTGGTTTGTTGTCTGTGCTGTAGATTTACCCTCCGGCTCGGGTCAAGTTCACCATGACAGTGAAAGTGGGCCAGACTGTCTGTAAGAACGAGCCCAGTGTTAACCTGGCTTCATGTCGCTTCCAGGACCCTGAACACCTCAAGGTAATGAAACACTTTAATACATATACACTGTTCTCGCTTTTTTAGTTCTTTAGCACTTCTCTATACATGATTATTCCAGGGTTACAGGAATATCTGGTCCATCTATTGACTGGTTGCTGTGACCTCTGACCCTTGACCTTGGTTAATGTTGGTGATCCAGGAATATAAGCTTATTCTACTGTTGACTTCATTGTAAGTCACTCTGATGACATGAAGATTGTAGTTTTAATTCGCCAAACATTTCTCAGAGGCAGAAATAATCTCATTGGTTGAGCTAAACATCAGTGGGCGGAGCCAAAGAACTACAGATTTTTCCAAATTAGCTAACTGGAAAAATGTAAAGTCAAACAAGGAACTTTGGTCAAATATAAATAAAAAATATAAATGGCAATGAATTATTTTCTCATTCATTAATGGCCATGACATTCATGATCTTGGAAGGTCAGCAGGCTAGCTAAGGCTAAGCTATAGGCTAGTATGGCTAGTTTGAATTTGTACGTTCAGCTAGGCTAACTAGCTTAACTAGTTCGCTATAGTAAGCTTAGCAGAGCCAGACTGCATTTGCGTTTGTTCAGTTAGTGGCAGAGTGCTAGGCTTCATAATATTAGCTAGCTCCTCCCTTACCTCTTGTCTTTTTCACTGGGTTTCAGTTACTTAGTCAGAAAAATTGTGGTTCTTTGGCTCCGCCCACTGAGGTCTAACTCAACCAATGAGATTATGCCTGCCTCCAGAGCAGCTCTGCCTCTGATAAATGTTTGCAGAACTAAAACTCCAATCTTCAGATGACATGTTAGGTATTTGGTATTAGTAAGGTGAGCCATGTTGCTGGTGATAGTGACATTTCTAGTTAATTCTAGACACATCTGATGTCACATCCTGTTCCTTTTCAGACGATGAGCTGCCGCTTTGTTGTGCTGGCCGTACCAAACTCTCAGGTCCCAAGCTACTTGTTAGAGGATCATTGTTCTTAATGCTGGACGAAATCTGGACCAGAGGCACTTGATTCAGCAGGGTGGATGCTGCCATAGAGATGGGAGTGAGCACTCATGACGTATCCTGTTCCTCACTGCATGACGCCATTGGAGTCACATGATCTTCTTCTACTGTCCGCACAACGTCTTTCACGTCTATCACCATCTCAAGGCTCTTAATTTGAGCTGTAATGGGGTGACTGATCTGTAGGTCTGCTTTGATGCACACTTGCAATGTTAGTGTGGTCAGTTTTTAGTAGGTCGTCAAATAAAATGAAATAAAACAATATTACTACCATATTGTGTTTTCAATGCCTCCAATGTGGTTTTGTCAGCCTATTCTTTTCCCCCATTCTCTCAGGCACTACACAACAGTTTGTTAATGAAAAAAAGGCATCAAAATGTCAACTATTGAAATGAACTATTTTGTTCATTTGCCAATAGGCCAGGTCTCTTTGGATAAGTCAATCATAGGGTTCTGGAGAAGTCAACTCAAATTTTATTTCCAGGCCTGGGAAAGTTATGGCAAATGTGAACATGTGCATATAGTCTCGGAAAAGTCATGGACTTTGCAAAGGTGTAGAAAACCTGCCATCAGCTAAACGCCTAGAATGTATATTGGGACAGAAAGGCACTGCTAAAGTGTAACTGTCTGTTTGGTACCTTTGATGAAAAGTGAGGAGTTTCTTCACCCTGAGATGTAATTACTCAGAATCACCACACGGTGGTCTTGTATCAGTTCATTCTGTGTTGCTACCGGCATTAAAAAGTTGCAGTAGATGGATCAGCAGAAAGGCCAGTTAAGTGGATTGTGGGGTCTAAGGCTGCCAAGCTGTCAATTGAAGGGGGTCCATATTTATTGAAAATCTAAACAGTCACTTGTACTGAAAGCTGAGATATTTCAAAACAGCAGTCAACTGGCGGTGTTTGGCTTTTCTAGTGTTTATTCAAAACAGTGACCATTTGTCTGAAACAACAGACTCCGGTCCTTACAAAACCTGCTTTTATTCAAAGTTAAACTTCACAGCCGAAAGCTTAGTAGATGGGTTGTTTTGGTTTTAAGACAATGGTGACATAACGTCTGCAACAACAGATAGATCACTGATCCTCCCAGGCCACAACACTCCAGTGATGCACTGACATGACAACAAACAGGCTGAAAAGAAACACACAACACTGAGCAGCTTGGCACTGTGATAAACCCCCATATGGAATCCTACCAGAAATCTGAGGAGTTTTAGCCCAAAAACCAGATACCCACCATCACCTACTCATACAAAATGATTTCTGGCATGAAAGTAAAGCCCCTCATGGGTGACTGTTGAAGTGACAAATCATCCTATGACCTCTGCTTACAAAGTAGTTTTTGTGGGTAGTAGTTTTTTTGGAATGAAACCCTTTGATTTTTGTGGCCTTAACCTTTACAATGACACCTTGTAGGAAGAGTCACTTCTACTGTAGTAGATTAGCTTACCAGCCATGACAGAATTTACAGTAACAGTGCTGTACCTCCCTTCACCTCAAAATCAGGTTCACAATACGGTATTCAGTTACCCAAGGTTGTGTTCACATTTTGCCTTTTGATTCTTTTAATACACAAAGAAACACAAACATTCAGCAATTATGCTGCACTGGGGTCTAGCGGTTAGAGAAACCGTCCTGTACCTGGGAAGGTCTCAGGTTCAATGACCTCGCTGCTGACGTGTCCTCGAGCAAGGCACTGAATCCCTACCCCCTCCAGGGTGAGCACAGTTTGGTTTGGTTCAGGCCCACTAAGTCTGCTGGTAAGGCACCTAAATCTCTTTGGTACTGGCCCACTTCCTAAGGTTGCTGACAAGGATGTTGTCACTATGTTTGTAGTATTATACTGTATAATCACCATAGTAGGACCGATAGTACCTGTGCAATGAAAACCCTATATGATCAAATCAGCCCAGCCGTGTGCACAGACTTGTAAACTCAAATGACTCAAATGTTCTATACCAGTTTTCTACATTCAGCAAAACAATGCAGCTTCAAAAGAAGGCCGAGTCTCTGTCCTGCAGTGCAGCATCGTCGTAGTCAGGGTCAGTGTGTGTGTGTGTGTGTGTGTGTGTGTGTGTGTGTGTGTGTGTGTGTGTGTGGACTTTGGATGAGAAGTGTTTGGAAGGCTGACTTTTGTCCAAGTGGTTCATGCTGTTTTCTCCGTCTCTCCATCCGTTAGATAGTATTAGCTTGAGTCGGAGGGTTTGTTTAGTTCGACCTTCACTGCCCTTTCTGCTGCACCTAGAGAGAGAGGGGGGTGAGGAAGTGAAGGGGTGAAGGTGAAGGTGAGGAAGAGGAGGCAGGGTGCTGATTGGAGTTTTAGTTTTAGAAACATTTCCTGGATCAAGAGCTGCTCTTGAGGCACAAATAATCTCATTGGTTGAATTAAACCTGAGTGGGCGGAGCCAGAGAACCACAGTTTTTCTGGCTAACATTAGACTCAAAACGACAAGGAGTAAGAGAGGATCTAGCTAATATTATGAAGCCTAGCGCTCTGCTACTAACTGAACAAATGCAGTCTAGCCATACTGTTATCTAGTTAAGCTAGTTAGCCTAGCTGAACGGTCAAACTAGCTATACTAGCCTATATAGCCTATAGCTATCTAGACCTTCCAAGATCTTGAATGTCATGGTCAAAAAAGAAGTCATTGCCATTTATATGACCAGAGTTCCTTCTTTGACATTACATTTTTCCAGTTAGCTAACTTGGACTGGAAATCTGTCGTTCTTTAGCTCCGCCCCCTGATGTTTAACTCCAGGAAACTGAATTTCCCACTTCCAACTTTGACTGAAACGCAGCTTAAGCTTCCATTGCTAGATCAGCACCGTTACAGAGAGCTTACCTGTGAGATATTTCTCCTTGGCTCTCGCTCGTTCATCAGCGTCAAAATACCACACTGTGATGGCGTACCTGCACGAAGCGACACATACATACTCAGGGTCAACCCAAAAGTATATTAATATGGACATTAAAGTACATCACAAACTAGTTGTAGCAATTATAGTAGTAGTACGTAGTGATATTACCTAGTTGCGTATGCTGGTTGAACCTCGTGTGGGTTCCGTCGATCCGACCAGAACAACAGAAGACGGTCAAACTTTGGTTCGATGTCGGTGGACTGGACCTTCCCTTCTGTAAAGATCTTCAGCAGACCTCCATGTTCCTGCACAACACCAGACACTTTATCCATCCAGGGAAGGTCGACTGAGCCCCGCCCTGCTTCACACTCACACAGATCCACATACAAACACACTGGGAGCTGACCAGTGCAACCAGAGTCTTCTACCGGTGGCCACAGTGAACTTTGACCTTTTCAACATTTCTTTCACCAATTGGAAGAAGCCTACAAGCTGCAAAAAATGCATTTATTACAAAGATTAAACACATGCTAATAAATGTGTATGTTAGAAATCTATTTAGTAAAATTCCATCAATACCAACTACCATCAAAGTGCTCTCAAGGAAGCCACTTAGCTCCCAACTGGTCGCCAGTAGAAGGCTGTGGTTGTACTGGTCAGCTCCCAGTAGCCCACATCGCTCCCTACCGTGGCCCAGTCTTTGTTGATGTAGTAGATACAGGTGACACATCGCCCGTCTCCATTGGGGTTGTCGACGTGTCGTATGTAGCCCGTCCCGTTGCCCGGGTAACAAGCTACCATCGCCTGGAGAGAAGGAAGCGGGGCTGATTAGCATGTTCAGTCCCATCGCCAAGGCAACAAATTGAGTGTTAAGAATTTAATTAAGGGCACAATCGTACAAATGAAAGAATCCTCACACTAGTTAACTAACATCCAGTTCTCCGATTAATCACCATGATGGAGACAGAGGGTTGATAGGAGGGTTATGACGCAACTGCCAATCCTCTCTAGGTAGTCTAGGTAGTTTAGGTAGTCTAGGTAGTCTAGGTAGTCTAGGTAGTCACCAGGGCCAGCCGTCAGTTGGAGTCCTATTCTATTTCTAAACATCTACTTGGTGGTAAAACAGTGAAAGTGGTTCATTTTGGAAATCACCTGCCACTGCGGCCTGTCCTACTTATAATGTTGGTGATCCAGAAATGTCAGCTCCCAGTGGTCACCAGTAGGAGCCTGTGGTTGTAC
The DNA here is from genome assembly GCA_034670385.1 of Hoplostethus mediterraneus. NCBI lineage: Eukaryota > Metazoa > Chordata > Actinopteri > Trachichthyiformes > Trachichthyidae > Hoplostethus > Hoplostethus mediterraneus. The sequence continues at coordinate 844,711 of JAXDDW010000080.1, forward strand.
TGGACAGCTCCCAGTGGTCACCAGTAGGAGCCTGTGGTTGTACTGGACAGCTCCCAGTGGTCACCAGTAGGAGCCTGTGGTTGTACTGGACAGCTCCCAGTGGTCACCAGTAGGGGCCTGTGGTTGTACTGGACAGCTCCCAGTGGTCACCAGTAGGAGCCTGTGGTTGTACTGGACAGCTCCCAGTGGTCACCAGTAGGGGCCTGTGGTTGTACTGGACAGCTCCCAGTGGTCACCAGTAGGAGCCTGTGGCTGTACTGGACAGCTCCCAGTGGTCACCAGTAGGAGCCTGTGGCTGTACTGGACAGCTCCCAGTGGTCACCAGTAGGAGCCTGTGGCTGTACTGGACAGCTCCCTGGACAGTGTGAATGTGCCAGTGTGTAAGTGTATGAATGGGAAGCAGGGTGGAGCTGACCCCTCCACACACACACACACCCCACAGGTAAAGAGAAGGGGGGGGGGGGTGATAGAGAGACTGAGACAGAGAAAGAGAAAGAGAGGAAGCTGTCATCCCCGTATGTCATCCGGCTGCAGCTCAACACAGTGTGTCGCATTTCAGTGAAGAAGATGAAAAACCTTTTTCCATCAAAAGTAAGAGACAGGGAGAAGAGGTAGAACAGATGTTTCTGGCAGTTCTGGAGGTCAAATGAAAATGTCAGATAAAAGCCATCATCAGAAAGCCGAAGAGTTTAGAAAAGTCTTGTCAGATTATTCCAACGTGTGGAGTAAAGAGTCTGTGCTGATTGTGTCTGCCTGCAAGCCAAGCAGCACATCCAATAGCCACCCAGCTCCAGTGTGTGTGTGTGTGTGTATATGTATGTGTGTGTGTGTGTGTGTGTGTGTGTGTGTGTGTGTGTGTGTGTGTGTGTGTGTGTGTGTGTGTGTGTGTGTGTGTGTGTGTGTGTGTTCAGCCTTGCAGTGCTGGACTGGTGCCAGTCTGGTCGCATTTTAAATCCCTGCTACGTGCAGAGCGTGATCCTCACACACACACTCCTCTAAACACCCTGAACACACACCGGCCTGATCCTCACACACCCTGAACACACACACCGGCCTGATCCTCACACACACTCCTCTAAACACCCTGAACACACACCGGCCTGATCCTCACACACTCCTCTAAACACCCTGAACACACACCGGCCTGATCCTCACACACACTCCTCTAAACACCCTGAACACACACACCGGCCTGATCCTCACACACTCCTCTAAACACCCTGAACACACACCGGCCTGATCCTCACACACACTCCTCTAAACACCCTGAACACACACACCGGCCTGATCCTCACACACACTCCTCTAAACACCCTGAACACACACACCGGCCTGATCCTCACACACACTCCTCTAAACACCCTGAACACACACCGGCCTGATCCTCGCACACACTCCTCTAAACACCCTGAACACACACCGGCCTGATCCTCGCACACACTCCTCTAAACACCCTGAACACACACACCGGCCTGATCCTCACACACACTCCTCTAAACACCCTGAACACACACACCGACCTGATCCTCACACACTCCTCTAAACACCCTGAACACACACCGGCCTGATCCTCACACACACTCCTCTAAACACCCTGAACACACACACCGGCCTGATCCTCACATACACTCCTCTAAACACCCTGAACACACACACCGGCCTGATCCTCACACACACTCCTCTAAACACCCTGAACACACACCGGCCTGATCGTAACTGATCATTGTTCTGCACTACAACTAAAACCTTTTCCCCAGTTCTAGGAGGAACGACGGTCCAGAAACCTCCTAACCGTTGTCCAGGTCCGACCAGCAACTACAGGAAACGTTTGGTTGAGGTTCTTCTGCTGAAGGAGGTTCCACCACTCACTAAATGTCATGGTTCACAAACTGTGTCCAATCCAAGCTGTTGACTTTTGAACATTATGATCAATAAGACATGTAAAAGTAAACGTGTGTGTGTAATTTGTTGAATCACAGCACTTTCTAACTTTGTGTTGAAAAGTTTATCAATGGCCTTTACGTGGTCATCCTATGTCTCTGCTCAGAACACACACACACACACACACACACACACACACACACACACACACACACACACACACACACACACACACACACACACACACACACACACACACACACACACACACACACACACACACACACACACACACTTTGAGGCCATCCAGTAGCTTGGTTCTCCTTGGTTACTTACTTTGGTCCTTCCATTAATCCTGTATTTTTCCAGTTTTCCGTCACAGTGTCGGACCAGATCGTCAATGCAGCCCATCAGGAAGCCGATCCGCTCACATCCGGCCTCCTTCCCCTCCACCCAGGTGATCTGATCTCCTCTTATATCCCTGGAGGAGTCGCTCCTCTGGCTGACCAGCTGGCCGTCCCTGAACTTCCCGGTATGGTGGAGGAGTTTGACCTCCTCTAAGACCCTCAATCCGCTTTCTTCTCCCAGGAAGCCGTCCAGGAGGCAGATCCCGTGTTTAACCATACACGGAAATACGTAGTCCTTGGCCCGGTTCTGTTGCTGCGGGGACCCGCTCGGTCCTTCGGCCTTGGTGCAGCTGTTAATTACTTCCCCAGAAGTCCGTTTGCCGTCAGAGGCGGGTACATCTCTAGTTTTCCCGCAGACCCGCTTGTGTTGCTTCCAGTCCAGTTTCTGGTGCTCCTTGCTGCAGTAGAAGGAGTTTCGGCAGCGACCACACCGGAGTAAACCGTCCATCTTGTCGCAGAGTTCACAGTGCTGCCGGTCCCGGTCCGAACCGGGCTCCATGGCGCCGGATCGGGCTGTTTCAACTTACCTGCTCTCACTTTTAACCTTTAAAGTTCCCCGAAAACAGCCCCCAGGACAAATAAGTTCACGACATGGGCTGAGCCCCTGCTTTAGCGGTGTTTAGTTGGTTGAGTCAGTATCAAGCTAGACAGAACATGATTAGGGACGTTTGGTCGTTTTTTTCAAAATAAAATCTGCAACGTCAAATTTCATTGGAAACTAACGTCATCTTTTTTAGAGGAGAGCGTTTGTATGTAACTTAAATTTGAGCTAATTTGCTTCAATTGCTAAAGTCAGAGGTGAACACAGTGATGAAATACATTGACAAAAACACAAAAAGGAAGTGTTGGCAGACATGCCATAAAAATAATCTTAAACAGGTAGGGAGGACAAAATCGGCCATGATTGGGAACAAGTTAATACATCTTAAATGTAAAAGATAAAAATGCATAAAACATGCACTGGGCCACAAAGTCCTACAGTTTCTGAACTGTTTCTCTGAGATTTTGTCCAGCAATTTTATTTTCAGAGTGGTGGGGGGCTGGAGCCCATCCCAGCATGCATTGGGTGGAAGGCATGTAAACACCTTGGACAGGTCCCTAGTCCAAGTGAAAAAATATGTGCTTTTATTTTGAAGTAAAAGCGAGCTTTCGGTATTAAGTCTTGGTGGCTTGACACAGCTCTATTTTTTCCACTTGAACTTCTTACATAGTCTGAAGTGACATCGCCTTAACGTCAGCAGAATGCCACACAAGACTGGGGACTATCTAACCACGGAGGACAGGAGCGACTAGAATCCACTGCTGCTGCAAACTATGATGCATTATTTCAGATCAAGAAAAATAACTTCACTCAGGAAGGAATGAGAGTCAACATGGCCAATAGATAAAGGTCTGTGTTCCCTTCCCTAGAAATTCCTCTGTTCCAGGGACGATAACAGGATTAACATTGAACGTAGTGGAAAACCTGGCTGGTAAACACTGGCACTGATTCAGGAAACACTGGAACATAGTCCTCTGGCACGTAGGCAGTTGGCTTCACTGTCCTGGAAGCCTCAGTCAACTCTCCACCTGGAGCTCAGCAGCCGTACAGTTGACTAACTCTATTCATTAAAGCCGCTCTAGGAGCCAAGTTTGTCCAAATGCCAGAGAAGAGCGTCCTGCCCTCACTTCAATTCACATATGGTTTCCACCTTTGTTGTGTTTTGTCTACATTTAGCTTCTGTTATCCAGTTTTTAGGGATTTTGTTTGTTATTTTGATTTGTGTGCTTATTTCTTATGCTGGTGAAGCAACAAAATGTGGATCCTATCGAAACAGATTTTTTGATTGAAGCGGCCGATAGAAGATGTTATCCACAACTGAGAACGACATTTATTTTAAAAAAATGAAATCTGATTTCCTGTTGTTCACTGTGAAGGAAGTGGAAATTTGTCGTCTTTTTTTCACTCCGGTGGTCCCACCTGAACTCAGGTAAACCAGGTCGACATACTCTTACAGTGTATCCTCTGAGGTAGTTCTCCCGACCTCCTCTAGGGGGTGCTGTTGCCCAGGCTGTGGTGAGCTCAGCTGAGGTGTGTAATTGTTCACTGATCACCGTCTGAAAAGTGTAATCCGCTGGAGTACTCAACACAGTAACATCAGAGAGTTACTGTCTAGGAAATATAATTGTAACGATAATAATTTTACAACATACAGGCTGTCATTTTAATGCTGCTGTTTTTATCACTATAACTTATCAGACATTTTTTCATCAAGGTGTGTACTGTAATGTTTTAGTCTATCGTCTCACACTAAAGGCCTGTTTCTACTTTCTATAGTTTAGTTTCTGTTACTTTTACCTCAGCTGTAACTGTAATACTTTTCTTATTACTTTATAGTAATGCCTTTCTTTTTAATGTGTTACTCCCTATAATGAAGATGAAGATGATAATAATGACAAGGATGGTTTTTCATAAATTTCAGTGTTACACATTGGACTGACAATGTATAAAATGTTGGGACCCCATCAGTCACCAGTGGTCTGCCTGGGTGGTTCAGACTTCTTTTTTAGGCTTTCAGCTGAGCTACAGAGGGCTTTCACACCCACCGGCGGCCATGTTGGAGGTCCTCAGCTCTTAGTTGTGAACAGATGATTGTGTTTCTAACTGTACAACTTGTCTGTCTCAACAGAGACAGTCAGCGGTGTAGTCAGCGGTGTCCCATCCACCCATTTCCATATCCCTTCTGTCTCACTGTCAGTCATTCCAATCCAGATGATCCTTTTGAATTGCCTTGTGAATTCCTAGTTTACAGAGACAGAAACAAACAACATAACTGACTGCATGTACAATTTGAGTCTGTTAATTGATCTCTCTCTCTCTCTCTCTCACACACACACACACACACACACACACACACACCTGTTCTGCTATGCTGTTGATAATCACCAGGTCTGCATCTCTTCCCAGACAGTCATATCTACTATCTTGCCAGGTTTTCCTAGTTGAAGAAAGGTAGTACAAACTGTGGCTGAAATACAACCATCCTTGTAGGGAATGCTGATCTGTTAAAGGTGACAAAAATAATTATATTTAATATGTTTAATAATTCAATGAATGACAAAGGAAATCTAGAGAGCAACAAACACACATGAAGAACTACTGGGCGTCCTGGTGGCTAAGGTGGCTGAGGCACGTCCCATATGTAATCACAACTTCCTGGGTTTGATTCCGACCTGGGACCTTTGTTGCTCTGCCCACGTAAGAGGAAATGTTTGGAACATCCTGCAGTACTCAGTGGATGCAGGCAGGAATGGGGCGTCTGCAGTAGTTTCTACTGGTCAAACTTACCATTATTATTCAGTTACCAGACTGACATTTAGAAAGCATCTTTACATTTCACTCTCATAGCACTCACCAATAGTATTCAGCATCCTCTTCAACTGGTCTCTCTCTTCAGTCAGGTTTTTGTCACCGGTCTGTATATCAGGTGTCTCACTGTCTGAGAGAGCAGAAACAGACTCATCACACACACACAACCAGCACAAGAACACACCTACTTTGGTCAGCTTAGATTGTGTTAGGTTGACATTTTGATTAGGGAGGTCACCGTCAGCTATGTGTCATCGGTTCAAGAGAAAACTCAAAATTTCCATAGTGCGTCACTTCATTAATCATAGACAGTTCATCCAGTATCCAGTCATTGTTTCATTATGATTTGTGGCGCTTTGTGATTCCGAACTTTTGATTTCTGGCTCTAAATATCCACAAGTTCTCCTGCAATACCAAACAGGACAGAATCTAGTGAAAATCTAATAATTGCTACTCATGGATGTGACTGAAATTTAGGAAGAGACAAACTTGAAAAGACTTTAGACGACATGATCATACACACTTTACTGGTAACCATTTCTTCTTTCTGGTCTTATGATGATCAGATGGTGAATGTAATGTGAGTCATATAAGTGCAAGATACATAATATTATTTGACTCACAGGGAATGAGGCGCAGAGAAATGTTGAGAGTAGCTTGCAGGACACACAGCAGCCCAAAGCTCACACCAACCAGCCAGTAGAGCTTCCCTCCTGTACGCAGAAATCACACACACACACACACACACACACACACACACACACAAACATACACACACCACATTATTATTACAGACTTTCAGTTTAACCATCAAATAAATGCAAACATCATAATAAATTAATAAAGGGCATCACAAGATAACAGATTTTGGAGTAGATAAAAACAATATAAAGTAATAGTAATTAAATAATTTACATGCTCACTTTTCCTTAGATTTAATATTGTCTTGATGTTTTTCCTTGCTGTTATGGTGACACCGTCTGACACTGTAAAGTTGAATGTTTTTTTGTAGGATTTTTGTCTTACCAGGCATTGTGTCTGCCGCTTTAAGGTGCAGCTCTGGGGAAGTGCTGAGAACATACAGCCCATATCTTTTGATTACTGGTAGGCCTACAGTGGGTTATAATGCTCATATTCACAGAAATGTAAGAGACCACAGCATATAGTTTTGAACTATTTAGAAAATAACCAAATAATTTGGTTCATCATTCTGTCATCATTCTAGATTTATATATCAGAGTGAAACAATGTTGAAGAACATTTTAGCCTCCATATTCATTACAAAACACACACCTGAGCCTAGATAGTTCTCTAAACTGAAAATGATCGAGACATCTAACATTAGTCTATTTGAAGAGAGCATCCATGTCACTAGAGAGACATATTGGCTCAAAAATTCCACTCTCAAAAACTCAAACTAGCTTATCTTACGCTAAAGTTATGATTAACATTATATGGTCAAACTTAGCTAACATTAGGGTTAACAACTAGCTAACACACTAGCAAGTTAAATTACGGAGGAAGAAACGTAGCAATTGGCAAAAACTCATCCCATGTCTGGCCATGGGACTATAAAACTAAACTTGCATCCACCGATCAACGCAGCAACCATCTGATGATTGGCCCGAGGTAGTCAGCCTGACCGTTTTAACAAAAAGTGACTTATTTTACCCAATTGTCCCCCACTTACAAATGAATGAATTTTTCCAGATGGACTGTATATACTCTTTACAAACATGGCAGAAGTGTGATTTCAACCCACACCTCCAGGGGAGACTGCAACCTGAATGCAGCGCCTTAGACGGCTCGGCCACTCTGACTTTCGCTAAGCGGTACATTCAAATGGCTTCCAGGTACACCCAGGCACTTGGAAAGACCCTCAAGGATCCAAGTGGTTTAGATAATAGGTCATTAACCTAATCTGCCAATGCCTGGTGAGGAAGATATGTGGTTTGGGCAGAGTGAGAACCCATTGGAGCTTCTCTGTTCTTGCCTAGACATGCTAGTCAGAACAAATTAAAACAAGCAAAATCACTGTCTGGTACCCTTGATGATATTCATTTTATTGTAAAGCACTTTTCTAAAATGTGACAACCAAACCAAAGCAAATGAAACAGAGATGAAACATACAATTATTAATATAAGAAGAGAAAACATCCAGGTGTGTGAATTTAGAGCATAAAAAAAGAAAATCTGACTGCCTCTAGTAGTCGAAACAACTCAACGCTGAACATTTTGGAAATTGTAGATTACTATTTATCTATCCTTTTAGCAATTTTATGCTTTATACTACATAATTATTTGCCGAGAGTGTGTCTATGACAACAACCAATGAGGAAAAAAAACAACTATGTCATTTGTGTAGCAATTACTAAAAATATGGATATTATATTTCATCTTATCTGCCTGTCTCATGTTAAGTTATAGTACTTCTTGCATTTTATGGAGCAACTGCCTTTTCACAGATCCAGAAGTTTCCAGTTCTACATGATTCATCATTCCAGCTGTTTTCCATATTGTAGAACCGGATTTCTCCACAGTCTTCATTTCTGCCTTGATCACTGTTTGGCTCCTCATGGCCCCAGTAGCTTGAAACCCAAAAACAAAGAACACAGCTGTTTACAAAGAGCAAAATCCAGGAAGCATTTGATAGATGGCAACATGCAGGGGGTGGCCAAGTTCAACATCAACCCAAGAAAACACAAGATTTTCACAAGATCAAGATTTAGATTTAAACAGCTTTGGAAACTGTTTTGAATTTAAATCAGAAAGATATTTAGACGCTGATTTCACAAATTGAATTTGATTTAATTCAATAGCAAAAGTCAGATGAAGTAATCTGCCAACCTTGTAGTCAGCGGTGTCCCATCCACCCATTTCCATATCCCTTCTGTCTCACTGTCAGTCAATCCAATCCAGATGATCTTTTTGAATTGCCTTGTGAATTCCTAGTTTACAGAGACAGAAACAAACAACATAACTGACTGCATGTACAATTTGAGTCTGTTAATTGATCTCTCTCTCTCACACACACACACACACACACACACACACACACACACACACACACACCTGTTCTGCTATGCTGTTGATAATCACCAGGTCTGCATCTCTTCCCAGACAGTCATCTCTACTATCTTGCCAGGTTTTCCTAGTTGAAGAAACGTAGTACAAACTGCGGTTGAAATACAACCATCCTTGTAGGGAATGCTGATCTGTTAAGAATGACAAAAATAATTATATTTAATATGTTTAATATTTCTGTGAATTACAAAGTAAATCAAGAGAGCAACAAACTAGAGCCCGACCGATGCCAGATTTTTGGGTCCGATGCCGATCCTGATTTAGAAGAGTCCTAGCTCACCGATTACCAATATTTTGTCAAAAAGTGCAAAATGTATTTTATTTATATTTTTATGTTATATTATTTATAAAATGTATTTATTACAGAAGTAGCGTGTCAGCTGTTCACACTTGTATTAGAGCTTCCTCTACTGGATAATTATAGTAAATAGCAATTACAACGTTCAAATAGACAAGTACAGGATAAATAATCAATGTTTTTTTGTTTATTATACTTTTTTAAAAATTGGGACACATCGGTTGTATAACTACCGATCCCAATGTCGTCAAAAAAGTCCAAAAATTGCCGATATATAAGCCGATATATTGGTCGGCTCTACAACAAACACACATGAAGAACTACTGGGCGTCCTGGTGGCTAAGGTGGCTGAGGCACGTCCCATATGTAATCACAACTTCCTGGGTTTGATTCCGACCTGGGACCTTTGTTGCTCCGCCCACGTAAGAGGAAATGTTTGGAACATCCTGCAGTACTCAGTGGATGCAGGCAGGAATGGGGCGTCTGCAGTAGTTTCTACTGGTCAAACTTACCATTATTATTCAGTTACCAGACTGACATTTAGAAAGCATCTTTACATTTCACTCTCATAGCACTCACCAATAGTATTCAGCATCCTCTTCAACTGGTCTCTCTCTTCAGTCAGGTTTTTGTCACAGGTCTGTATATCAGTTGTCTCACTGTCTGAGAGAGCAGAAACAGACTCATCACACACACACAACCAGCACAAGAACACACCTACTTTCCAGCACTGGACTTTTTTGAGCACTGGACTCACCAATGATGGGTGAACTTCTTCACCACCTCCACCCCCTCCAGCCCCTAAGATGATATTTAAGTCAAGGAGGGCGCAGATGAATGATTTTATTAGTTTACTGATTTTGTTACATGATTTCTGCGTAATGAAGTCCATAGAACCTTCAAACATTCAAGCAGTTATCCCTTGCTGCCACTTGGGGACACCAAAGCACGGAAATGCCTTACACCTCAGCAGTCCACCAACTTGTCTACGGCCTACACCTACAGCCTACACTATGGAGTGTTACACTGAGGGCCACCAGCCCTCACCACCAGCTCCAGTAGCTGAGCCTTTACGCTCCAAGGCTGTAGAGGTACAGGAGAGACTGGAGAAGTTCACAAACTATTAATTTGCCTGCGATTTATATCTTGATCAGAGTCCTCTGACAAAATGTGTCAATGAACACTATCCTGAACTTCTAAATACAAAATTAGAGTAAAAATTATCTAGAAAACTGTGAGTAGAATAGTAGAATAATGAAAAATTATTGAAAATCAGTGAAAGTCTATGGAGCCACCCATCTCTAGTTGAGGTTGCAACAGTTTTCTACTTGGTTTAGATTTCTATGCACTCGGTGCAATAGTACCTCAAGACCTCTGGTATTACATCACAGATCGAGGTCAGACAAACTATAACATAAAAGCAGCTGTATGATATTGTCTTGGAAATGTTGAACTCTCTCAACTTTACAACTCAAAAAATGTGATTTAATTTCCCTTTAAAAGCCAAAAACATGAAGTGTCATCTAAAAACGGGATGTCCCTTCTCCGTCTTATTCTGTGGTAGAGCATGACGTTAGCTTCTTCATAACCATGTGGTCTTATTCTCAATCAGTGCACCTAACAATGACCTTTTTGCTCAAACTCAAGGTAAGCTAAACATGGAAAGGAGTGTCATTGTTTCATTATGATTTGTGGCGCTTTGTGATTCTGAAACTTTGATTTCTGGCTCTAAATATCCACAAGTTCTCCTGCAATACCAAACAGGACAGAATCTAGTGAAAATCTAATAATTGCTAGTCATGGATGTGACTGAAATTTAGGAAGAGACAAACTTGAAAAGACTTTAGACGACATGATCATACACACTTTACTGGTAACCATTTCTTCTTTCTGGTCTTATGATGATCAGATGGTGAATGTAATGTGAGTCATATAAGTGCAAGATATATAATATTATTTGACTCACAGGGAATGAGGCGCAGAGAAATGTTGAGAGTAGCTTGCAGGACACACAGCAGCCCAAAGCTCACACCAACCAGCCAGTAGAGCTTCCCTCCTGTACGCAGAAATCACACACACACACACACACACACACAAACATACACACACCACATTATTATTACAGTCTTTCACTCATAGCTTTAACAATCAAATAAAAGCAAATATCATACTCCTAAAATAAATGAATAAAAGGCATCACAGGATAACAGATTTCATAGTGGAGGGTAAAAACAATAGAAAGTAATGGTAATGAAATAAGTTACATGCTCACTTTTCCTTAAATGTAAAAATGTATTATTTTTCGTTGCTGTTATGGCCACCATAAGAAAACACAGGAGATAGTTGTAGGATTTTTGTCTTACCAGGCATTGCGTCTTCCCCAGAGCTGCTCTTGAAAGCGGCACTCTGGGCTGAAGGCTCAGTGTTTTCATACATCTCTGTGGCTCCTGACCTCACCATATTTCCTCCCTGTGTGTGTTAATGTCAATGTTTTCTCAGATATGACACCCTTCTTCTTTTGCTTGTGCTTCTCATTCGTCTGCTTGCGAACAGACATTTGCTCTTCCTCATTTCCGTGCAACTCATCATTTTTCCTCCACTCAAACTATTTCCTCATACTAGGAGCTTTGAACGTTGCAACTGTATAAACTGTGCAGATTCTTGGAGAGCTGCAAGGGTGGAAGTCATGAATTACAATAAGCCTAAAACTGAGGAGCTTTTTTGTGTGATTTAAAAGGAAAGCTCAGTCAAAAAGTCCAATATAGCATTATTCCTCAAATTGCCATGGCTTTTGTGGTATGGTATATTAATGGAGACATGAAGAAAACATCAGAGTTGATTTGAACCAAGCCAGTTGGTGTGGACCTTTCTGTCTTCTCTCTCATCTCTATTTATGAGCAGATATGTGAGAAACAAAATTATCTCAGTGAAAACGTGTAGCTATGAAACTTGGAAAACATCTAAGTGCCCATGAAACAACTTTCCATTACACAATCACAGTTCCTCTTTCCACAGTTTTGGGCTGCCTGCTGAAGGCCATCGACAGAGTTAGCCCTCATGTGATGACCGCCATTTGACTTCACTGGAAAGCATTATTTCAGACTCGCTCTGTGCTTGTGATGTCTGTACCTCCTAGTCTGATCTGATCTGTCTGTCATGTGCGACCACAGGAAGGAAGTTACCCTCCAACACATGTTGAGAAGCAGCTCTCAGCACATGTAACAATGTCTACAGTATAGCTGTCTGTTAAGGAAGATATATTTATTGATAATCAATACTAATAATACTAATGATAAGTCTAGAATTACTAGAGGTTCAACTCAACCAATGAGGTTATTTCTGCCTCCAGAGCAGCTCTGCCTTCCAGTTTGTGGAATTAAAGCGGCCAATCTTATTGTTGAATGGCTTTTGTGGTTTGATTTTCCAGATTGGCAACACCCTAAGATATCCACATATGTCAGATACTAAACTTCATGGGCTCTATTTTGGTGAATTGATGGCTCACGGTGCAAAAAACTTGCACAGTGTGTGCCGAGTGATGATTGGTGATTTTGCCAAATATTATCAGTAGGTCTGGTCAGCCTGGCTTCAATCATGACCAATCAAAGCACCCCTTTTTCTTCCCTTTAAAAACAGTCTTGAGTGGTTCTGACACAAAAGCGTCTCCTACGACAACACTGATGTCACCACATCACTACAAGTGAATACACGGCCTACTTAACCAATCAGTAAGCTTTTAAAAACCTCATCTGGAGAAATACCCTTCAATGTGGTTGTCTGTGCGTCATACGTTGGAACTATAGCTTGGTGATGGGGTGTGGTGGATGGGGGGTGGGGGGTGCTAAAGGTGTGTGTGTGGGGGGGGGGGGTTGCATAGCAGTTATTAAACGGACAATTTTAGTGAAATAGCCAAAATTGTTCTGTTTTCAGTTAGGCCTATCCAGTGTGTGTGTGTGTGTGTGTGTGTGTGTGTGTGTGTGTGTGTGTGTGTGTGTGTGAGCCATCGTGTGTGTTTGTTTTCTGTTAAGGTCTTGTTGCTCTTCAAGGGGCTGAGTGTCTACATTTCTCTAAAGCAGGTAAAGCGAAGCCAGACAGTTATCATTTGACCCTTGAGCATTATGTTGCTTAAGTCTGGCCTACACTCATATCACAACAAGCTGTTCCTAAGAAGTCGCACGGCTTTACTTGTGAAATCACAAGTTGCAAAATGCATAGGAACTTGAACAAATGACAGAATACCATTAAAGAGGCAGGTTGTACAAATGAAGCCTACCGTAAGTTCAATCAGGAAGACTACCTGGTTCATATTTACTTAATAAAATGTGTGCATAGTCACAGTCACAGTGGAAAACTGAGCTGAGAGGTGTGTGTAACCCTTGAAACTCAGAGAACCAATCTCATCTACAGATATCACATGGAAGCATGTGCTTTTCTGCATAATATTCTACACAAGTATTAATAAAACTAAGAGACATACAGTGGTGGCCAAAATTATTAGAACACTTGGCATACATTTAAGAGGTTTCAGTTGTTTTTGTTCAATTGGCCATTAAAATACCCATAAAACGAATGAAATATATACAAAGTCATCATTATGCTCTATAAACCATAGAATAGAGCCATCATAAGGAGATTTACGTCATTTTCCTTACAAAAAACAAGCTAGGCCTATTTCACTGTCAATGTCACACAATCATGTTCCTTCACAGAAGAAGCCAAATTACTTGTGTAATCATTGTCAGGTGTGATGGTGGTTAAATTGATGGTGATGCAAGAGTCTTAGGACACAGCTGTGTGATTCTTTTGAATTGCTGCAGAAGGTGGACATACCAAATATTAAAGTTAAAAGTGGATAAAAACAGTAGGACTCACTTCATCTGATATTTGTTGTGCTCAGAGCAACCATCTGCATGTTTCATGAACATTATGAAATGAAATCATGTTTTGGAGGCAAGAAAAGGTCAATATTTTCAGATCTGTCAGGTGTTCTAATAATTTTGGCCACCACTGTATATTGTGTTACAGCTTCATTGATCTGCTCTCACCAACTAGACAAAGTGCAGTTAATATATTATAATTGCCACGGCAGTATCATTTGTAATCCAGAAAAAAATGATAGCTTTCAAGGGGTCTAAATACTTTTGCAAGGAGCATATATGTGTGTGTGTATGTCAAAAGGTGTAGAATGTATGGACTGCTGTTTATGGACTGCTATGTCTCCCTCACTTCTGAAATTACGGCCCTGTCCCGGTCTGTGGGCATTTCTAGTCCATTCAAGGGTCAAGCCGAAGGGCCAAGCCGAAGCCGTAGGGGTGAAAATGAGAATTAGCATTTCGGCCATGGAGTGTGACTGGAAAGCTGGGGGAGAAATTTGAATTGAATTATTATTTGATTGAATTAAAGCTTTTGAGTTGCATTGAGTTGAAAGGTCCCCGGCACGGTGTTTTAGGTTTATTTCACTTCCTCTTCCTCCATCCATACCAGCTTTTCTGTTGACCTCCCACACTGGGCCAGCCCAACCTCGACCAAGACATAAAAGGAAGGAGCACAGCATGCGCAGATTTTAGTACAGTTAATGCGCTGGACACCCCTTGACACCTGATCACCAGAATGATGGCATACATGCAGGAGATGCCTGATTATGTCAATAACCAAGTTGTGAGTGACCAGAGCAGTGGGCAGAAGAACGAGAACGACGAACTTCCAACAGGTAATAACACAGATTATTGTATCTTATATCCTGTCAATAGCCAATCAAATCAGCATTATTCAACATGGGTGACAGGTGTTTTCAGTCCGTGTGTTGATTTTGCAGAGAGAAGACGCGACAGGCTGATTTTTCTAAGCTTTGGGCTGTTGTGTATCTTGCAAGCCATTCTCAATGTGTCTCTACGCCTTACTCGTGAGTATGGTCTGTTGTCTTTGAATATACAGCACTGAGGAGATTTTAGAGGCAATTAAAGAACAGAAATCCCAGCAGATTAATAGCTCATATTGGACTGAACAATAATAAATCAGTACATTTCACTGTACACAACTGCTGATGTATTTCCAAAGTATGGCATTGTGTAACATCGATGTTTGCATAAGGAAGTTTCACAAAAACACCAAAACATTGCAAATCCAAACACATGCTAAATCCTGGTCACTCTGAAATCAGACCTGTTTTTTCCTCCCTCTTCAAAAGTTGCTGCTAACAACAAAAGCTTTCAGAAGGGAAAAAAAATGCACTGAATAAAATCGGAAAGCTGATGTTTCCTTTCTGTCAGTTTACTCAGGTGACGAGTCAACTGGCTTGGACGGCAACACAACTCTTCCTCAGGACTGTAACCGTTTGCTGGACAGCGCGTTCGAAGCCCTGACCAAAGAGAAAGACCAGCTTGAATACAGGGTCAATCAAGTCATCGCCATGAAGGCCGAGGTGGAGGAGGAGAGGGAGCTGCTGAAAAGGAGGCTGATGGAAATGGGTGAGGAGTAGTCAGGCGGTCACTCCCCTGAGCTCAGTTTGAGTTCCTACTTTCTCGGTCTGGTAATGTACCTGCGCAATGCCGAGCAGACAATTTGGGATTTCAGGTCAAGCTCTGGTTCTTTTACTTAAAAGTGGAAAACTCCTGATGTGTTATTTAGTCTCCATCTTTGCTGTGGTGTCATCTTTGTCTGCACTGCACTTCCCAGAGATCACCTGTCAATCAAACAGTGTGTCCAGTACTGTGGATTTCCTATTGGTGAAGTTTGAGTTTCTGTAGGCGGCGCTCCTGTTCTTTGTCAGTTCAGCCACGGTGGCTATTTTTGTGCAAATTGGTCTTGGGAAGCCGACACTGTCCGAGATGTGGGAGGAAGGCATTGATGAGCCTTGAATATTATCAATAAAATCTTGAAATCAATTCTAAAACTGACAGGCGACCGATGCCAGAATAGGAGTAACGTGGTCCCTTGTCTTAGTCCTGGTGCACAACCTGGAACCAGAGTGTAAGACAGTGTGTGTAGAATCAATACGAAAAAACACGAGTACGCAAGTTTTTTTCTCCGATTCATAAAACACCACGTGCATCTGTTTCTCGTGATAAATCGCATTGTGAAGACAATTACGGTGAATTTGCACAGGTGAACAGCTTTGTTGTTATCTAGTTATATCATTACGGCTATAATTATATTGATATATAGCTATAGTTAGATATATAGTTATAGTCGTAGTTGTAGTTGTAGCTATCCAAGAGTTTCAGAGTCTCATCTTAATTGTTCCATTTGTTTTTTCTTCTCTCACCTCAGAGCTGGGGAGCTGTCAGCGATGTCCTACAGGATGGAGGGAGATCAACTCCAAATGTTACTTCCTCTCCAACGAGACCAGGACCTGGGAGGACAGTAGAAGCGACTGTCTGCGTAAAGGAGCTAACCTGGTGATCATCAACAGCAAACAGGAACAGGTACAGCACAGTAAGCGTGTGTGTGCGAGAAGGTGGGCAGGGGTTACGTTCACGGCATTCATGATGTTGGAGGAGAGAGAGAGAGGAGCTAAAATGCTAAACTAACACTAATATCAATCTTAACAGATGGCCTTGTACCGTCTGGATGAGGATGATGAGCTCTTGTTCTGGATTGGTCTGTTTGATATAGACAACCCTGGGACCTTCAAATGGGTAGATGGATCTGACCTGACCATAGAGTAAGACCCTTAAGACAATCCTACCGAAATCTCTTTTCCAGGAAACTTGATTGAAATAAGGCTTCAGTGACCCAGAGAAGGGTGGTGTATAGGTAACAAAGTATGTGTTAGGCACACATAAAGTATACAAATATGTTATTTTTAAGACATTTATACTTTAAAAGATACTATGCCGTTGAGATAGATAAATATTGGAAAATGGATGACATGCAACAAAGGTCATGAAACCAGATTCAAACCCACAGTACATAATATGTGCCTTAGCTGGCTGAGCCACCCAACTTGAACCTTATGCATGAGAGCAACCATTTATTTGTTTAAAGGTGCTTAAAGGTGTAGCATTTTAACATCAAGAAATCATTATCACATTAACTTTTAAAATCACCATAAACAAAACAAGATCATTGCAAAGAAAATTGGCAGACCTCAACACTGTGTGCCACCAGGTCAAATTTTGAGGGAAATCTGCGGGATTCTTTAAGAGCGCAAAAGGATTTTGCTTTACACCACAAACCAGGAAGTGGGAGTTGTTCAGCTAGCGCAAACACAGCTAAAGCGTTCAGAGTTTACACAATGGAAGATGGTAGGAGTGGAAGGCCTATCGGATAATAATTTTATAAGTTTATTTATAAGTGGTGGCTCTTATCCTTCTTCTTCCTCTTCAAAACAAATGCAGAGGAGGTCCAAATCGCAACATCTTTTTTTGTGACTGGAACAATGGGATTTCTGGGAATTATGGTCTTTGAGAAATCCCAGCACTAACAATACCACTGGTGTGAGATAGAGGCTACCGATCATCTCAACCATGGTCTTATTTGTTTACGGTAATCACACCAAGGTATCACAGTTCATTTGACAGTGATATGTTGACGTTTACAAATGCTACACACAGCACCTTTAATAGAGGAACGGTCCCCACAACTTCATTCTAAGAGACAAACAGCTCTTACTTGCTTTATGAATATGAGGCCTTATCTATTTGACCTCCATCATTGTACTGTCCAATAGGTTCTGGCAGTCTGGCCAGCCGGATCAAGGCGGTCCCATCATCAGAGAGGACTGTGTGGAGATGGATCACCGGAAGCCGGCGTTAGCCAGCTGGAATGACGCCCCCTGTGAACACAAGCTGCGCTGGCTGTGTGAGAGAGAGACATGTATTCCTACTACTCGTCCTGTCGAATGAATGAATCTAATAATGATAAATGTGATTTATGTAGCGCTTTTCAGTGTCACTAATTGCTTCACAGTAAACGGTAAAAGAAATGCAAATAAGACTCAAGACATGAATGAACAGTTAAGAGTTACGTCAATGAGAATAAAATGAGTGACAAGAAAGGGCTATCTGTAAAAATGTGTTTTAAGATATGGTACTTTGAGGTACCACGAGGTACTTTGGGGTAATTTGTGATATACTTTCTAGTAGAGATGTGTTTTTTTGTGCAATACTTTGTGATACTTTGAGGTACAATTTGCCTTACTTTTAGGGAATTTTACAGTACATTTTTGGTTCTTTCAGTAGGACCAGCAGTAGATTTGTCAATTTTTCTTTTTTTATTACTAATAACCACATATTATATAATATTAATTCTAACCCTTATTATATGTCTGCATTTGCATGTTTGCATTAGCATTTGTATTTATGTGAAATGGTATTGTTGGATGTATGATAATACATTTGCATCTCATATCATTCGTATTTATTCAGGCAGTGTGGTTTAGCTTAAGTCCTCCAGCAGACTCTCAAATTGCCATTAATCACAAAGATGCAACTGTGCGGAAAAACATTGATGCTACTGTGTGTGTGCATGTGGGTTTGCATGAGAAATATCTGTTCCTATTACCTGACAGTGTGGGTTTTGTTTTGTATGGGGCCAGAGAGACGACCACATCCTTGTCTGCATAGATATTTTCTATACTTTTTGTCTGTTGCAACAAATACCTGAGGGTAGTTTTTACCATGAAATCCTTATTTAATCAAAACTAGCCTTTTCTTAACTGAAATAAAGGATCTATATTAACTAATTCCATATGTTTTAGAGATAATTGTGCATTTAGTAAAATTAAAATAGTTTAAAGGGAATTGGTGCAGGTAAAAATAAAAAATAAAGTTAACCAATCAAAGGTCAGATCTTTGGGGCGGAGTCTGTGTGTCAATCCCATAAATACGGGAGAGAAACCTGGTCAGTTTGGTGTTACCATACAGGTGGAAGAACAATACTATGCTGTGTTCTAACATCAGTTGCAGTGTGTGTAGGTGGTTTGTCAGCAGTTGGTGAAAGGAAGTGGTAGGGCTGAGGTGGAAGGTCAGTGTCTTGTCTCTGTCTGTCTGTCTGTCTGTCTGTCTGTCTGTCTCCGCCCTAAACCCTATTTGGTTGCTTTTACACCGCTCACTCTGCTGCCGACACACACCTCATCTGCCCCAGAGTTACACACACACCTCTGGTACTCATAGCTACCCACACTCAAATGCTCTTAAAGTGACAACTTACTTCTGCTTACAGACCTGCTGTGTTGCTGCACAGTGTGATAGTGAAGCCTAGTGACGTCTTTATAAATCACTGCTCATTTCAAAACATTTATTTGATAAAACAAACCCACCCAACTTCCCTCCAAGGAAAAAAACACTGCACCATTAGACAGTTTCATTTGTTCCATATCAATATACTCAAATATCCATTATATGGATTAAACTTGTCAAACACGAGTTTCTGTATTATAAAAATACATTTTACTTAATACTTACCCAGTTCAACGTGTGCCTCCGTCGTTCTCGGTTTCTATTTAACATACGTTCACCTGCAACTATTTTGACTTTTTAATTTTGAGTGACCAATCAGTTAAAACAAGCCACTCTGGCGTTCTGTACTGTATCACCTGAAATTCGTATCCTGTGTGTGTGTGTGTGTGTGTGTGTGTGTGTGTGTGTGTGTGTGTGTGTGTGTGTGTGTGTGTGTGTGTGTGTGCGTGTGTGTCATGAAGCAGCGGGAAATTTATAGATACATTTTATATTAAAGAGCAGTAACGTCACAAGTTTTTTGTGTAACCTGTGGGACGCTAGGACCCGGCAGCTTGCTGAGACCTGGCAGGAGTGAGATATAACGGAAGTCCCGGGAGATTTCACAAGTTCACGTTTGATCACGTTCAAACCTTGCTGTTGTCGGTCGGCATCGCAATTTAGATGTATGTGGACGAACCAATCCACGGTTGAATTCCCCGGTGGTTGGCCACTAATCACCTTGCTTGACTAGGAGTTTGAGACGCACGCTGTATCGGCAAAACGCGCATACAGTCACTGTTTTTCCTCCATTTTATTTTGATGTTTTTAGATTAGAGCTGTAACTCTCTGGTGCCTGGTTTAGGGTATTGTACTGCCAATGGAATAACTTGTCTAATCCCGTGTGCAATATCTAACTGTCATACTAACTAGAGGTGCTGTGTTTAATCACGTGTGCAATATCTAACGGCGTGCAAATAGTGCTTAACCCTGGGTGCCCCTAATCTATGTGTGCTCCTGCGCAATTGGCCCTAGGATTATCTATGGTGGTACTCTTACCCTACTTGGCATAGTGTGTTATTTTAATGTTATCAATAAACTGTTACCTTGTGGTCTACAAAAGCCTCTGTTTCGCCCGTTTTCCTTTATTGGAAGCCCTGTGTGGGGATTAGAGCTAATTGGTATACTACACTATAGTTGATGTTGTGGGTCTCTCCCCTTAAAGAGAGTGGCGTAGTCTATTGTAAACAAAGGTATCACTGACCATTAAGGTTACATTTGTATGGCATATTTTAACATATTTATATAAATATATTTAAGAGTTTGAGCAGCAGTGATTATGTTCAAAAATTTTCAGAAACACTCATTTGGGTGTAGTGTACACAACACAACACACGTTTTCATTGAGATATAATTCCCCACTTGCTGCAATGTGATCTCATTTTCATGGCTGTATTAGGGCTATATGTGGTCCGAAACAGATGTCCATCTTGGGCAACGTGGACAAAAACTACGTCCATGGACGTCTGGTGCTTGGTGGGTACGGTCGCAAGCATGCTGGGCTGACAGTGGCTGTTCAACAAGAGCATGATCCTAAGCATTCAAGTAAATCTACCAAAGTATGACTCCGGGAGAAGAAGGTGAGTGTTTTGGATTGGCCAAGTCAAAGTCCCGACCTATATCCGATTGAGCTGCTGTGTCAGCGTCTGTTCATGTGAGACCTCAGTCAAACCTCACTGAGTTGAGTTCTGTACGGGAGAAAATTCCTCCAGCAAGATGCCAGAGACTGATCACTGATCAGTGGCTGTACGAGACGTTTACTCAAAGTCATCACTGATAAAGGAGCTACAAGGTATTGAAGGAGTTCACATATTCCTGCACTCAGGGGAAACAAGAAAAATATAACTGGTTGTGAATGTTCTTCATTTGGAATATTAAGGTTTGAGTTTCAGATAAGGATTTAATAATGTCCTTCTATAATATATGAAATAGGGCTCACAAACTTTCAAGCAGGACTGTAGATATCAGTCATTCCACTGTCTTACTGGTTCAGTTTGGTCCACTTGAAACACTCTGTTTCCTGAGACCTCCAAAGTCCTGAGAGTGTCCTCTGGAAAGCCATCAAAGTGTCTTAGTATCAGTAACCAATCAAACAAATGCTCCAGTGAAAGCACTTGTAGAGGCTTCTATATAAATGGTCCGTATTCACAGCATCAGGGGATTAAAAAATGTGTCTCATGGGACTCAATGTGTCCATGACCGCAATAGATCAAGGATTATACTGAAGACGTTACACAATAAAAGGTTAACGATGGGAACGATGTTTATTAATTAGAACAAACATGTGACTGGCATAGGAAAGATGCAACCTTTTGTAGGGTTGCTACAACATGAACATGCAGACAGCATCTGTTGGCGTATCAGAGTTAGAAAGACATGACAGATCAACAGATTCATAAGCAGTAGGACTGAAGGCCATGATAGTCACACAAATTAACTCATCCCTATGGAGTGCTGCAGGAATGAGTCCTAAACCCCGGAAGGGAGTTAGCATTCTTCCACTGCCGGTTCCCTCCTCTCGAGGTTTATGGGTTTTTTGAATTGGTTTTTGGTTAGATGCCTGAAATAAGGTCTGTGGTTAACACAAGCTTAAGAGGTTTTCACGTTTTGTTCTAGGACATACAATATGTCAGTAAATACCCCACTCGTGAATTTTGAAGCTTTTACGTGTCTTAAAAAAGGCGGTTGCTAACAAGTGGCTAAATGAGACTACGGGGGTTGTCGGGGACATTAAACGCATCACGCCGAACACAGAAACTCATCTACTCACTAGTCTGCCTTTACAGCCTCAAATTGTGTTTATACTCGCTTCCAAACTATTCTAACTCAAATTTTCCAACTTGTAGATTTATCAATTTATAGTATTTTTAGTGGTGGTGACGTTGAAGTCATGCGACCGTGGTGTAGTTGGTTTATAGCCTAACGTTAGCTTTTTACTTCTGGCGATTGCATTTACGCTTCAAAAATCATAAACGTGGTGTTCATTTGTGAAGATTATCTTGCTGAACAAAACGTGTAAGTATCATAGACTTCTGTTTGCCACAGATCTTATTTTCTGCAATAATCCAGGGATTATTGTCGAGGGAATCAGAGCGATGCTAACTTCCGGGTTGACCTACAGAAATACGTCATCCCTGCACCACTCTATTGGACACTACACATTTAGCAGACTATCTAAAGCTGTCGGTGGTGTTCATGTTTGGATTGAGGACTGGACCTAAATGGTTTAGTGGTTAACTAAATCATTAATTCACAAATCCAGTAATTTCTGTGTGAACAAGGCATGTCATTCCATCGATGTAATGGTTCACGATGAATGACGTAGATCTCACCACAGTCCTCGCCTTGTCCATTGTTGTCAGGCTGTGGGTGGTACCAGTACCTATGAGGGGACAGTTAAGCCAAAGTCTATTTTCTTCACAAACTCATGTTTATTTTCCACTCATTTTAAAGCGTGTTTGCGTTGCTTTCTTGAATATCATTCACAGTGATAGCCTTTGGTAATCGGAAATGTTTTTGCTAGTGTGACAACTTGCTCCAAAACAAAGCAAAGGGGTTGAATACTTATGCAGACTTGATTTCTCCGTTATTTTAATTTAATTTTAATATTTTTGCAAAGCACTATGTATATGGAGTATATGAATCAAAACATGCCATCATGTGAACTCGAAGGACCAGTAAAACCAATACATTTGTCCTCAACATTTTGTTAATACCCTGTGTTCAGAGTCGTTCCATCCACCCATTTCCAGACCCCCTCCTCATCTCGGTCAGTCAGACCAATCCAAACTCTTTTGTTGAACTCGAGGACAAATTTCTGCTTGCAAGAAAAACAAAGATGGATGAGCGATGACAATAAAGTGTCACCGATACTTTTCTTTGCTGCATTAATATGGGAAAATATGGGATTATTCAGGCATTATCACTAGATCTCTCTCTCTCACCTGTTCCATGTCACTATTGATGATCACCAGGTCAGCTCCTCTCCCCCGACAGTCCTCTCTGGTCTCCTCCCACGTCTTCAGCTCAGTAGAAACGTAGTAAAAGCTTCTGCCAAACTTCACCCACTGCTCATTAGAACAGTTATTCTCTGTAAATACAGTCAAGTCCAACGAACACTATTGCAAATTATCATTACACATGATTCATGATACTCTTAACAGTAAATCAGTGAAACAATGACAGGACTGTGCATTTTACTGATGTCACATATCGTTGTGTCCTTTCGTTGCTGTTGCTTTTATTTTATTTGAGATTTTTCTCATTTTATACATCATGCATGTGTTTTTTGTTGTCCTTCATTTGATAATATAACAATAAAATAATTGATCACCAAAAAAACAAAATAGACTTCTGAACACAGGCCAGCAGGAATACAAAACATGTGATACTACCGAGCACTCTCTTCAGAACATCAGTCATGCTGTTGTATCTGGTCTGTAACCGGTCTCTTCCTTCGGTCAGGTTGTTGTAACTGTTCTGCAACTGGTCTCTCTCTTCAGCCACGTTGTGGTAGTTGGTCTGTAACCGGTCTCTTTCTTCGGTCAGGTTGTTGTAACTGTTCTGCAACTGGTCTCTCTCTTCAGCCACGTTGTGGTAGTTGGTCTGTAACCGGTCTCTTTCTTCGGTCAGGTTGTTGTAACTGTTCTGCAACTGGTCTCTCTCTTCAGCCACGTTGTGGTAGTTGGTCTGTAACCGGTCTCTTTCTTCGGTCAGGTTGTTGTAACTGTTCTGCAACTGGTCTCTCTCTTCAGCCACGTTGTGGTAGTTGGTCTGTAACCGGTCTCTTTCTTCGGTCAGGTTGTTGTAACTGTTCTGCAACTGGTCTCTCTCTTCAGTCACGTTGTGGTAGTTGGTCTGTAACCGGTCTCTTTCTTCGGTCAGGTTGTGGTAGTTGGTCTGTAACTGGGCCATCTCCATTTTCCTCTCAGATTTGTCCTTGGTCACTGTGCTTGGCACATAAACAACAAATGAAAAAAACAATATCAAGCCTTATCAACTGTTGAGTGCTTTATTGGAATACTCACACTGGACAACCAGAGCGATGATCCCAGCCAGTAGACACAGCAGAGTCAGACACACTGCAGCATCTCTGCAGGACCTCTTCTTTACACTTCCAGCACCTAAAGGTAGAGGGTGCAATATTTGTCATGTGTTTGTGGGTATGCATGTCTGTGCACATATGTAGGTTGCTTGTGTACATTTTGCCTCTGTGTATGCATCTGTGGCAGACTAGGGTACCTACCACAGAGAAATGGTAGAGAAGTACACAGAACTACATTCCCCAACAGGCAGTTGGCCATCTTGCCCCAGCTCAAGGGCATTACCAATCAGCCAGGTGGGAGGTGATTGCCATGTAAAAGACGAGTGGCAGATGAGTGGCTTTTGGGAGCAAGCGGTTCTATAAGAAGCGAGAGGTGTGGAGCAGACAGCGCCGCCGGGGGAAACGCAGCTTCCTGTATGCAATGGCGCACAAAGGCACGCGAGCCAATCATAACACGGGCTCTAGGAAAGCAAGCAGCAGCGTGTCGTCACTGGGACACGGCGGATAAACCCTTTTGAAGGGGAGCGATAACCTCGACTGGACTGTTTTGAATGCATCCAGAACTGCATGTCGGCTACTTGCTCCACTGCTCACGGTAGTTGTTGTTGTTGTTCAAGAGGGGAGACCATCTGGAGAACAGCCGGGGAGGCTGCTGAAGGTCCTACTGACAATTGTGCCTACCGTATGTTCTGTGCATTTTGCCCTCAGATTGGGCTTGTGACAATCTGTTTTTCCCAAATATGGTGGTGAATCCGGGCAAGGCACTACCTATCGGCCACAAAATGGATCACCGCAGAAAGGCGGAGGTACATTTTTTTGTCTTACTTTTTGGATTGAGAGAGAACATGTGTCCATTGAACTTTTGGAGTGGTTCTGCTATACCAACGGTGAAGATGTCTTAGCTACTACCCAGCTTGAAAAGGCCCACCTCGAAGGTGATGAATGCCTAAGAAGAGAAATTCAGATGGGCACAACTCTTCATCCTACAGGAGATTGATAGATATTCCATAGTGACTGAAGAGCCATGCCAGTGCAACAAGGCACCACATGAGACCTACTGTGGGGAACCTGACTATTGGTGGTCTTCCTGTCCCATGGCATCGGCCACATAGTGTGGTTACTATGACAGGTGGGGCCACGGTCTAGCCCAGTGCTTGCAAGAGTCAAAAGTTCTGGGAGAAGGGTGGAAAGCCTGAGGGGTAGGGTATATGGCAGACTGGGGTATGTGCCACAGAAAAATAGTAGAGAAGAACTACATTCCCCAGCAGACAGCAGTCAGTCGGCCATCTTGCCAGTAGCTGAAAGACCTTCCAATTAGCTAGGTGGGAGCTGATTGGCACACTAAGGAGTGGATTCCAGAGAACTGGGATCCCAGTGGGTCATGCTGCGTTATGATAATTGTATACATTGTTCAAGTTGATGTTGATTTGCTGCGCGAACAGGCTGGCTGCCGGTGACTGATTAGATGTGCGTTCTCCGGTCCGGACCTCTCGCTCCCCTTTTCTCTGTGTCATAATAGCAGCGCACTTCCACACAGACCTGACATGCTCCTCTAAAACAAAAAATTCACAAAAATTCACACGGAGCATGATAGGGGAGATTACAGCCCCCCTCCCAAATTGGTCCAGCTCAGGTTTGTTTGTGAACGTGATTGGTCAACTAATGATCATCATTAGTTAGTAATGATTAGTGCTCAATGAAGTTGTAGAGGTACACTGCATTGCAGCTTTAGGGGGAAAAACATTGTAGCTAAGGTCAGCTGTCGTCAGTGTCATCAAGTTGAGTAATTACTTAAGTTCTTTTTTTCTCAAGCCTGCCTACTGTGTGATCTGTGCCCTACATTTGCCCTGAGAACGGGCTTGTAAAATGTTGCTTTTCCCCCAGATTGCCACAGCATCCATGTTTTGCATGTATGCGTGGACATGAGTTGTATTCAAGCATGCATGGGCAGTTTGTTATTGTTTAACCATAATCTTTTGTATTGCTGACATTTATTGAGGCAGTGTAGTTTTCTTGTCTACTACCAAAACGCTCTTTCCTGCTCTTCAACTCTCACAAATCCTTTTCCTCATTTGTTTTCCCAATATCAAGTTGTCATAGAACATACAGTGTATTCTCTGTGTGTCTACACATGTATCTGCATGCATTGACTCCTTATTATATGCATACTCAGACTTATTAGTTTTCATTACCTGAGAGTGCCGTTCCGGTTTTGTTCGGCTCCAGAGAGTGGACCACATCCTCATTGGCGTAGATATTCTCTGTACTTTTTGCTGCCCCTTGTCTGTTGCTAAGATTACCTGAGGGTCTCTCTACGCTGGCATAGATCTCCCCAAGCTGACCCATTACACCCATCCACTGTCTCGCAGGTTTGGTCCGCAACGCTAGCCTGAGACCTGCACATTAAAGTAAGACCTTATCCAATAGACGGCAAGATACTTGTGGTGGGAAAAATCACCCAGAAGAAGAAGTTTCTTGTTAAAGAACCTTTTATTACAAAAAAAGGACCTGAGTTTGTCTCTGCAGAGTACAAGACAAAATATTAAACAATATGCACACAGGTTATATAGTTATTATTAAGATACATCCTCCTTTGGTCTTTCTACCAATGGGATCTCACTTCCCCCTCCCCTCTGTCCCTCTCCTCTTGGTTACGGTTTGGCAAACTCAAACTTTTAGGTTCTTTCCAGCACTCATCCTGTTGTTCCAACTGGAGAAGTCTGATTGATTACTCAAGGACCAAAAGATAACTAAAGATAACTAAAGGCCTTCAGTTACTGGAATATACCAGACCAATGGGTGGCAACGGGCTCAGGTCATTCTGACTCATGATGTCTCCCATGAGGTCCTCCTGACTCACTGGTTATACTGGTTATACAACTTGTTTTCATCTTGACCTAATATTTCCCCAATATGAATACAGTGATATTAATATTCTCCCAATATTAATATTCTCTCAATATGAATATATTGATAATTACCTTGACTTAATCATAAGCTTTGTTAGTACACAAAATACACTACATACTACTCATGTATGTGACCAACTTGTTAACAGGAAACTGTGATAGGACGTAGAGGGTGCAGGCTATGCTAGTGTGGTGAAGCAGTGGTGTGAACAGCTTTACCTTGACTCACCACTGCAGCTGTTTGTGGCTACTGCTATTTTCATTTTGGGAAGAGATCTTTGTAATGTCCTGACGCTGTCACATGAAAACCCTGTAGCTCTATTTCGTACTTGAATTTAGGACTCTAGTGTCTCGTGAAATGCATTTGAAGCCTGTCATAGTGCATGGGCATCAATCTGAAGACAGACAGACAGACAGACAGCTAGCTAGCTTTTCAAGGGAATCAAATTTCAAAGAGTTGCATTCTGCTTCATTGTCCATTAATTTCCCCATAAATGTGAAACTAGCCAGCTTGTGTCACTTGTGAGTTTGTTGAAAGGCCTAAAGGTGGTAAAGGAAAGCAGTGAGTGCACCTTTTTTCATTTTCTCAGCTTATCTATTTTTCTCTCGCCCCATGTTTCTCTTCCACCATGATTTCTCAAAATCTTAACCAACCTGATTCAATCACTATTCCTGGGTAGTGGTGTTAGAGTCATTACATTACAGTACATTAGGCTTATTTTGCATATTGTGCCTCATTTTAATAATTTGTAGTTCTAAATAATTTATTTTTGTGTTAATATTTTTAATATTTGACATTATGACTTTTGGAATGCTTAAAAATTGATTTGTGGTGTCATTATTATCTAGTAGTGATCGATGTAAGAGGCTTATCCGTGCTCTATTAGTTTTGCCTGCTAAATGCTTAAATTAGGCCCAATCCCAATGTCCCCCCTAAAGCCTAAACCCTGAACCCTCACGGACTTAATTGACGTCACCTGGTAAATGCTTGAGTGCGAGAGGATGCAAGGGCCCGAAATTGTATAAATAGGCCCAATCCCAATGTCCACATTCACAGACTCACGGACTTTGAGGCACGTTCCCGCTAAGTCTGCGAGGGTTTAGGGCTGTCCCAATGTCAAATCGTGAAGTGTATGAGGGCGCACTCGCAGACTTTTTGAGCCCTTTATGCACACCTTCCGTAAATCCGCATTTCTGCAGACTTTGCCTGAGGAAATTACCCACAGTTCATAGTGTTGTGACGTTGAATACGGGGAAGCCCGGAAGCGTTTAAAAAAACGGTAAACAAATGGAAGGACAAATGTTTATTCATCAACCATTTATTTTATTTTTTGCTTAATGATGCTGTTTTGACAAAACGAGTCAATTGATTATTTGAAAATTAACTCTCGTCCACTCTGTAAGGCAAGAGCCTGGAAGACGTTCAGATCAGGCAGTCGGTCCCTTAAGTGCCTTGGCCGTGAAGAAAGTAAAAAACATAAAATAAAAAGTCCCAAAACCACAATAATACATAACATTTCTTTGGTGTCGTCAAGGTAACGTGATATGTCGCAAAGTGCTGTCCCATTCCTATTTATACAATTTCGAGCCCTTGCAGCCTCTCGCACTCAAGCACTTACCAGGTGACGTCAGTTAAGTCTGTGAGGGTTGGAATTGGAATCTGTAAGTGTCACCACGTTTTGATTTAATTTAAGTTAGTCTGGTTAGTATATTTGACTGCTGGTTAGCTAACGAGCTAGCGGGGCTCGCCACAGGCTTGATGGGTGTGGAAGAAGTAAGAAAACTAGAGCTGGAGTCAGGACACATCTTTTAAAGTTATTGGTTGGAGTCAGGACTCCTCTTGAAGTTATTTGTTGGGACCAGTGTCTGTTTTATAAGTCTGTCGAACGTGTCAGGCTTGGTAAACTTTAGCCACCATTAGTACAATCGTGTTTGGTTGTTTGGCTGCGCTGTTTGGAAGCAAATAGATTGCATCCAATAATATATTGGCTAACTAGCGCAACAAAATTGTCAATCCTAGCTGTCTGCAAGTTGTATTCAATAAGCGTATGGACATGAGCCATAAACAGACCGGCTACAGCAGAGAGTGTCGCTCACACATCCACATCCACAAAACAAAGTACAATATTACACAGAATTGTTATCATTGAGAAACTAAGTGGAACCGCCTCAGCTGCCTCTTCCCATTCTGGGCCAGACTCCAGCTCAAACATGCACATGAGCAACATTGAGTGTTGGTTCTGGAGCGGCCACCATGGTTAAAGTCTCCAAGCTTGTTTACCTTGAGCAGGATGGGAGCTCTGCTCCCAGCCCCCGCCAGGTGATTGGCCGCCTCAATCAGAGCACAGTGATTTACATGCTCATTTACATACCACTCCACGCCCTCAAACAGCCTGTTCTTTATCCCTCTTCTTTCACCACAGAAGCTGGTTTTAGGTTTTTTTTTATATCGACTTCAAAAACATCTTGTCAAGACCCCTGGAAACAGTTTTAAATAGCCCAAAATGAGTAAAATATGTCCCCTTTGTAGTAGAGTAATCGTCACACATTAATACCTCCTGGGGCCGCTGACTGAAAACTAGTTTTACTACACATGATGTCTGTCTAGTGCCTTTCTTTGTTTTTCATTCCTTTTTAATCCTAGTTTTCTTTACATTGTTTTTGTTTGTTTTTTCCCCTTAAGGCTGCAATGCAGCATACCTACAATTTGCCATCACATCATTAGTTGACCCGTCACGTGCCATGCCAATTTGACCATTTTATGTGGGAATATTGCAGGTTTTGGCAAAATTGCAAGCTCTTGAAAGTATTGCGGCAATTAGTTGAACTTGCGGCAATTCTTGCGATCGCAACATCCTGGAGGGACTGATACCTGTGACTTCTTCTTCTGACTTCCCTTTATTCAAGCTTTAAAGTCAGACTGGCCAACTAATGTCCCACTTCTTCTCTATTTCTAACAGACGGGGCTACAATATCAAGCTTATATATGAATATTGAAGATAGAGTACATCTGAGTTGACATTTGATAAAGTGTAGTGAGAAATCACTGATTATACAACGATGTCTGATGATCTGTACGCCATGCCAGACCTCACCAAGAAAGTTAGATTTCAACGAGGCAAGAAGGAGGCGGACGGTGAGAAGGAGACAGACGGCGTGAAGGAAGCAGACGGCGAGAAGGAGACAGACGGCGTGAAGGAAGCGGACGTCTCTGTCGACGCTGACAGCCTGAGGATTTATGACAACTACTGGGAAGGGGGGGCTGCACCGCCTAAATTGAAAGACACTACAGAGGATCAACGCCAAAGTATGGATGCGTCTGTCTGTCTGTCTCTCTGTCTGTATCCCACTATGTCTCATTTGTTTATTTGTTTCCAGTCACTACAGTCCCTGTCAGTCCAGAGAAGTGGACTATTTCCAGAGTTGCTGCAGCGCTCTTGGTGCTGTTGTTTCTTATTCTGCTGGCGGGTATCATCAGCCTGGGCGTCCTGTGTGAGTTCCCCTAATCCATTTTGGTGGTAACTGTCACGTATTGCTCAAATAAGTGATGCGAATGATAACTCTATAACCCCTCAACATGTTGTTCACCTGCTATGTTAGTCATTAAAGATGAAACTAACTGGAATGTGGAGAGAAGACGGCTACGGGCGGACAATGCCAACCTGACCAACGAGAGAGACCAGTTACGGACCAGATACACCAGCATGACCAACGAGAGAGACCAGTTACGGACCAGATACACCAGCATGACCAACGAGAGAGACCAGTTATGGACCAGATACACCAGCATGACCAACGAGAGAGACCAGTTACAGACCAGATACACCAGCATGACTAACGAGAGAAACCAGTTACGGACCAGATACACCAGCATGACCAACGAGAGAAACCAGTTACAGACCAGATACACCAACCTGACCAACGAGAGAAACCGCTTAGAGAATGAGAAGAACCATTTCAAGACCATTAACATAAATCTCTCCCATGAAACGGAAGAATTAAAAACGCGGCTTTGCGGTGAGCAAAATATCACTTTTATTTTCACCTGGGTCCACTATTAAGGTGTTTGTCGCACCCATACACTTCCAGATGAATCTGAAAACGTACCTTAAATGGTGAAAACACACAACAATCCCTAAATGTTGCACTACTGTTGTGCCTTTCACCGTGGGCTCATGTGCTGTCACAAATGATTTCTTGTTTCCTGCTATGAGAAACAGGAATAGCCATTACAACCAATCCACACTAGGAAAGATGAACAACATATTTTAAAGTCATCAGGGTTTCTCTTTATTGTGTTGTGCTTTAATGTGTCATTGTGTGTGTGTCATTTTTTTTGCTGTCAAATAGAGGGCGGCGGTTCTGACAGGTGGCAGAGGTTTGGCTGCAGATGTTATTTCATCTCCGACTCATCGAAAAACTGGGAAGACAGCAGAGAGGACTGTGAAAATAAAAAGGCACTGCTGGTGATCATTTCTAGCCAGGAGGAACACGTGAGCTACTGTTTAACTCTAAATAATCTTGCTTACTCTTTCCTATTGAACATAAATTCCTTATCTAAAAGACGGAAGAGAAATAGGTAATTTTGTGCAGGTGCGGTTTTTTTTGGGCTCTCTGAAATGCGCCAAAAAAGGGAAGAGGTGTCCACAATTACTTCCTAGAAACCGTATGCATGAAGTAACATAGACAATAATACGAAGTGAATTGCACGAAATTAAATTTGCTGTTCTTCTTGCTGTCAAAGAATATTACGACATGTTAAGGTGAGATTGTGCTACTACTCACAATAATCACACCACATTATTACCATATTTATCTGTTATTTATCATGCATTGCAGCAGTCATAGAAAAAGGTGGTCAGATCTTATCAAACTCATCAGGTCTTCCTCTTTACAATATAGGTTTTGTACAGGGCCATCTCTTTGTTCCTGTTTTACTATGTGACATCATATGTCTTATGAAGTCCTGACATTACACTTTCTTTTCTTTTCTGTATCTAACCACACTGGTCAGATAGTAGAGAAAGACATTTCTGCCTAGAATCTTTTTTTCATCAAAGTGAATGACTGTCTATTTGAATTACAGGAATTTATCATCTCATTAAAGATGAAAACCTGGATTGGTCTGACTAAGAAAAAAAGGACCTGGACATGGGTGGATGGAACAACACTGACCACAAAGTAAGATGTGTATTTTACTGACTGTCAGCAGACTCACAACACACACACATCCAAGATCTCTCTCAAAAGTGAAATTCTTTACAATCTGGAACGATACAGATGAGGAAGAGATAATGTGCAGTCAACATAAATACAATTATACTAAGTAATTTCTAATTATTTAAGATGTTTTAGAGGGTAATAATTGAAATACATATTTAATCATTTTAATAGTGTCTTGTTGTCTGAGTAGTTGTGTATTATCTCTGCAGGTACTGGAGAAATGGACAGCCTGATAATTCAAATAACAGAGAAAACTGTGTTGAGCATGCAGCAGAAAATTCGGGTTTGCAGCAATGGAATGATATAAACTGCGGGGTAGAAATAAACTGGATCTGCGAGAAAATAATTACATGAAATCATTTTGCTGTGGCATACTGTTGTGTCCACTTCCATGTCCACAATATATACTGTACATACTCTGTGTGCGAAGCATCTGAAAACAAAGGAATGCATTTCTGAAAGGGTTGCATGTAGGATATAAGTAAACATCTGCATCAAAAGGCTTCTGTAACATGCACATATTTCTATGTTGTTTATTTCTACCTCATCATCAATCATGTGTATACTTTTAACTACACCTCTTAAAGCCCCAGGAAACCTATATAGTAAATAGTAAAAATGAATATATGATATCAAAGTTTAGTGTCTAATTAAGCATCCACAAAAATCTGAGTGAAAATAAACGTTCAGAAATATTAGAAAACCTCGTTCAAAAACGTGCGTGTCAGATCAGGATTTGATTGACATCCTGACACGATGGATAGCTCGGCCCATGTCAAACTGTCAAGCTGTTGCACCTGTTGGGGGAGGGACAACTGACGTCCATTTTTTAATGATTGGATGAATTAATTCTCTGTCATAAATCTCAGAAAATACCATGCCCACTCATTTGAACAAGGTTTTCTAATAATTCTGAACGTTTATTTTCACTCAGATTTTTGTGGATTCTTAATTATACACTAAACTTTGATATCATATATTCATTTTTACTATTTCAAGCCAAGTTTCCTGGGGCTTTAATACTTCAACCTTAGAATGGATTGCTCATCAAGCTTTATTACTATCTTCTTATATAACACTCAACAGAAGTATTTATAGCTATACCATATCAGGAGAGAGAGATGCAGAGATTTTAGAATAAATGATATAAGGTAAATACATAATATAAATATATAAACAAATGATTTAAAGTTTAAGACGAGCCATTCAGTGTTTTTTGAATGTCAAATATGATAAAAAATATATTATATGATGTACATATGATTCCCTTCATCCAACATGCATGTTTTATTTGTGTTATTTCATAGAGAGATAGTTTAACAGATGCATGCGTTCCTACAAATGAGAAATACTTTTGTATCAGAATCACTCAAATACAAATACCTTTTGATTAAATACGCGGCTTGGTCATGTTACTGCTGCAAAGCCCTTGAAATTAAAGTATAAGACCCACCTACCTGATTTATGACCCTTTGATTTATGACCTTGCTTGTGCATGTGTGTGCATATGGATGCATGAACGTGTGATTCATGACCCGTGACAGGGTCAATACATGTGTTGCGCGCTATTTCCAAATGAAAAGTAAGACAGAGAGGAGTTGTTGCCATTGGACTACACCCTAATAAAACTTGAATGACAACTTTATTTATATAACCCTTTTCAGCACTATTACTATTTGCTTCATGTTGAGTAAGGTAATGAGTTTATACAGCCTGCTTCAAAAGTAGATATATTTTTTATATACACAATATTTATATACACAATATTCCAGAAATATAGTTTACTAGTACTATTACCGACGAAGAATTCAAGGCATTTGTCAGCCATCTTTGATTTTATTAGATTGGAAATTTGGGTTATACGTGACTTTAAGAAAGTCTACACGTGCATTTATGCATAGGAAGGATGGATGTAGGATGTAGCGCGTGCCACCGCGGTGACAGTAGACAAGTGAAGGATTATGGACATCTGTTTAGGTAAGTGAAATCCAATGTATTGGTTTCGTTATCGGGCTCACTGACTTTCGTAGGGTAAAAATTTCAATTTGGTAATCTGTGTTCAGGTTTTTATCAAAAATCATCACATCTTTTCATACTTTCTGTTGAATAAATTCAGATCTAGACAAAAATTCTTTGAGTCATGCATTACTTGAGTACATTTATTCACACTAAATACTGAGCTCAGGAGAGATACACATGGTATGGTATGCAGATCTCTGCCAGAGAAGCCTCTGAACAGCGATTATAAAGCTAAGGAAAACAAAAGCTTCTACACATCTGCAAGGTCATTCTAATAGTTTGGTCTGAACAATGTGTGCCGAGTCAAAGCGTCCTGGGCTTATGGCCTACAGGGCCCTAAGTCAGTGCCTAGTGTCATGTACAAACTTCTGGACCAGAACGCTCCCACACATGCACACCCAATTCACTCCACACCTAAAAGCTCCTAGACGCTATACTAAGGATACAGAATCAACACATGATTCAGAATCAACACATGATACATAAATTCTTCCACACTTTCTTTGTCTACCTACGATCATCATCCGTTTAGAATAAAAAAGTAATGCTGAATATACACTGGATAAGACAGAGAAGATTAAACAACGAAATGAAAATGATTACATGAAACGATTCATAGCATTGTACAGGTTACAGCAGTAATGTATGACAGATAATCAGCAGGACACGCCACAGCCAGACAGACAAGGTGGTGGGTGGCTGGTCGTGTTCATTGAATTCTTCTCTCACAAATCCAGTTTTTACGTTTCTTACAGTTTGCATTGTCCCACCAGGTTGCAGCTTCATCATGTGTATTTACTATCACAACACAGTCTTCTTCCGCTTGCGATTCTCTGTTGTCATCAGGCTGTGTGACGGGCCAGTAGCTACAGGGATAAGCAACAATAAGCAAGTGACAATCTGCAACATCCTCTTTATTTTTGTGTCGTTGGTGGTGTTTTATTTTTTGCACTGCACTTCCCAGAGATGGTGTTGTGCCAAAATGAGTTTCCTCTTAAAATCCGTCTCCTGGCGTCACACCGGTTAAGACTAGAACCAAATCATTTCATTTTTCTTGTGGATTGTTTTCCTATCGCTGGCTAGCTGAAACAACATTTTGAAGACATTTCACAAAGTAATCTACCTCGCAATAAACACACATCACACTTGTTGTTGTTGTCTCATTATCGCAAACCGCAAACCAATTGTCTGAGTTGTCGGGCTATATTAGTCTACTTCTGATTTATTATGCGCATTTCCAACACAACAGTTTTGAGTGGCACAACAACAACAGCAACACACCGAGGACAAAAACAAGCTAGCCAGAGGAAGCACCTTTTTATATGAGGGATACAAATTGAAATGGAAATCACTTTCTGTGCACCAGAGGAATTTTCCCAGGAAAGACTTTATTTTAGACAGATTTTAGACTTTATTATTATTACTTTATTGGTCTGTGTGATGCACGGTGGTGTAGTGGTTAGCACTGTCACCGCACAGCAAGAAGGTTCTGGGTTCAATTCCACCTCCGGGGCCTTTCTGTGTGGAGTTTGCATGTTCTCCCTGTGCCTGCGTGGGTTCCCTCCGGGTTCTCCGGCTTCCTCCCACAGTCCAAAAACATGCGGCTTAGGATAATTGGTGACTCAAAATTGCCCGTAGGTATGAACGTGAGTGTGAACAGTTGTTTGTCTCTATGTGTTGGCCCTGTGATGGACTGGCGACCTGTCCAGGGTGTACCCTGCCTTTTGCCCAATGTCGGCTGGGATAGGCTCCAGCCCCCCCGCGACCCTGAACAGGATAAGCGGTGATAGATAATGGATGGTCTGTGTGATTGAAAGCGGTAAATGCCCTGGAATCATAATGTTGACAGTACCTACAGTCTTACCTTTCTGTAGTCTGTGGTGTTCCATCCATCCACTTCCAAACCTCCTGAGAATCTTGGAGGATCAGATCAATCCAGGCTGTTGTGTCGAGAGGGAGTGCTGTTCTGGTGAGGAATTCCTGCGTTTCAAATGGACACACTTTTGATTCACTCAAATGTATGCTGAATAACATGTAGAATGAAAGAAATTATGAGCATCAGTTGAATACCCTATGTGTGTGTGTGTGTGTGTGTGTGTGTGTGTGTATTGATATTTATTTCATTCTTGTGTTTATGTGTTGTCATTTATTATTGGTGTATGATTTCCTAGTTAATAAAAATATAAGAAAAAGAAAAAAGAACCTATACCCTATTCTGAAGTTGTCATGTGTCATCCTCTGCTAGGTCTGAGGTACACAGGGTTGCGTGGACATTTTAAGTAGCGCAAGTAATGTTAAGAAATAACATTTGCTAGATGTTTTGGTTGTGTGGTTTGTTCTTGATTAAAGGGGAATTCCGGTATTTTTAAACCTGGGCTCTATATGTACAACCTTTGTTTAACCAGAAACAGAAGTCTGGCTCAAAGAGAAGTCTCGCTCTGAAATCTGAAAGATGAGGTGAGTTGTTGCAGGAACAGGTTAAACAAAGGTTTCTGGTTAAACAAAGGTCTATCTCTGTAGCGATAACAATAACAATAACAATCTGAGCCTGTCAGTGGCAAAAACAAGCACTTTTAGTGAACGTACTTTGATCGGTGCACTTGCCCCAACAGATTATGTTGCAGCCATAGCAGCCGATTTCACGTCTGCTGAATGAGGCGATCTACCGGAGCAATTCCAAAACTTTTTGTACCTATTTTGTAGTATAAATGACGAATTTGTACACATATCGCCCAGGTTTAAAAATACTGGAGTTCCCCTTTAAGGAGTAACTCTCTTCCCTGATGGCTGGAGCTACAATCCTTGGTGTATGGGGAGTATAGGGGAGAGAGATCTGATTGGTTGCCTGCACTAATTGCCTCAATCTGTGAAGAAGTCTGACATCCATCCATTCCAAGACCAAGTTTAGGGCGGTGGTTCAAAATGACTTTCTGCAGTCATTTTGAACTGAGGTCAGTGTGGGGTAGGGGTGTTGAGAGGGTCTTTTCCTGTAGCTTGTGAGCAGTAATTAGAATGATGGCATTAATTGAGGTACATGAAAAGCAGGTATACATAAACAGTTGCCATTTGAATCCAGCTCACCTGTTCCTCTCTACTAGATATGATCACCAAATCTGTATCTCTGGCTTTGCAATATTTTCTGCTCCTATTCCAAGATTTCTTCGACTTGGAGACGTAGTAACAACTGCAGCGAAACCTCTGCCAGTCATCAGGGCAGTCTCTGTCATCTGATTGTCAGGACAAAATGGTTGTTGCTGAGTTATAATATGCAATGCAATACAAAAGCACAATACAGTTAAGAGAGCGTTCCAAGAGGAACATGGATTCCAGTATTCAAAGGAAAAGTGGCTGACTTCTTTGGGTATCACAATAGATTGACGTCTCATAAAAAAGGGACACCTTCTTTGGGCGTGCGCGGCATCTTCATCAAATGTGGTAACGCTGCAGGGTTTTGGCTGTGTTGAATTGACACAAAAGGCTGCCGAATGTCTCAATATTGGACAACAGTGGGAACCACGATGAAAGTAAAAGCGCTGGCATTTTACCCACCGCAAAGCCTCAGCAATTCCTCTCTTTCTTTGATCAATAAGCTGTTGTTGGTCTGCATCTGGTTTCTCTCCAGGGTCCAGCTGGCTTTGGCTTCACTGGCTGTGGTGAACAACAAATGGCGACCAAATATGTTCATTTGTCAATCGTAGTTATCATGATAAACGGAAGGGTCAGTTACCACCAAACTGGATTAGGGGAACTCACATTGGACCCCCAGGACGATGATCACTGCCAGCAGGAGAAGACACAGCAGCACCAAGAGCGCTGCAGCAGCTCTGAAAGGATTCCTCTTCTCTGGACTGACTGCAGGCACTTTGTTAAGAACGCATCAACATCACACAGTTAGAGAATTTGTATGACTCTGTATGTGTGAGCTCAGTGTTCACACAAGTGTAGGTGTGTCTATGCATGTCTGTGTGTGTACAGGAGTGTGTGCATTCCCGCCTGCGACCATACCTGGGTGTCGATCCTCTCCTGTGCCTTGTACTTTGGGTGGTGAAATCCCCTCCACCCAGGGGTTCTCGTAAATTGTCAGGCTTTCTGCACTGACATAGATGTCCACTATCTTCTCCTCCTTCTCATCCTGATCGAAGTGGACCTTATTGATGATGCCTGGCTCAACGTACAGGTCCTCAGACATTACTGTATACTTGCAATGTTATCTTAAAATATCTTACACTACACAAGAGACTTTCTATACTTGACTCATCTTAGCTCTACTCTACTATTTTTCAGTTGATGATTGCACAGAAAGGGAAGTGCAGAAAAAGAGGACGTCAAAGTCAATTGGGCCAGGGCAATGTCACTCCCCTCTAGCAACTCCAGCAAAGTGAGAAAAATGTATGTATTTACTACTTTTATTTTAAACCCTTTCAATTTAGGTGGACTGATACATTACCTATAGCCAATAAACAATTTAGAAAAATTAGCAGGTTATCCATCCAGGTGGGTTATCAAAAAGCAAATTACACTCTACTTTGTCGGTTGTGATTAGTGATTAAAATAGGTCCACAGATAGATAGTGCTTTGAAATTGGAATTTGTATCCTATAATGTGTGTGATTAGTGGATAAACTGTGTTCGTCATGCTGAGCTGCACCCATAGATGTATGTGTGAGCAGCTGACATAATGCGTGATGTAATGAACTGCCACACCTCATGTAGTATTTCCCTCAGGGGCCAAAAGCCGACATAAAGTAGTACGGTGTCGCGCGCAGTGATACAAAAATGTGAACCGCCTTATCCACCCGCACATCCGCTTCGCCAGACTTTTGTCTGCCGGCATTTTCTTTTTATTTTCCCGGTGTCGATTTTGGTTGTTGGATTGTTGTTCTTTTGTGTTGCCATACAGAACTGTCAGTCGTTTTCTAACTAGCTCCGTTGTTGCCACGGCAGTTTGCTGCACAATGCCTGGGTTTTCTGACAGAGATCGTGGCAGAGATAGGGGGTAAGTCCAGTGTAAATTCTAGGTCGCCAGCTAGCTAAGCTAAAGAGCTCGGCTAACGGCTGCTGTCCCAAGCTAGCTGTTCTGGCCATATCGCCTGATTTGCAACACAAAGCAAACTATTCACTTGCTAATGTCGCCCCATGATGGCAATGAACTACAATCTTGCATTTAAACATGCGAAGAATTTTGATGCGGCCTTCCGGGAGTATCACAAATGTTTTTTTTCCGTTTCTTTGCCGGCTAAAATTAAAATGGCAGCTATGTCGGGGGCTAGTGCTAGTTTGTATACCTGTCTACTGGTCTAAACATGTGACGCAGCGGAAAACTTGCTGATGTGCCTCCCTGACATATTTCTCTTAGAAATGTTATTGTTTTGAATGACTGGTTTTTCAATTAGTATTGTCTCCTACATTATACTGTAGACAACAGTGGGCCTGAACTACTCCGGTTTCTGTTGTATGGATAGAACGTCACGTCAAGCTGCTCCACATATGGCAGTCAAGTGGCGCTTTGCTTATCAGCGAACGATACACGCCAAATAAAACAAGACCCTGTCTGAATCCCCAGAAGACATCCTTCAATTCGACGTGCATCTGATACACCAAGCAGCACTTATCGCAATTTGCCTGATAGTCGCACAATTGTATTACACAAACATACACGGCGGTGGGCGGTGACGAGCAGTGTGAGCCAATTCAAAGAACAATGACATTTTCTAATTAAGAGCTTCATCGATATGGCGAATTTGCAAGAAGACCCTAACAATAATCAAAGCAACGTTAATCTGACACGTTTTAATTGAGTTTGACGTTATGTCCATGCAAGAGATGCATGATACAGACCGATTTGGGAACATGAGCATTCCCCTCAAGCTAGAAACGAGAGAGACTGTCGTTATGGTAAAATGCTCTGTGGGGGTAAAAGCTGTGATATTCAGAGCCCACGAAGTCAGTGTCCAATTCTGATGGATTAATTTCCAGGATTTACCACTTGATGACTGCGCAGGTTCAAACCTTGGTTTCTGCTTTGGAATAGATTTATTCTCCGATCACAAATATTGGTTGAACTGTCTCAAGCTCATACTAGTTTTATGCAACGTCTTTCCCTCAGTATTTCTTTCTTCACAGAGACAGTAGGTATGAGAGGAGGGCTACACAGAAGAGAGGGATTGAGTCCAGCAAAGTGGTTTTGTTAACTATATTGTCTCTCTCTTTTAACACAAGGTATGGTGGAGGGCCACCCCGTTTTGGTGGTGGTGGTGGAGGCAGTAGGGGTGGACCACCTCCGGGGAAGTTCGGCAACCCTGGAGAGAGGCTGCGAAAGAAACACTGGAACCTTGACGAGCTTCCAAAGTTTCAGAAGAACTTCTACCAGGAGCACCCAGATGTCACTCGCAGAGCAATTGTAAGACCTGAATGGTTCTCGTGTGTGGGGGTGTGGGTGTACACTGTTGTGTGTGTGTTTAGTTAATCTGTATTTCATCTTCCAATTCCAGCAAGAGGTTGAGCAGTACCGCAGAAGTAAAGAAGTCACAGTGAAGGGCAGAGATTGCCCCAAGCCAATTATGAAATTCCATGAAGCTACTTTTCCAAGTGAGTGAAATCTCGTGTTCCACCACCAAAAGAAAGTGGGTCATTTTGATGAAGAGTAATAGCATAGTTAGGCTCACTGGGTTGGATTACCACAGGCATGGGTTTAAGGATGTGGCAGTCTCTTATGCCTTTTTATAGCCATTAGACCAACCAATCCATTTCAAATCTCAATTAGATAGAAAGATATGGGGGGAATGGGTTCCTTGTTGTGATATGTGGCGTTCTCTTTGTATGGGAGACAATGTCATGTCAAACACCATTTTGAATTCTTGCATTCTGAATTCATGTATATTTGCTCCATTGCAAATTCTGGCAAAGAGGGGAGGGTGCAGCAGCTCCCAAGAATACACTGCAACACTGCTTTTGTCTTCAATGCGTAGTGCTCTATTTATTCAGTCAAACAAGGCGACCCATTTCAGCATATTGTGCCATGGCCACAAATTTTGACTTTAAATTATATAACCCTCATATCCAATTTGTCTTTCAGGCTATGTGATGGATGTTATTAGCAAACTGAATTGGACCGAACCAACTCCAATTCAGTCTCAGGGGTGGCCACTTGCCCTTAGTGGCAAAGACATGGTTGGCATCGCTCAAACCGGGTCGGGGAAAACCCTTGCGGTAAGTAGAGTGCTTTTTGACTTAAGGGTTCTTTAAACATGTTCTACCCGGGACTCAAATGGAGTAATTTCTGTCTCACCCAGGGTGCCCAAGGTCATTAAGCCATAATACCATTTTTGCCCTGTGGGAAATGGTTCTGTAGCCCATTGTGGGTGACCTAAATACTCTTATGTACCATGGGTTTAGTTTCATTATGTTAACAGTAAGAACTCAGTCTTTTATTTTGATTTTTTTAGTACCTGTTGCCTGCAATTGTGCACATCCAACATCAGCCATTCCTGGAGCATGGAGATGGACCTATTGTAAGTACTTTGTAATAAAGTGATTGCAGTGAATGATGCAACGTGACTGTTTTAACTTATATGAATCTGTACTTAATGCAAGTGGTGCACCTCACTTCTCTTGTAAAATTGTGTCTCTTCCCTCAGTGCCTGGTGCTGGCGCCGACACGTGAACTGGCCCAGCAGGTGCAGCAAGTGGCTGCTGAGTATGGCAGAGCGTCCCGCCTCAAGAGCACCTGCATCTATGGCGGTGCACCCAAAGGACCCCAGATCAGGGACCTCGAGAGAGGTGTGCCTAATTTTGCACATCTGCAGTAGTGTAGTTTGCTTTTTACACCTGGACTCTATTCCTGTACTCCAGGGTATTTGTTTTGAAAGTGGTTGGAGACAATGCTACTTGTTTTAATACAATTTTATTTATTTTTTTAATTTAAATGACACAAAGCAGAAGTTTATTTTACATATCCCATATTGTGTGAGGGTTTATGTTCCGTTTTTGTTTCAGGTGTTGAGATTTGCATCGCTACCCCGGGTCGACTCATTGACTTTCTAGAGTGTGGTAAGACTAACCTGCGCCGCTGCACTTACCTGGTGCTGGATGAAGCTGACCGCATGCTGGACATGGGCTTTGAACCACAGATCCGCAAGATAGTGGACCAAATCCGGGTATTTAGCAGCTGTTTTATGTCCTTATACTTGGGACAAACAATGTCAATTGCAATAACAGTTGCTGACATTGTTATCCTGTTTTCAAAATCATTTAAATAGCTTGACAACTCTGGTAATTCCCCCTTTTTTTTGTCTCCTCCCAGCCAGACCGTCAAACCCTGATGTGGAGCGCCACTTGGCCTAAGGAGGTTCGCCAACTGGCTGAGGACTTCCTGAAGGACTATGTCCAGATCAACATTGGCGCGCTGCAGCTCAGCGCCAACCACAACATCCTGCAGATAGTTGACGTTTGCAACGATATGGAGAAGGAGGACAAGTGAGTGGATGACTCTTGACTGTACGTTGTTTTACTGACTCAACAGCAGATGGTAAACTGATTCAGTTAAGGAACTTGGTATTGGTGCTCAGTGGAAAGGCAGTAATAGTCTTGAACAAGTTGTTGTACTG
The DNA here is from genome assembly GCA_034670385.1 of Hoplostethus mediterraneus. Taxonomy (NCBI): domain Eukaryota; kingdom Metazoa; phylum Chordata; class Actinopteri; order Trachichthyiformes; family Trachichthyidae; genus Hoplostethus; species Hoplostethus mediterraneus. Next base: position 887,747 of record JAXDDW010000080.1, read on the forward strand.
AATATTGAATGTGTCTTATTTACTGCCCTACCAATACAAGTGTCAGGTCTCTGACAGACTGATGTTGTGAGGTTGTTTTTAGTTTTGTATCAGTTTTCCTCTTTTCCTTTCCTCCATCCCTTCAGGCTGATCCGTTTGCTAGAGGAGATCATGAGCGAGAAGGAGAACAAGACCATTATTTTTGTGGAGACCAAAAGGCGTTGTGATGAACTCACCAGGAGGATGAGAAGAGATGGGTAAGGATTCCCTTTTCATTCCTTCATTAAAGATATTTTTTGGGGGAAATCCTCTCTTCAGAGGATTGCATTCATACCAAATGAAAACAGACCTTTCCCCACAAATTGTTTGGTCACATGCGTAGAATGTTTTGTTGGACTGGCAGTGTTTCTTATGCGTGTGTTTTGATTGTCACAGCTGGCCAGCAATGGGTATTCATGGAGACAAGAGCCAGCAAGAGAGGGACTGGGTCCTCAATGGTAAGATTTAATTCATCACACTCCCAAGTTGTTTTAATCCAACATTAACCTCAGGGATCTTTTGAAGAATCCATGTCATCATACAATGTGCACTTTAATTCAACTAAATCCTATCCCCTTCCCTTCAGAGTTCAAATACGGCAAGGCCCCCATCCTCATCGCTACCGATGTGGCTTCCCGTGGCCTAGGTTAGTATGCCTTTGACTAGCCCCACTTTGTTTCTCTTCAATGTTACACTTTTTTAAAGAAAGTGCTTTTGCTTTCTTTAACTTTTCTATGCATTTTCTGAGTTTTTCTCACCTAAAGGTGCAGTCTTTGTGGCAGGCGCTAGGCATGACAGTCCCAGGCCTCGAGAGGGAGAAGGAGGACATATTGGAAGTGCTCCACTGGCTTGCCACCCAGTGGGCCTAGAGAGGTGAAAGCTCTTGTGTGCCAGTGATCTTCAAAAGGCGGTGTGGCTCAGCCTTTGTCTCTGATAAGTCGTTTGGTTACACACACACACATCTGTTCTCTGTCCATGGATTTTACCTGACAAATGCCAGCCAGCCAGCCAGCCAGCTGTTTCCAACTCAAACGTAAAAAAAAAAAAAAAAAAGATATGCTTGATGCTGTGACTTTTGCCTTGCATGCCGTTGTGTTTAGAGAGCACTGTATTGCAAGTCACTTGTTTGAGATTTGGAACAATTGTAACCTTTCGGAGCTTGTACCAAATAGCATGGGTGTTTGCGAGCCTGTCTAAGCTTTTCGTTGTTTTTTTTATTTTTGTCCATGAAGTGCTGGTTTTCTTGAAATGGAGAGAGCAGTAATAAATCAATTTTTTATTTGTCACTGAAATTGGGGAGACCTGGCACATGTGTTTAAGGGGTTGTGGGGACATCTAGTGAAAGGAGAAAGAGAGTGAGACAGCTCAAACCAAAGTTCCTCCCTCGCCTGCATTTTAAAGTCATGTCGAGACCTGCCAACGAGAGACATTTTCTCAAGTGAACACTGGCTTCTGGGAAGATCTTGCCTTGACGAGACTCATGAGGGGGTGGGGGGAGTTGCACTATGCTTGCTGAGAGGTCCCACAGGGTTCAGTACTTGGGCCTTTTGCATTTTCTTTTTTCGGGGCCCCTGTCAAATTAGTACTTTGTCTATTCGGTCTTGGCAAGACGTGCAGTGCGGCCTTTAATATCATGCTTCTTTTGAGAGTGTACTGGGAAAAAAGGACCTGCAGAAATGTACCACTGATGGGTCCTATATTGGCACATGAGGAGGCCCCAGTGCATATAGTGGCCCGACTGCGTAGAAGCTCCTGGATGTCACTTGACAATTTGTGGGGGATTTCGCTGCATTGGGAAAGGACTAGTGAATGCATACTCCTTTATGGTAAGACTTCAAATCCATTTTTTTCTCCCTTGGTAACGAAAGGGAGGGTGAATGTCGTTTGGATCTTTTTGATTATGGTAAGCAATTGGAGTGTGCATCGTTTCTCTCTTCCCACAGTAGTATTCCCGTGGAGTAATTGTGTAGGTACTCTTTATCATGTTGTATAACACGTTTTCTCCGCAGCCTAATGACCACTTCCTTCCCCTAGCCGCCACTGTTGCTAACTTGTTGTCCCTTTGATCTGGCTGTTGTGGTGTGCAAAATCCCGTGTGGCCTCCTCCTTTTGTTTTGCCACACTGCAACACTTTTACAGATGTGGAGGATGTGAAATTTGTCATCAATTATGACTACCCTAACTCCTCCGAGGATTATATCCACCGCATTGGACGCACGGCCCGCAGTCAAAAAACGGGCACGGCTTACACCTTCTTCACCCCCAACAACATGAAACAGGCCAGCGACCTGATCTCTGTGCTCCGTGAGGCCAACCAGGCCATTAACCCTAAGCTGATCCAGATGGCAGAGGACAGAGGAGGTAAACAGTTACTGGGAGATGATTGGAGTTGTTTGTTTCATCCCACCCCCACCCCAAAAAATCTTAAGTTATGAGGCAGATGCAATGCATTATTTAGTAGTTGAGGGAATTTCTTTTCTGGGGCGTGATGCACAAGGATGAAGGTGGGGTTTTGTCAAGTTCACTATTGATCAGATCTGTAGGTCAAGTCTCCTTTTGTCATGTGGAAATTGAGGGTTGTGACATTTTAAATATTAGCCTTGAACATTAGCCCTCTCCTTGTTTCTTAGTATCACTATCATTTTGCTGCAGGTTCATTTGTTTCAGCTGTCCTATCAAACCGGCACCCATCTGAACCCCCTCTCCCCCTCCTTTCTCTCTTGCCTTACAGGTCGTGGAAGGGGGGGAAGAGGTGGCTACAAGGACGACCGTCGGGATAGGTATTCAGGGGGTGGGAGGAGTAACAACTTTGGTGGTAGTAGCTACAGGGACAACGATAGGGGGTTCGGCAGCGGACCAAAGAATGCCTTTGGTAGCAATAAGACCCAAAATGGTGGAAACTACGGAGGCAACAGTGGTAGCTCTAGTGGTAGCTATGGCAACAACTATAGCAACAGCAACGGACAGGGTAATTTCGGTGGTCCCGCAAACCAGGTGGGTGCCTTTGGTAACCAGAGCTTCCAGGGCCCCCCTCAGTTCGGGGCAGTGCAGAGGGGTGGTCAGAATGGTATGAACCACCCGCCGTTCCCTTTTACCCCTCAGCCACCACCACAGGCCCAGCAGGCACCACCCCCACCGATGGTGCCCTACCCAATGCCCCCACCCTTCCCACAGTAGATATGGTATACGCACAATATACGGAACCAACTTGATTTTTGTTTCTCTCTCGTCTTGAAATCTTACAGTATGATTATTATTATTCTTTGTACTGTTTAACTTTTTTTTTTTGCTTACAGCAGGGTTGGAATTATTCAGTAAACCCAGAGCATTAACAGGAGCCATAGACAGGTCTCCTATAGTGCAACTATAATTGCTGCACTTTTCCTTGACTGTTTTTATTTGTTACATTCCTCAGTAATTTATTTTTACTAGGTAATGCAATGTTTTGAGTTTGTGGTATGTTTAAAGTGATGTTATGAAGATCATATATAAAGGGGTTGCATAGCCCTTTAAATAAAAAGAAGAAAATGGAAATCCTGTGTCCTCTTGTTTGGGTTGGAAGGATTGTGGGTGACAATTTTTGGAGGTAACAGTGGAGAGTGAAATCTGAGATTACAAGGCATTTATATATGTGCTTTCTACTATTGAGCTACTAACTTTCAACAAATGTAAACATTTTTCTGGGGACTCCTGTGGGTCCCTGCACCTCACTTAGGAAACCAGAGTGGTGGTACTACAGGACCAGGATTGAGAACCACCATTCTAGACTATTAGTCAATATGATCTGGAAAGCATGCATATTGTGAGACTACATAGATTGAGTTTTGGGAAAAAGAAACTATGATTGAAAGTGACGAGATACAGTCTTAAATTGTTGCTAAATCTCAAATAGTTTATAATGATGAGGGTTTTGGAAACTTGAGCAATAGTTGTGACTTCTAAAATTAGATCATTACCCGGAACCAAAACTGGGATTTCCGGGTTTGGATACCATACACACGTTTTCACGTCTGTATATCTGAGTGTATCAATGAACATTCAACCACGGTGGGAAAGTTTCACGGCTGTATGTTTTACTCCTCGCTGTGTTGTCGGGCGAGTGCGATTTCTTGTAGAGAGAGCCTGTAAGGATGTTATCCAGAGCTTGCTGCTAGCTAGCTAAAGTAAGCTAACAGTCACCGCTGGAGAAAATCAGCTTTACCGGAGAGTACATAGAAGCAAGAGGTCTCACTCTGCCTCTATTTCCCATTACCACAAACGTCATCGCGGAGGAACAAACGCTAATTGAGTCTCCTCTTAAATAACAAATGTTTGCGTTAACGGGAAAGTTGACAGATATGGCCTAATGTTGGTTTTATTTGGACCAAATTACACCGAAACCGAGAGCAAGATGTACATTTTGGAGTATTTTTTTGACGAAATGAACACTATATATAAAACAATAGACATGTTTTGCGATATAACTACACTTTTGTCATCTCAGCGTGGGGCAAATTTATAGGAAAATAGGAAAGAGAGCACATGCATGAGAGTTGATGCTCACATTTGTCGACTAGTGTTTGCCCCCCCCCCTATCGAGTTATTCATCTTTATTCCCAACCTTCGGCTTTACTCCCTTCTGGAGCCGTTGCGTCCTTGAAATGTTAACTTCCTACGTTAGACGCTTCTTTACAAGGCGTGAAGCCATACAGCAGACCTCACCGTCCAGAATAGCGCTGGCCCTGCAGCACGTCAGAGGACGCTGCAGTACGGCAGTGTCTCCCGCTGAGGATTTGGACCAGGTCGGGACATTACTGCAGCTCTGCGCCGACAGGCACTACATCTCGCCTGGCCGGACTCACAGAGAGTCGTTTCAGCGCGGGACGAGCTGCAGCTACGGGCCTTTGGGCATGGAGCTGAGGAACAACATCCTGGATCAGGTGGTGGTACTCTGTCACCAGGTCCAGAGCTCAGGTGTTTGGGATAAGCTCTCTCAGCAGCAGCCGGGACGGAGTCACAGGTGGGAAGTTGAAGATGGTTGACGCCGAGAGTGTGAACCAAATACTCGACCGGAAAGAGATGAGCAAGGACCAGCTCATCCAGGAGGTGAAGATGCTCCTCCAGAGGTCCCACTCTCTGAGAACAGGCTTTCTCCAAGGTAGACCGCTATGTGTACCGTGTGTGACGTTGTCCACAGTGAGTGTGTGTATGTTATGGGTTGATAAGCGATTGCTGTAATGATAACTCAGAATTTAAGTGTGTGTTATGGCAGAGACTATAGAGAATTAAAGAGACCCTCCTTTTATTTAAACATAAACTGCTGATTCTTTTACCTGATGTCCAAGTCTTAATACGTATCATAACGTCATCTCCATGGCCTACATGTGATGTGCTTTGTGTTGTCCTCAGGTGCCTTGGAGCAGTATGGACCCTCATTGGAGCTGGTGAACAGGAAGTTGCCCTTCGGACTGGCAGAGACTGGTCTGTGCTTCCAGCCCTCAGATGGCCCCGGTTGGTGAGGCTCCATCTGCTGTCTGTCATCTAACCTGCTTCGATTACTTTTTGTCCTTGGTAAACAAGGTCTGCCCACCTGGTTATAGAGTGCAGCACATAGCCTAGAGTGGGCCAGCCCAAACACCAGTCATCAGATCAGTTTTGCTGGGCATGATGTCAGTAATGTTGGGTGATGGCTACATAATGGATCCAATCATCACCTTAATTTGATCAGATCGATATCAGATTGATATTTGCTGGATGTGGCATCAGCAATGGGTCAAAACAACAATCTCTATTCATATTCACAATGTTGGTTGTATGAATAAAATGTAATATTGCCTGATGTAAATGGAACAAGGGGTCGTACCATCAACACAAATCATGTGTATTGATAAACATTAAAGCAACAGGTAGCTATTATAATAACTGTTATATAATTGCTCTCTTTGCAGCCCCGCTGAAGTCATGCAGACCTCTCTGGTGTGGTTCTGCTCCCCCCGTACCTCCTCCCACTGGCTCGACCACTGGGCACGACACAGGCTGCAGTGGTGGAGGAAGGTGAGGGTGTGAGGCAGGTTTGCATTGATGCCCACATGTCGGGACAGGGGTCAAATATCATAATCGCAATATTGACTACTTCAATTTCCACATTCCACATTTTTCTTATTAGAATTACATTAAATTTACAATTACACTGATTACTTCAATTAAATGAAGTCCAGTCATCCCTTGTTAACCATTATATCATCTCCCTTTTTCAATCCACCATGCATTCATCCTTCAATCCACCCTCCTACAGTTTGCCTCGGGTCCGTCTGACTTCAGTAGCAGTGACATCCCAGAGGACGAGCTGGGAGGGGAGGCATCTCGTGGTGTGAGGATTGTCTACAGTTTCCCATGGGGACAGGAGCCCCTGGAGACGCTGTGGAGCCGAGGAGGCACCGAGCTGCTGCAGACGCACAAGGGAGTCCGCACCAAACTACAGGTCAGCATGCTAGTTCGGTTCACTGGTTTAATATGGACAGTGTTTTGTTTTGTTTTGTTTTATGATTTCTGTTATGCATCTGAACTCAGTGAAAAGTAGGATTTAGGCTAATAATAAACTAAGCTAAATATATAACAACTAGGCTAGAAAAAGAGAAAAGAAAAACATTGTGTTGTTGGGTTTTTTGGCTAGCTAACTAGCCAGCAGGCTAATTTAGCAGAGCAAACCAATGTTAACATGCAACATCTATCTATCTATCTATCTATCTATCTATCTATCTATCTATCTATCTATCTATCTATCTATCACAACTTCTACTAGCTTCTACTAGATATGTTAATGTCTAAATCAGATGTGTTTACAACAAGACAGTGATAGTTTGCTAACCAGATACTATGGTTAGCTTAGCTAGCTGCAAGCTGGCATACACCTGGCATACACCTGATTGGTTTTGTGTTTAGATAACAGGTGATCAGTTCCTAGCCAAAAGCAGCACCGAAATTGACCATGTCTATTCAATTCTGTTGAGACGGCCAAATCGGGTTTCTAGCGTAGTGGAAGCTCAAGAGGTGGACATGATATGACGCCCCCACCCACTCTGATGCTATTATGAGATGCTATTTAGGCAGAAATAGAACACTAATTCTATTTAGAGGAAGTTCTCTATACAGCTCATATATAGATGACATTGTTGTTGAGTCTTACTGAACAATGCCTATGTCCTTTTTAAACATTGTTCAGTGCTGGGATGGGCGGAAGTCAGTAGTTCCTCACATTCTTTCTGTAACGGGGAACATGGACCGTGGTGTGATGGCCTATCTGTACAACTCACTACAGCAGCTGAAGAGAGAAGATGGCAAGCAGAAACTACAGCAGAGAAAGGTGACGATCCAAACAACCTGTGGCCTTATATAGAATCATTCTCTCAGCAGGGAACATTATAACTTCTCATTTACCCATTGCATTCTTTTTCTTTTTTTAAAATTGTGATTCTTTGTAATGGTCTTCCTAGATTATGCATTTCTCTCACTGAGTTTGGTTCGACGTTGATTTCAGGTTCTGAAGTTACATCCAGTGTTGGCTCCAGTCAAAGTAGCTTTGGACATGGGCAGGGGAGCCACTGTGGAGCTGAGACGGGTAAGAAGAAGCTTCTACTGACAGATGAAAGATAGCATTAGATTGATTTCTTCTTGAGTGACTCCATATGAAGCACAAGATTAAACAAACATTTTGTTTAATTGTGTAAGCACTCCTCAAGATGAAATAATGAGTGATTCATTTGTAGGTTTGTGAAGGCCTGCTGCAAGAGTTCCTGGAGGCTAGGATGTCTGCATGGCCTGGATATCTGGAAACTATGCCAACATCACAGGAGCAGCTGAATGCCAAGTAAAGCACTGTTCAGCGTTTTGATGCTACACTAATTGGAAAATTGTCTTTAGGAGTTCAAAACAAATCCAATCCAATATTGACCTATGGCAGGAACTTTGCTCACCTGTGCATGCATCTGTGCTTTTCCAGGTACGATGAGATGGGAGTCCTCTTCACTGTGGTGATCAGTGAGAACACACTGGAGAGCGGCCTCCTGCAGGTCCGCAGCAGAGACACCACCATCAAGGAAACCATGCACATATCCGAGATCAAGAACTTCCTCATCAGATACATATCTGCAGCCGATAACATCTGAATAGGCTTCCTTTTCAAAGCGAGGGTAAAAGAGTGAATATTGTGCCACCTCAGTTTTGTATCCCTATTGCACATCTCCGAGGTCAAGGACTTCCTTGCTGGGAATATTTCTGCTGCAGAGAAGATTTTTTTTGAACATTGACCACTTCTGAATGGTAGCTGATGAGGTAGACACGATATGACCCAACCAGGCACTTTGGATCTAACTAATATGTATAACTGCATGTGATCAGGACTATGTCACTGTCAGCAGTGTTAAATAGGGTGGTGGCCGTATGGGAAAAGATGTCTAGTTTAGTATTTCTTTCAGTTTTTGGCAAAGTATACCACAAAGTGTACATTTTGCATTAAAATATCTCACTTTTTAATGTTTGATTTTTGTGGTGATGTGCTTTGTGGTCTATGTTATCTGTCTACATAAATTACAGTTGATTACGAATGACTGCTGTCAACCAACACTTTCTATTTTGAAACAAAATTGTGATTGCAATTTTATATTGTAATGCACTTAATAGGATATAGTTTGACCGTATTTGGTCAAAAACACCTGTTTTGTTAAAGTCCATGCATTGCAGTTATTGAGAAATTACTGTGTACTTCTCAATCGGAAAATTAATTGAAATGTTCTGACCGAGGGGCGCTAGTTCTGCTGGTTGGTATGACTGAAAGTCTCGCGACTTTTGGTTGTAGATAAGCCCCTCCCTCTACAGTTATTGGCTGTTCTTCCAGGGCATGTGTACTGCTCTGCTGTTAGCATTTGGAGATGGCCGCAGACAAGCAAAGCGACGCTAAAATAGCGCTAATGGACGAAAATAAAGAAAATTCATCTGATGGAGGACTTGGACTGGAAAGTATCCTTAAAAAAAAAAAATCAGACTGCACTTTCAGCCCCGGCGTTGGTTAGTTAGCATTTTTTCCCAACGCCAGTGGCTGAACGCTAGCTCAGGAGCTAACGCTACCTAGCTAGGTTAGAGGATAGCTAGTTTAGGCTACGTGTCATACTGTAGCAGGCTTGCTATGTCGATGGCAGTTACGAAAAGCGGATTAGCCCACCTAGTTTGTCAAAGACATTTTCAATCATTGTAGCTAAGTATGTGACTATGAATATAGCACAGACGTGTATTTGCCCACGCCTCTGCAAAAAAACAGCTTTTGCCTACTGTTGTCACCAGCGAGTTCAGCTACATTAACGTTACCGTTGTCTGCAATATATATGACAGCAGTGTGATTGCACTATACTGATCTGTCCATCATATGCCATACCAACATGGCTGACATCCACACTTTTCTGAATGACAAACTTTAATTATGAGTCCCATATGTGTGATCAACATGTTGTAGACAAGGTTGTCCTTTAACGACGAGTTGCAGTTCTGCAGATCATCAAGGATTCCCAGCAGCAGCATGGCCTCAGGCATGGAGACTATCAGAGATATAGGTGAGCTGTGCATGGAGACGGTCTAGTGGCAGAGACTCCTGCCTCTGGATCCTCAGTCACCGACCCCATAGCTACAGAGAGTCCTCAGGGTCGGGTGTCCAACTTTGTGTGGTTGTATACTTAGAGGGTTTTTTTTAACTATCAAAAAGCATTTACAGTGTACACTTTAAAAGGTGTTTTGTGAAGGCTGTCATCATCCAACAATGTCAATACATTTTGGAAAATATTCAGACTTTTTATCGAGGAGACCAAAATTCTTGCATAGTGCCTTTTTAGAAGGAACAGTATTGTTGGAGAAGTCAGTTGCCCATGGCTTGACATGATGGGTGAGTATTGGGCTTCAAATCCCTACTCCTGGAACCATATGTGCCCCTGTTGCCCTAAAACCCAAAGAATCATCAGTCATCAGTCATTAGTGCCATATCAACTGTTTCAAATTGGCCCAAATAGAAGTTATATGGGGAGGATGGACCAACCACTATTTAAATAAAGTTGTAGATCATTTTGGTATAGTCTGTCTTTTTAACTGTGTTGGTCGTATTCAAGTTTAATGTTATTGTGACATTTAGTGAAAATTTTCAGTGAAGCATCTTTTAATTGTAATGAAATCATCTCTGTATCACAACTTCCAGGGGATACTGTTCCCGTCGACTACGTCGTCTGCGCAAGACGCTTGGCTTCAAGATGGGCAACCGACACAAGTTCACTGGGAAGAAAGTGACTGTCGAAATGCTTTCTGACAATAGGTGAGGAATGGATGCCGCCAGTAGTTTGGCTGAGGGCATTCCAGTACAATAAACGGACTGATGTTCTGGACAATGCTTACACTGTTCAAATAGTAAATAGACCTTATGCAACACCTGTTGTTGCTTCTAACGGATGTGATCAGAAGGGAATAGAGAATTCATAACAATTTATAAAGAAAATAAATTGCCTTGGCTGTTAATTTCCTTGGCTATTACAAAATTGACCCCCCATACTTAAAATGGGAGGCTACTGGAGATGATAATAGAGTTAACAATCGAGTAGTGCCTTAATAGGATATCATGATCTTTTTCTTCACCAGGCGCATACCACACTAGGGAGGGAAAGTTTATGAATTACTGTTATTAAACTCCTCTTTTTTCATTATGATTTTCATTAAAACCAGGGGGTATTGCTATCTTAAAATGGTTAGGCATGTGCTGGTTATATGCGACTTGTGCTTTGCAAAGAAAAAGAGCATGCTAAATGAACTGTTGATGCCAAACAAATACCCCAGCAGGGAGTCAATAGGTCTGAACTTGTTTTACTGCCTGGACACATTGTGACTCCTCGTTACAAGTTTCTTGGTTGCACCGGTCTGCTAAATGCCTAAAACATTAATGTAACATTGTACATGACTGGTGCGACTACCTCCCTTCTCTCTGTTTCAGGTACCTATTGCTGGTCTTGATGGAGGCGGAGCGGGCGTGGAGCTACGCCATGCAGCTGAAGCAGGAGGCAAATACAGAGCCCCGTAAACGCTTCCACCTGCTGGCGCGACTACGCAAGGCTGCCAAGCACGGCGAGAGGCTGCAGAAGCTGTGTGACAGCCCCCGTGTGGACGCCAAGACCAAACTGGAGGCACAGGTACATTACAGGGAGGTCACCTTTACATTGGACTCTGAGGCATTTCGTTTAGCATCTTCGTGGGTGCGTGGAATAAGGCACATACCACATCTTACATCATCCCTTTCCTCTTTTTCTTGCCACTGTATAACATCTAGTGAGGCAAAATCATTGATCTAGTCAACTTATAGGACCTCTTATGTAAAGCTGTATTACAAGGAACAGGTAGAGTAATAGGCAAAACTGTACTGATGCAATAAATTCAGTCCAAATGTCCCAGATTGAATGCAGCTCAACTTAAAGATCAGCTTTTTTTTCTTTCTTTTTTTTTTTAGCCTCACATTGCCTCCTTATTCTTAAGACACCCACTAACCAGAGGTTAACGTTGTTAATTGTAGGCCTACACTTCGTACTTGACTGGCATGGTGCAGTTCGAGCTGCAGGAGTGGAAGACTGCCATGGAAGCCTTCAACAAGTGCAAGTGAGTTTTGACAGTACTTCAATTTCTGCATTGGTGTGTATTTTATTACAGTGTAATAATATGAATTTATCCCCATTGTAAATGTAGTCACCAATTTGTCATGTGTGCTTTTGAAGAGATTTAATGCACCTTGGGTGGCAGTATTGACTTTAGTCACTTAAGTTGCTACATATAAAGTGTTCAGAAGAAGAGTTCAGAGACTGACTGGTGATAGCTGACTAGTTAATTCTCCTGTCCATAAAAGAAATGTAGAGCGATCGAAAATGTTGTCAAGGTTTAAAACAAATCACAATACGGCATTTGACAATGTTTCCCCAATACCAGGTCAAAAATGACCTCTGCCAATATAGTCTTTGTCACTGTCCCTGTCTGCCAGGACCATTTATGAGAAGTTGGCCAGTGCTTTCACTGAGGAGCTGGCCGTGCTGTATCATCAGCGTGTGGAGGAGATATCGCCCAACATCCGCTACTGTGCTTACAACATCGGTGAGACACACACACACACACACACACACACACACACACACACACACACACACACACACACACACACAGTCTATGTAACTGTCTCCTTCCTCCTGATTGCAGGTGACCAGAATGCCATCAATGACCTGATGCAGATGAGACTGACCGGAGGAGGCGGAGGCATGATGGCTGAGAAACTAGAGGTGACTTTGAATTGTCTGTCCACTTCAGTCTGAATCACTCTATGGATGGATTTGCACGTTTAAATGCTCACTCACACGTTACACACACACACACACAATAATTTTTAAACCCATTAGCCAGAATTGATGATGTTTTACCCTGCGTAGTCTCTAGTTGAAAGTCTCAATGTTCGCATGGTTTAATACAAATTTATAAAGCCTATTTTTTTATTTTTAAACTTTACAAACATAATATTGTAGTTCTTCTTTTTTTTTTTTTTTAAATTGCTTGAATCCAAAGATGTTGGATACACCACCACATCCAAGATATGAAACACATTTGACACTTGGCCTTGGTCTTTGTTTATTAGAAAATTCCTAATGTTACATTTCATAATGACAGCTTACGTATTTATTAATTGATCAATTAATTTGTTTCCCCAGGCCCTGATCACCCAGACAAGAGCCAAGCAGGCAGCCACCATGAGCGAGGTGGAGTGGCGAGGGCGCACGGTGCCCGTCAAGATCGACAAAGCCCGCATCTTCCTGTTGGGTCTGGCAGATAATGAAGCTGCCATCGCTCAGGTCAGTCTGTTGTCAGCCTTGGCTTATTTTCAGGTTGCGATTTCTCAGATTGAAGTGTTTTCTTTTAACATACCGATGCCCATTCATTCCCACTGTAAATGAAGATTTTTCCTGTTTCTTTCTGACACGAGTGGCAACAATGTGTTGCCTCATCACTCTTCAACTTCCTGTTTCAACCAGAAATGCATTGAATTAAAGTAGCAAGATTAAAGTAGAGTAGATTAAACTCAATTGGGAACACAAAAGGAGACAAGTGAAGGCAGCTTGTTAGTTAGTGATTTCCAAAATTTCCCAGAATGCCTTTTGACAAGCCCAGAGAATGGACCGTGAACTTGCTGCTGCTGCATTCATGTCATGTCAGATGAAGTGGAAAGATGGGAAGTTTTCCCATTGATCCGACCTGCTCTGCTGTCAGTGGAGATATTGGTGTCTCTTCGTCTTCTGTGATGGATTTCTCCTCGTATGATTGTAGGACTGTGGTGCAAAGTAGTTAGTCTTGAAAGAAGCACTTGTTCTTTGACTCTGAGTGGCTGACCAAAACCTGACATTTAGCGCTGATCAACTGATCACGGGAATATGAAGGAAAAAAATGAAATAAAAGGTCCATTGCCAGTTGTTTTTTTTTTAACCGAGTTGGGGTTTTAGGGTGTTTTTTTTTTAATGGCTCTTCCTCCAAACGATAACGTCAAATCGTGCAGTTCCTTAAACTTGCAACAGGTGACGCCCTCTATTACACTACTGCTAATCCCGCCTGTGCCTAAAGGCTCACCTCGCCCTGCAGACACACCCGTCACACCTACAGCTACTCAGGGCTCTGGCATGCAGCCCCTCTCATCGCAGGACTGCATTCTGTGCATGTCAGCCCACACATGAAGACGGGACTACACCCAGCAGGTCTCTCTGGACAGATTAGTGTTCTCATCGCTAAATGGACCTTTTGTGTCGCTCACTCGTCGCATTTCAGGCCGTCGCTGTGCTAGTGGTGGTTGCAAAATTGGTTTGGGAAGGCACTGTCTGCGATTGACCCACGCATGTACATTTTTATTTATGCTTATGCTGCTTTTTACTACGTTTTGGCAGGCACACATGCAAAATGCATTAACTCTCCCATTAATTAGTAATAAAAGCAGTAAAAGAGCACACTGGGATGCCACTATGCTTGGATTATAAAGTCGAAAGCCTGAGGATGATTTAATAACTTTCGAAAGTTCCTTATGTGTTTTTCATGACGGTGTCTTTTTAGCCTTTGCCTTATTGGGCCCCGTTAGAGCCTTCACCTGCCCGCCCTCCCCTGTGACACAAGATGCTTAACAGGTTGAGCCACTCGCTCTAGGCGTTGTCAGTATTGGCAGGTGTGTATGTGGTACTAACCCTCCAGGTGGATGAGTGTAGCCATTCAACTCGCCCATTATCATTACGTGGAATTGTCTCGTAACATTCCTCCTGTGGTTCTCCACAGTGTTGTTGCCTAAGGGTTTTCTGCCCCTTTGAAGACGAAGACATAACATAATCAGCACTGTCATTAACAAAATACTACATAGTTTCGAGAGCAACCCTCTTGTTTAGTGGTTTTCTTATTTTCTTCATTTGTGGATACAGATGTTAGAGAGTTCAAGAGATGCCTACAGATCCTTAGCTGGTACCTTAGGTTTCCTTGTTACCTCCTTGACTGTTATGCGTTGTGCTGCTGTTGTGATCTTTGCTGGATGTCCACTACTAGGGAGAGCAGCAATGGCACTGAATTTTCTCCATTTGTATCCAATCTGTGCTTTTGTAGCCTTTACCACCAGTACATTTTTGTGTGCGTTATTTGTTAAATCACATTGTTTATCGATTTTTATGACTTCAGACCATATTTTAGGAGTCATAGACGCCCCATAGACTTGGTTTAGTAGGGCAGTGCATGCCTATTGTGTGAATGAGGATGAAATGTTAATTCACAATCCTCTCATTCATATAGACCTGAGCCTTGTAACTGTTGAGCCTCTGACTGCTGTCTGTTTCTGTTTCTGTGTAGAGGAATGTTTCAGAAACCTGCTTGGCTACATACCTCTATCTCCCCCCCAGTCAGCCACAATCACACTTGCCTTATGCTTTCGGTGTATGCATGTATGAAAAACTACGATGGCTTCTAAAAGGGTGAAATGTTTATCGGTGTTTGCATGCTGGAGTTGAGTTAAATGGCTTGAAATTGATTGTTGGGGTCCAACTAATCAGGCCAATGTGTCCGCCGTCGCTTTGCCCACTGACATAGAGATGTTGGCGCGCAGGTATGAGTCATCGAAGTATGTGAGCGTCTGGATTCAGCTAAAGTTGAAACATTTCAGTACACTTGGATGTAATTTGACTAAAGTTTCATTTCTATCGTGCAGGCAGCTAATGAGGAGACCAAAGAGCATCTGTACGAGACCCTGCTGGCCGAATGTAGAGACACCATCCAGGCTGTGAGAGAGGAACTCAAAACCGAGGCGGTAAGTGTGGTGGCTCATACCAAGTTAAAGGGTTTTTGTTTTTATGATCAAGATGAAAGCTCATAAGTCAATGTTGAAGCTTGCAGAATGATTGACGGTCATGACTGCTGACCTTCTTTTGCATTTGTTTTTTTTTGTGTCTGCAGAAGCAGCGAGAGCGGGGCTCTGATGCAGACAGTGGCAAGGTGTCCAACCTGCAGTTCCTGCACAGGTGAGACACATTTGGTCAAGACAACACGGAGAAGAGTTGGTTGTACTTTGAGAATGGAGAAGCGGCACACCAAGAAATCTTGTAGAGAATATTTCAGACATGATCAGGAACAACTTCAACTTCCCATCCCCGATTTCCCCCTAAGACTTCTCTCCTTACTTGGTGAATAAAACATGCCGTGCCGGTCTCTTCTCCCAGTTACCTGACATACATCAAGCTGTGTACGGTGGTAAAGCGGAATGAGAGCATGGCCCACACACTGCAGGCTAAGCTGAAGGAGCCCCAGGCTGACGAGGACAAGAGGGGCACCCGCCCACAGGACCTCATCCGCCTCTACGACATCATCCTGCAGGTACACACACACCTGACAGTAGGAATTTGCTCTTAAGCCTGATGTCCACACCGGCTCCGTATTGGCTCACGCTCCAGCTGCGTCTCACGCACGTCACTGCAACCTGTAGCATCTTCCAAGTCCTCCACGACACGAACGCAGGACTCGCACGTAGTACTACACGGTCTTTACGCGCCGCTGACATAAACGCAGCCAGTGTGGACTTTGCTTAAGTCACCAACTCTGTCAGCAGTAACTGACCGGAACTTCGCCTCGTTTGACGGATTCTGTCACTTCCTTGTCACGATGTAACCAACTGGACCTTTCAAGCAGGACTGTGGGTGAATATCTCTCACCGGTTTCACTGTTATTTCACTGCATTGTTTTCTCCTTCTCTCTCCTTCCATCTCTCCAGAGTCTGGCCGAGCTGTCCACCCTGCAGGGTCTGGAGGAAGACCACACCTTCCAGAAGGAGGTGGCCCTCAAGATGCTGGTCTACAAGGCCTACAGGTCACACATCTTAAACGTTTTGTCTGAATCCCCCCACTCCAATCAGTACACACATGCATGTACACAGGCCCATGGTGTGTAATATTGTGTCCTGCCCCCCCCCCCCCTTATAGGTGCTTCTTCATAGCCCAGTCCTATGTGCTGGTGAAGAAGTGGAGTGAGGCGCTGGTGTTGTATGAGAGGGTGCTGAAGTACGCCAGGGAGGTCCAGTCCAAGGCCAAGAGCCTGAACAACACCCACAAGGTCGACCGTGTACACACACACACACACACACTCTTTGACAGGAGCTCACTCACATGCAGTCACACAACTATACATACAGAAAGGTTGTGATTTGTTTCTCTGCGATATATATATATAATGTCTTCATGGTGGTATCATGTAATCCCATGAGGTAGCGGTCATTTTGTCATTAACTCAACGGTTCTCTCTCTGGCCCCTGCAGGATCTCCCCGATGTCCAGGAGCTCATCGCTGAGGTCAACGCCGAGAAATACTCTCTTCAGGCTGCCGCCATTCTGGGTGGGTGCCTGTGTTGTAATTGAATTTAATACTCACGTGTTTGTTTGAGCGACGCTGAGGTTATGCCTTTGTGTTTTAGACACCGACGAGACCGCTGAAGCTCCATCCCAGCAGCAGGTGAAGGACAACACGGTAAGAGGACAAAACCACCAGGCACTTTTTACATCCTGATGGTCCCCAACTCAAAGTAAAAACTCAGAACCCCGGTACATCCTGTGGCATCACTTGACCCTTATGGTGCCTCAACACCACTAGCAACGAGCAGCTAGATGCAAGTCAGTTCCTTCTCCCATTACTCAGAAAAGTCGGATGATGTGTCGAGGTTGTGACAGAACCTCTACATGACACAAACTTTTTGTCCAAGCAGGACTTTGTTAACAGTTTCTGTTATTTCTGATCACCTTGTGTTTTTAATTGATCTTCTTCTCTCCGCCCATCCATGCAGCGCCTCTGCGATCGTTTGGAGACCTTCCGACTTGACCCCGCCCTCGTGGGCAAGCAGCCCAACCTGGTCCAGTTCCCGCCTGACTTCCAGCCAATCCCCTGTAAGCCCCTGTTCTTTGACCTTGCACTCAACCACGTGGCCTTCCCGCCCCTGGATGACAAGGTGGAGCAGAAGGGCAAGGGCGGCCTGACCGGCTACATCAAGGGCATCTTCGGCTTTGGCAGCTAAATGAAGCCCCAGAGCATCCAGGGGACGGCCCACAAGGCCCTCGGACCACCGCAAACAACCAGACTTGGGTCAATTGTTCATTAGAATCATTTCAGTTACTTCTTAGTGTTTGCTTTTGACTGCCTGAAGTGGGTGGAGATGGGTGGAGTTTGGCAATTTTGAGGCAGCCAGACGGGTCCAATCTTCCAGCCAAGATTCTAGAAAGGTAGTCGAATCCATTTCAGATGGCAGTACGACCCAGTATGAGTTGAACTGCCATCATTAGTAATAACATCAGGCTGCGTGGGTTCCTAGCATACTGGCTCCCTCCTCCGTCTGAGCTATGGAGATGTCTCTGTGACGTTCACGTTTTAGAGGTTTCTATGCCTTGTCCTTTTTTTCAATCTCACCATCTTTACTGTAAGGTTAAACTAAGCCAATCGGGCCTAATTGTAAGTTCTCTCAATTTTCTTTCCAAGTTATGTAAGCGCCTTCGTGTAATTCAGTCTCCGTGTGTATTTGAGAGAAAGTTTCACTTATTATCTATGTCAAGGGTTCAACCTTTAAACCCTTGAAACCCAGGATTGAGATTTAGTCAACGTGGTCTTATCCTGGGAGCCGTTTTGACCCGAGTCCTTCGAGTCCTGACCTGTAGTTACCCTGGCCGATGCGTTGTATCAGTCATGGTAGTGTCAGGAGACTCTGGACTGTCTTACGTTCTGAATAGGTAGGTAACGACAGTACTGCTTGAAGTCGGAAGTGTCGCGATACACTAATGGTGTCTGGGTGGAAGGGCGAGCCTCACATTGTCAACACCCCTCAATGTCTCATGTTTTCAAGGCACTCCAATATTTGCTCTGAAATTTCACTCGTAGTCAAATAAAACAAGGGACCTGCTAGCTAGGGAGCAAACTACATTAACACGGGTCATCACAGGCAAGATTTGAATGATCATGTGATATTTTCCTTCAACCTCATTTCTTTTCTTTACGTTTGAGCCACATGCTGAGGCACGTCCATCACTGCCATAGGACGACCAGTTTTTAAGTAGCCTTCCATTCACTCAACACCACCAAGCCTGTTTGTCCAATTTCATGAGGGCAATTTTTTTGTCATCCACTGCTGTGGAAAAAAAAATAGTTTGGTAATAATTTCTGACCGATGGACCTCTTCACTCGTGTCCCCACACCAAAGCCAGTTGTTTGAGATCCTTAACTGACCATGTCCCCACTGTCACACGAACCCTCTTAATTTAAGCTTTACTAAACGCCTCCTCATTTTTATCAATTTTTCTTCTTTTTTTTTTGTCTCCCCTCCACTGTTTTAATGTTAAACCGGGTGAAGTTGGCCGTGCTGGAGTAATTCCACGCACTTTACCTCGAGAAGCCTGGGGAGTGATTTATGACTAATGGTTATTGGAAATTGAAAGAGTGATGGATCGAAGAACAATGAAATGACTGCTAAGAATGTATGATTTGATTTCCAGGCCTCTAATTAAAATCACATTTGCACCAAACCATGTTTGTATCCTGTCCTCTATTTTTCATCACTCCAGCCTGTACCATGTATTCCTTCAGTCACGTGTCCTCTTGTTGCAAAGATGGCAAAAGGACCACTTTGGAGGGAAAAAAAGTCTGCTTCAACTGTGAATGTTAGTGTGTTAAATGTCTTTCTGGAAGTGTCACATCACAAACTGCAAACTGGATATTCTCAAAGGCACGTGAAAGTTAGGTGTGTTTGTTGCAGTTCTGTCTTGGGCGTGGATGTGTCAGAAACAGCGTAGGATGCCTCAGTAGGGTGTGTTTGTCACTTTTAATGCAGGCTAGCATCGTGCTAGTGACCCGCCATCACTAGTTTCTAGTTTCCAATTAAATGGATTAGCTGTCCCTCCCCCTGCTGGTGGCATTCCTACCTGATGTCTTATCTGTGGCCTGTCATCACTCCTGATGCACATTCCTCGTCCAGACGTGTGTCTGTGTGTGTCTGTAGATAATTCTTCTAATTCCGCGCAAGGCGATCTTATATCGCAAGTGCATATTTTTTAGAATAAGAAAAATGGCTTTTTTTTGTTGACATCCATACATTTGTGTTAGAGTTTTATGTTTTAATTTATTATTCAGTACTTTAAAAAAAGATGGATGATATGGTATGAACTTCACGGTTTCATCATGTCAGACAACCATCCTGTGTTTATATGTTGAGTGAATGAGATGGACACACCCTTACTCAGCAGCTCTACCTGTATTGTTTCTTGTCATTTCGACTGTTGTTGGGAATATGGAAGCACAAGGATCATTTCATGCCATCAAAATGAACTTAAAGACGTTGCTGATGACTTTTAAAGCATAGTCTAGGTTTGGCTCCCAGTTACATTTGTGGCCCCTAAGGCCCTTATGGATCCAAGCGCAACCTTAGATTTACTTTCCCAGATGTTTTATATTAGGATTAGGATTAGGGCCACGTGAAAAATGTATTTGAGTTTAGTCTCAGAATTCTGACTTTAAACTCAGAACTCAAATACATTTTTCACATGTGGCCCTAATCCTCTTCCGTAGTCTTGATTGTGGAGCACTTTGTAAATGTTTTAGTAATATGCAATAAAAATGACTTTATTTTTTTACTTCCTCTACAGGTCCACCATATATTCTATCACCCTGTTAGTCCCAATGTTGCCATTCCAACATTTTATTTGTTTGCTTAACTGTTATGTAACCATGCAAGCAGGTTCAAAACAGTTATTTTATCTAAACCAACAGCTTCTGTTGGAGCAGTTGGGAGTTCAGTGCCTTGCTCAAAGGTCATCTCAACAGTAGTAACCGGAGCACCAATTGTCCATCAAGTGGCTGCTGCCCCCAAGACAAAAGCACCCACGTAAGGAAGTACATCACCGGTGTGTCAATGTCAAGATCAAGAAGTTTATTCGTCACATACACACGCGGGGTGTGTATGTGAAATGAAAAAGTGGCAGTGCTCATCAGAAATGTGCAAAGGGCAACAAGTTCACACTATTTACAATTAAAATATATATATATATTTACAGTATTACAGTAAGAGCTCTATATAAAAAACACAATTTACAGTAAGAATAAAAATATTTCTATAAAAATATAGAAATATAAGATAAGTAGTCAATAAGTGCGTGTCCGTCAGCAGTGGAGAGAAGTTTCTCTTTGGGGCTTCAGTGTATTGATCCTGTTTTTAAGTCTCTCCTTAAATACTGTCACGTGTCAAGAAACGGAAGAAGCTGCAGCCACGCATCGCTTGGTGAATGTCGGGAATGTTCACCTGTGTCCGCCCTGTGTCGGACTGGCAACCCGTCCGGGGTGTTTAACCGCCGGGATAAACTGTATATGCTGCCACAGTATCTCCTCTAGCAACCACAGGAGTATCATTTACCCATCTAATCAAAATCGCAAACAAAGTGGACGCACCCAGCAATACTGTATGACTGAGCTGATCAAAAATGTGTCCTCTCTGTTTCCCTCTCCACTCTGTTGCAATGAAAGCCGCCGAGCTGCATTCCTCAGCAGAGCTCCCATTGTTGATATGCTACAGAGAGACGCCCTTATCCTGAATGACTCGCATGTCTGGGCCTCGGTATAGATGCTACACATGCATTGCACATGCACAGAGCTGTCGCAACGTTCTGGCATGCGCTTCTAGACTTCCTTTTATCAGATCCCGTTCCACTTTTATTTGCCCCGGCTAGCTCATTTGTCTGTCTGTTAGCAGGGTACATCAAAAGCGCATGAACGGAATGGGAACGGAATGGGAAGAATTGATTCGATTTCCGAATCTGGGATTGTTGTTTACTAGTCATACACTCACTTGATTCCAGATCCTAAGGGGACGTTTGCAGGTTCAAGAAATCAATTCAACCTTAACATCGAAGTGATAGGAGTGATGCATTTGAGTGCAGCAGTCAAATGTTGCTGTTCATTTTTATTTTTTGATGTTCAAATTGACCATCGATTTACTTTGCACACGGCGATCATTTCTGCTCCCGTGTTGAGTGACCACATTCTTCTCCCAATCCCAATCCAACAGGAAATTAAAGGGCCTCTCTGCTCCCCGCAGGTGCCTGAATGTGTGACCGCCCCCCCCGCCCCGATGAAAAGGCTGGGCAGGACAGAAGGAGGAGTGCGTGGAACAGGTCGGTCCGGTCCTCCTCTACAAGGTGGATGTCTGGGCGGTGACACACCTGTTACCTCTTCTGGGAGGGGCCGGTGGGGATAAGCAGCTCTACTGTTAACACTTGACGTGAGCAACACACACACACACACACACACACACCGAAGACAAGAGGTGGGAGGATGTGTGTGTGTCTTTAGAGTTGAGAGAGAAACCAAAGAGAGAGGAAAGACAAGAGTGGGAGCCAGAGGGTGAGGAAGACCGACGGGAAGAAGGAGCGACAAGATTTTGAGTTCTGTGTGGGACCCCGTCTCCCAACCCCGACCCTCAGGATGTTTAAGAAAAAGGACACTACTAAGGAGAGTACGCTGAAGGTCTCCGGCAAGATCAGCAAGTGAGTATATGTATGAATGTGTGTGTGTGTGTTGCTATCTCGGTCATGTTCCCCCTCCTCCTCTCCTTCCCCAAGCCAAGAACTGTGTCATATTTCACGTAATTGCTCTTGTCCTCTTTCTGGATGTGTGTGTTTGTGTTTGTGCGTGTGTGTGTGTGTGTTCTGGATTCACGAGACATTTGATGTACATTTGCTTAGGGACTTTCTACTGAGGCCTTTTGGGTGCTGAGTTAAGTCGCGGTAATCCTCTGGCACGGCGATAGTTTACCGAGACACTTACCGACGTGTTGTAAAGGCCCGAGGTCAGGTTTACTTGGTAAACATGAGATTAGACTGTGTGTTTAGTTGGAGCTGGTCAAATGTCTGTGTTTGTGACTAGAAAAAAGGGTGGAAAACTCGTGTGTATGTGCTCATGAAAGAGGAGAATGTAGTACCAATTGTAGTACTGATGTAGTACTTTTCGACCCTCTCACCCAAAATGAGATGATGTCAGCTTTGGCTAGTGTTTATAATGTAGAAAAGAGTGACACCAATACATGCTGGCAACAAACGCGACACTATTTCACAATAAAACGTCTGTTTGAGGCTTGTAACCTGATTTGGAGTGAAATTACAAATGCTCTCTTTGACGCGGGGTGATTTTCGGAGCGTCTACTGAAAGGCTCGTATATCGTTGCAAGCGTGTGAAGCGTCCCCGACTTTCGGCCCGTTAAAAGTTTGAGCCTACAGGCTACGTTGTGCAAATCAGAAAATCCGTAGCTGAGAATCAGAACCCGCCGCAAGCGCTTCAGTGAGACTTTGTTTCAAGAAATGAAAAGAAAAGAAATATGGGGAAAGTGTTGAAGAGGATGAAGAGGGATGACGAGGCCGCTCCGCCCTTCTGCTTGTGTTTGTGGTTGTACTGTCACCTTTTGTGGTAAATCGATGATATCGCTCATGTAATACCTGTCCGCTCAGCCATCGGCATCTGCGACACGGACCAGTTAGCCCGTCGGAGTCGGAGTACTTCTGCCCGCTGAGGGCATATTCGTCAGCGCTAGGCTCACCTTGCTCTGACCCTGGCATGTTGTCTAAGTGCTGAGGTGTGAGGTGCTGAGGCCGGGCAGGGCAGGGCTCTCTCTCAACGTGGGGCGTTGGCTCCTGGCGATACGTTCTCTTGTGAACAGAACATTTAAAGATGCCAGTATTGAAGGCAGTTAAAAGTGATGGAGTTAGACCTGGGGGTGGTTAGTGTCGATTGACCTCTAGTGTTGACCCCGCTCACAACGTAGCCAAATGGTACATAAAAAAGGTTTATAAATGGTAATAACATGGAAAAGTAGAGTACACCACCTTCCCTCAGCTGGTGAACTCTTGGCATTTCAAAAGGGTGGTGTGTGTGCGTGCGTGTGTGAGGATGTGGATGTGGATGCTGGTATGGTGCATAGGGGCAGGTGACGCAATGTCTCAGCACTGACCACAGATCAGGATCATAGAGGCAGCCGTCTTGTTCTGCGGGCGGCATCCGTCATCACAACTTGTGATGTTAATTGATTGATGACGGTAGATTGGGGCGACTTCCCAGCATTCCGGGTGAATTTCTTTGAATGTGAACGGTCGTTGGGCAGATTGAAAAAGTCAAGAGGTAAGAGAGGAGGTAGCTAGTATTATAAAGCCTAGTGCTCTTGCTAGTAACTGAAACAAATCAGTGGTTCTTTGACTCTGCCCATTGAGGTTTAACTCAACCAATGACTTTTTATTTCTGCCTCCAAAAAAATTCACAACTGAAACTCCAGTGTGTGAGCAGAAGAAACGTGTAGCGAAACACGTCGCCTCGTTTCCTCGTATTTAACACATTCCTCTCGGCAGCAGTCGTTCCTAAGTCGCTCAACGTACGTATTCTCCGAGGGACATGTAGCGTTGCAGGGCGACGCTCGGAGCCAGTTTGTCTGGCGAAGCGCTCAAAGCTATCTACTGCATCTCTGGACACCCGAGCTCACACGCTTCTCACACACTCCCAACACCCCCTGAAAGTCAACACTCACCCTGAGAGAATACACCCCAGATCAGAGATAGGGAGCAAACACACACACACACACACACACATATGGATTTATTCTTTCTTACTGTCACACACACACACACACACACACACACACACACACACAGACATGTTGCATGTAATTCACAATGAGGAAGTACTCTCAAATAATAACCCAGCGTGTTGAGAAGGTGGTGAACATAGCATGTGACACTCACATGCTATGAGGTTCATATAAAGGTTGTGTTCATACATCGCTTCGTTGAAACGGACAAACGCGTTAAGGAACGACGGTTGTCCGTGAGGTTCACTCGCGTGTGTGTGTGTGTGTGCGTGTGCACGTGCACATGCATGTACAGTACATACCTGCCTCTCCTGCTGAGTGAGCAGGAATAGGGAGGCCATTGTCACCATCTGCTACCAAACCAGAATACCACCCGGCTAAGTGAGTCAGCCGGGAGGACGCAGGGGTGCTGAGAGACGTGGCTCGTGTTCCACTGCATTCCACTGTTGTTTCGTTACCATTAAAAGCTAACTATGAATTTTCGTCGTAGCAGAGGTATGGCGAGTTTGTTTTCTCCCACCAGAGCACCCTTCGCGGTGGTTCCGGTATGTGACTCCGAGTAGGGAAGGTTTGCGACGGTTTGCCCACATTCCTTCAGTGTTGCACTTCCACATTTTTTTTTTCTTCAAAGGTGTAAATCATAAATGAAGTGTTTTCGCCAGAGCAGAGCTGAAATGTAAACATGTCGGGGGGGGGGGGGGGGGGGGGGAGAAAGGGCCAAGTAATCATCAATTAACTTTTAACAATGAAGAATAATTGCAGTGACAGGACGGTGAAAACAGTACCGCAAATATGTCGCAGAGAACCTGATACTTTACGTCAACCTTTGTCCCGCTTGGTTTACAATGAGTCTCCTCGGCATGCAAGAAATACATATTAGCTCACTGTGACAAAACGCAGAGAAATACCCTTCTGAAAGTTTGATTCACCGCCTGTTTGCAAAGGGTTTGAATCAAATTTGTTTTCACTAATCCATCAAGAAAAGTCTCTCCACAAAACCACAGAACAAAAAAGGTGCTTGTTATTTTCCATCATTCATCAACTTTTCTTTCCTATTCAAACTATACAATCCTACACTATTCTGCTCTAGTCTATTGTATCTACACCTAACTGTAAACAAAATAAAGAAAAGAATATCTTTCGATTCTGGTCACGCTGTGCCAGCAAACAGAATCCCCTTCTTCTTTTTGTCCGTCTGAAACTATCACTGCGCGTTTCTTGCTGCCAGACGTTGGCAAGCGGCGTTGCTGACGGAAAACAATCCAGTCAGTCAGAGAGAGAGCGACCGACACAGTCAGCCGTCGTGGAATGACGAGCGCTTTGGGAACGCTCGGGGTGTGGCCGGGGGCAGGGAGTGATGCACCCTCGCGCTGACCCCAGGCCAGCCCCGAAAAAACACCTCGGGCAGTTTTGTCAGATGATGTGTGTCTCTGTTTCCTCAGTGTGTAGGTTAAGGATAGTGGAGACACTGTTAGAGACTTTTTTTTTTTTTCCCCCCCCCCCCCTCATAGCACTTACTTACACCATTGTCTCTCTAGTGTCTTTGCAGTATCTTCCCTGTTCTGTCGCTTTCCAGTCTTTTTGGTTCTGCATGATTGTGAAGTTTAGGGTACAGTTTTCCCAAACACAACATCATTTCATCACTAATATCATTGTCGCTAAGATCCCTTGGTTTAAAATGGAAGAAAACATGGATGTAGGAGTAAAGGGTCAGCGTTGGGTTGTGATGTGATTTGAAGTCTTGGATTTCCAGGAATGTGAGATCTGATCAGTGCTTGTGTCTTGCATGTCCAGATCCACATCGTGAACAACTGAGCACGCCATTTCCAACCCGTGACGTACACGCGCGTGTCCTCGTAGCCTCGTAGCCTCGTAGCCAAACCAAACGGGGTTGAAATCAGCCTTTACATCTGACCCATACCTTCAAATCTGTCGAACGCCTTTTTGATCCCCCTGCTCCTCGCCCCTCGCAGGTCCCAAGCCAGCAGCTTGGCCTCGCTGATTGCCCGGATGCAAAAGAATGCCGACCAGGTGGAAAACGACGTCCTCCGGGCTGAGGAGCTGCTGGCTGTGGTGAGGACACGCACACTCACACCCTTTCATCTCAGCCCACTTCTCATCACTGCCATGTGCTGTCGAGTGTCTCTTACTTAAGTCTCTTCTCCTCCTCTAACCCCACCCGCCACCCTCACCCAAACTGGTGACTACTTTTTCCAGGATGCAGAGAATGAGAAGAAAGAGCTGCCCTTCGAGCACCAGAACGAGATAGCCGGCCACCTGGGAGACGCCGAGGGCCTGATCAAGGACCTCTTCCTCGATGTCGGCAAGGCCAAGAAGTACAAACACCCGCAGGGGTCCGAGATAGAGAACGAGTGAGTAGGATAGATTCAAAAGGATTAGAAGTGCACAAAAGGTCTAGCAAGGTATTTAGCATGTTGACGTGCTAAATAATCCATCTTTTTCACAAATGCCACTGAAATAGCAGCAATGTGTGTGTTGAATGAGTTACACCTTAAGACCAACATTTAATAAAGGCATCCAGGATGATTTTTTTTTTTTTTTTTTTGAATCTACCCCTCCTCTTTTCCTATGGTGGCTCCAGTGTTAGCCACCTCCATGAGCGCTGGCTGAAGGACTGTGCCTTCTACCGGGACATCTATGAGCCGGTCAACGATGTGTCGCTGATGCCCCGAATCGACTGGGCCCCTGTTCTCAACCAGAAGCAAGTACGTATAGCAATGCCGCCTAAACACAAATATAAGTACTGGGCTGGACTTTAATAGTCCCACTGACGCCAACCGTATTGAAAATGTATGCACTTCTAGTATTGTAAGCTTTGGATAAAAGCATCCATCAAGTGGTGTTGTCATGTTTTATGTGATAACCAGTTTGTCCCCATGACCTGACCAGTGTTGCTACATTAGTAACCCACTTATCCGAAGTTCAATTATACATGTATCAAAAGGAAAAACTAAACTGGGTTGATGTTATTCTAAGGGCGAACACTCACAGTGGCGTAAGACGTCCAACTGCATGTCTGATCTGCTCACCGACAGCTTCCTGTTTTGATTAAAGACAGAGGAGCATCAACCAATCAAGTCAAGTCAAGTTTATTTGCATAGCACCTTTCATATACAGAGGCAATTCAAAGTGCTTTACATAAGAGATTTGAAAAGAAGAACATATTAAAGAAAGACATTTTAAAGAAAAACAGAATAAAATAAAATCACAGAATAAAATCAGGAATCGAGAATAGATCACAGTATAGGTTTATAGTTTAGCAGAATGCAGTGGTGAACAAAAAATGTTTTTAATCTAGATTTAAAAGTAGTTTTTGTCAGTTCAGTTTGCCTGACGGGAAATTCTCAGATGCAAGTGAACAAACATAAAAACATTTGAACATAAATACAAAAAAATACATAAAACATAAGAAGACACAAGAGTGATAATTGATAATCTAAACAGCACTCCTATCATATAATAAACACCTTAATCAGAGTAAAGCACTCACGTAACTAAGTGTTCTTCAATAACAATAAAATATAATAAATAATAGAAATAGAAACATATTTATTATAAAAATATATAAAAAAATAAATATAAATACATAAATGATCATTATTATTATAAATAACAATAAAAACGTTCCTATGTGTGTGTGTGTATTAACGGTATCCTTCTGCTGCTTGCGCTCTCAGAAACAGGTGAACACGGAGGAGTATGGCCCCACCATGGAAGACCTGAAGAAGCAGATTGCAGCCCACAACATCCTCCACAAGGAGATCGAGGCCTACGGCTCCCAGCTCAGCGTCAGCTCTGCTGGCAGCAAGGTGAACAAACTCTCCCCCGTGTCTGTACTGCAGAGACGCCACGCGGAAAGACTGTTTTCTCCCAGGGCCCTACATTCACAAAGCATCCCAAAGTAGCAGCAACACAGCTGATCTAACCTTTTTTTCATATTACTTTTAATAAATCGTTTTAATTCGAAAAAATTGAAAAATTAATGATTAATATAATAATAATTGAAAAAAATGTCTTATGTTGTTGTCAGTCATGGAAATTCTGGTGATCTTGTCTTTTAGGAGAAATACACCGCCATCAAGAAACAATACAACAACCTGCTGGTGAGTTGTGACCATAATTGAAAAAAAAAAAAAAAGTATAATATTAGATTAAGTGTTCACATTTAAGGTTTTCATGGAGTTTTATGCTGAGAAAAAGGCTTGACTATCAAGAATGTAGATGGACATTTATTGTGGAATCTTTGTTAACATCTTGTCATTTCGTCAGTTGTCAGTTTGCAGCTTTGATATGTACCGTATCCCGGCTTCCTCAAGCTTCACATTGTCATATTTTTTCTTTTCCCAGGACAACTCCAAGTGGCGTCGCCACTACCTGAGCAGCCTGTACGACTACATGCAGGGCGGCAACAAGGAACTGGCCTTCCTGGGAGAAGAGCAGGACAAGATTATGAAGCAGGACTGGAGCGACCGTATGGTGGACCCGCCTGATGTCCGCAGACAGTACGAGGTCAGAGCTGTTGAATGACGCAGCAGTAAAACATGCCACTCCTAATAACCCCCCGGGGCCATGATGGATATTTGCTCAGTTGCTTGGTAGATGTTTGATTTCCAGTGTGAGGAAAAGTGGGGTCACAGGCATCTTTTGGAATCTACTGGAATAGAAAGGGTTGACGTTAATGTTAATAGCCACTTTTTGATTTGACCTCAATCAGAACTTCAAGAACAACAGCCTGCTTTCCCACGAGAGCGAGGTGAACAAACTCCAGGACGACGGAGAGCGCCTCATAGAAATGAAGCACCCTGCCAGCACCACTATACAGGTACCTGCCATTACCCGAGAGACAGAATGCCATGTTGTCTAGCGGCCCCCAGAGAATCCAAACATTGTTAGTTATTAGTTATTACATTATTAGTATCAGATCTGGGTCTCCAGTAATGACTGTATGACAGTGATGCTGATGTTTCATTCTTTACTTCCCAGGCTCAGAGAGATACAGTGCGGAACGAGTGGCAGAAATTCCTCAACCTCTGCATTTGTCAAGAGTCACATCTGGACAATGTGGAGGATTACAAAAAGGTAAATACCATGTAGGCAGCGAGGATGTGAGTTTTAACGTTTTGTCGTGCAGCAAATGGGTTACCTCGCCGGGATGATTTTAATTTGACCCTGACATTTACTACTATGAAGAGAATTAAGAGCCATTACACATATTTCAACTGCTGAAAATCACCAATCAAAAAAAAAAAAAACACCCTAATGTTTTAATATGTATTATATTCCATTTTCAGTACCAAATGGACACTGAGCAGCTGTCAGAGACCCTGACCAGACTGAACAACAGCCTGGACCCCAAGACTGTCAGCAGGAAGAGCAACTCAGAGACACTGCTACAACTTGAGGTACACGGAGGCTTACGATAATTATTACTAAAGAATATTTCACTGGGTTGTGAGTGTTTTGTACACTGCAAGGGGAAAAAACTGCCAAAAATGTTATATGATCATAAATGCAATTTAATGATAATTCCAGGATGAGACAAAGGTTCGTTCTTGTGTTCATAGGATGAGCATGTCTAAGTGCTCTCTCTCTCTCTCTCTCTCTTTCTCTCTCTCTCTTTCTCTCTCACTCACTCACTCACTCACTCTCACACACACACACTCAGGCGGAGGAAACGGCTGTGCAGCGCGGTGAGCAGCTGCTGGCCGACCTGAGGAAGCGCAGCACCACCATCGCTCCTCTGAAGCTCCGCCGCCTCGCCCCCAGCAGGCCCACCACCGTGGAGTCCCTCTGTGACTGGGAGACAGACAAGGTGGACCTTCGCAACCTTTAAGCTTTGACCCCTGGTGTATAGGACAGGACTGTCAAATGTCTTGGAAAAACACATGTAAAACAGCGAAGATGCTTTAAAAAATAATGAAATGAAAAGTTTCTAGACATCTATAATATAAACACTAATGCAGAAAACAAAAAACAAAAAATAAACATCTAAGACCAAATTTATATAAAACAAATCTAGGGTGCCTAAGACTTTTGCAACCCACCAGAGTAAATTGATGTTTCACAGAATACCTTTTGGGCATGTTTATTTTTGATTCATGATGTATGATTTTTATTTTTTTTTATATTACCCTCTAGGCGTCTCTGTCGAGAGGAGATAGGTTCACACTGAAATCTAACTCCGACAGTGAGGACTGGGATGTCGTTTCCAGCGATGGGGTGACCAAAACCTTCCCAGGAGTTTGCTTCCAGATCCCACCGCCCGACCCAGAGGCCATTGACAAAGTGGACCTGTAAGTAATGCAGAACTACATTACTACGCAACTTCAATGAGCAGTGCAAGAATGCATTGGTGGCGCTGTTCGCCTAATAGTCTGTTTGATGTGGCCTGATGTGGATGTGGTAGAGGGTAGCGGTACCCTTGTGTGCAGTTATTCAGCTTTCCTGTTTATCGCTCCCTGTGCTGTTAATTCACTAGGCTGGGTGACGAACTGGCAGACATCAAGAAGAGAAGAGCTGCTCTGTCAGCGTCCCTGAAGAATCACAACATAGACGTTGCCAGGTCCCAATACTCAGGTCATTATCAATCTATCGGCCTATGTACCATATAACTATCAGTCAACCCTACAACCCTAGAATACCATTGATTAATTTCATGAACCAATTTATTATCAATTAGACTTGCAGCAGACCATAATCAATCATCCTGTTTCCTCAATCAGCCCCAGTGTCTTCTGCCCCAGTGGATCCCGAAGTGGCAGCCCTGGCTGAGCAGCTGGACAAACTGGATGGTGACCTGGACCAAACCGAGCAGGACGTCCTGAACCGCCTGAGGACCCCGCTGAACCGCAGCAACCCGGCCAAAGACCTGGCCAACAGGCTGAAGGAACAGGAGGTCAGAGAAGTTAGAAACCCATCAACTGAATAAGATGTTGCTATGGCAGAGAATGTGTGTGTACAGGTATATAGGTGTACATACTGTACATATGCTACTCTGTCCCCTCAGGCTTTAATAAAATGTATTGTTCGTGAACTTACTGAAAAGAGGCAATGATATTAATAATTAGCATTAGCCGTAGTTGGTCTTTAATTCATCAACAAGAAGTTATTTAATAAAACACATATCGGTCGAACCGTACTATATACTATCTATATTTGTCTCCTATAGAAAGCAGCCATGGTGCTGAAGGCTCTAGAGCAGCAGAAGGCGGCGGCCCAGGCTGACCTGCAACCCCTGCTGTCCAAAGACGCCAGTAGTACCTCCTCCGAACTGCCACTCAAACTCAGTGCTGCCAACAACAAGCATGACAGCATCAGCGCCCTTGCAGACCTCTATACCAAGAAGTAAGCCTATGATAACAGGATATAGACGTTGGTATTCTCTTATGCAAACATCCCAAACAAGTACAACCAAAGGTTTTGCCTGCTCAGTTGATTTGAGAGCGGTGGCTGAGTTGATGGGGAATTATGATTGAGCACTGAACTGAACTGAATAACCTCAATTAGCACACTGTAATTCATGCTATGCTTTTTTTTTTTTTAGGGCAAAAGCATCTGTCAACCTGGAGGGTCAGATTAAGAAGGTGGACGGCATTGTCTCTGGTTTTGAGAAGAAGCTGAGTGAAGATGGTGCCATCCCTGATGACCCAAACGCTATCCAGACCCTGCACTCAAGAAATCCAGGTGAGGAACTGTCCTTGCAATGTCCTTGAACTGCGTGTGTCAGCATGTATGTATCTGCACCAGTGTCACCAAGGAATATTCCTGTACATGTACGGTTGGAGATTAAAGGTTTCGAACTGCGTATTTCCTTTCCTATGTGTAGAGCATGCGTAAGGACGTGGCAGGGGCCCAAGATGATATGAAGAAGCTGGGTCAGGACCTGGAGACCACAGAGCAGCTGTGCAGCTCTCTCCAGCAGGGCTACCAGGAGTGTTGCCCTGACATCCGACACCAGGGAACCAAGGTCAAGCAGCTACAAAACCGCTACGCAAACGTTAACAACCAGCTGAAGGAGAGGTAAGAATGAGCCTGGGGTCTGACCCACTTTGGGCATTTACTTGAGCTTGGATAGAATGCCAGATGAGGTTTTGCTCTCTCACAGATATCTATTATCCTAGAAAAGTAATTTGATCCAATTTTACCTGGACTGGGTAGGAAGCAGGAACATATATAAAATAATAATTTTGCAATGTTTTATTCATTTATATATTTTTTTCAAGCATGTTCTAGATAAAAGGATTACGCTGGTTCTTCATTTTCATAGAAGGGCATGCTTGATTAAAAGTACATGAGATAAACAAAGGTATACTGATGCAGATTTGTAAGATGTGTATGGTCAGGAGGCAATTTAAGTGTCAATGACACCCCCGGCACTCCCGTTGTTAATTTAATATATAACCCATGCTTTAATTAAAAATACATTTGAAGACAAGAAACAAAAGAAAACAATGCTTAAAGCTCACCATCAATCCTTTGATTCCGTTTTGAAAAAATGTCATGATGCAGAACTTTTACAATGTCAATTTCTGTAATATTTTTGCATCCTCTCAGAGAAAACCTCTTGCAAGAAGCTGCGACCAAGAACCAGGAGTTCCAGAGTACAAGCAAATCCCTGAATTCCTTCCTGGACAATTTGCCTAGAGACCAGATCAACTCCAGTGATGATATATCTCTGGTCAATGCCAAGCAGACCTCCCAAGAGGTATGGTGGTCTATTGACCATACTAAAGTGTTATGGGGAGAATAGTGGATGGTACTTTGTCGTTCTTTGGAAATTATGTGTCTGCAGTGGGTAATGATACTATTTGGTTTATTAAGTCTGGTGTTCAGCTCTATGTAAACCTGTAGAAATCCACTATTGTAGGAAAATGAAAGAATATATCAATTCACTGATTAACCTCCATAATACATTTTACTGTAGCGTGTGAAGGATGACCTGAAGAGGAAAGGAGATGACATGGACAGGGTGGTCGACCTGTCTCAAGATCTGCAGAATTTGCTCAATGTAAGACTGAAATGGATTACTGTACAGGGCTATAAAATGGTAGGGCATTAATGGTCAGAGCAGAAAACATGACTTAATTCTTTATCACATCTGTGCAGGGGTATGATGTCAATGTTGATAAATACAACAGTACCCTAGATGATGCTGGAGCCACTGTTGTAGAGAGGCCTCATATCCCCACTCTTGCCGATGCTGTTCAGAAACAGGTAATATTTTTAAAAAATATATAAAAACTAATAATTTTCCTAATAATAAATAAATAAAAGTCATTAAAAGATCAAGGTAGCTGATGGATTGCTGTTGGTCTCTTTTATTACAGGAAAAGGCTCTGGTACACCGTTATGCTGAAACATCAGCTGAAAATAACCAGCTCCTCAATCAGATGGGCTTGGCAAAGAATCTTATTGCACAAGTAAGAGGACTGGGCATGAATTATTTTACATCTACTTTCATATGACCAACTTATTTGAGTGTTCTACAATGACAATACAGTAGCCAGTCAAAAGTTTGGACACACTTACTCATAGAAAGGGTTTTTCTTTATTTTTACAATTTTCCACTATTTTAGAATAATAGTAAAGTCATCAAAACTGTGAAATAACACAAAAGGAATTATGCAGTGACCAAAAAATAAATAAATAAATAAAAACTATCTTATATTTTAGATTCTTCAAAGTAGAAACCCTTTGGCATTAACAAGCAAATAAATTCCACAAATTAACTTTTAAAGGCCACAATCACTATGTGAGTGTTTAAAATGATGATTTAATCATTGTGGTTCAACATTCTCCACCTCTAAAGTCTAAAT
This sequence comes from Hoplostethus mediterraneus, assembly GCA_034670385.1. Lineage (NCBI taxonomy): Eukaryota > Metazoa > Chordata > Actinopteri > Trachichthyiformes > Trachichthyidae > Hoplostethus > Hoplostethus mediterraneus. The sequence continues at coordinate 921,790 of JAXDDW010000080.1, forward strand.
GAAAACTACTTGTTGGGGGTGCGTTTCAATTTAATTAAAATGTAAGTTTTGAAAATAAATTCATACACAAGCATCAACTTCTCTATTTGTCTAAGAACATTTCGAGCATTTAAGCATCAAGCCTTTATATCAAAATGTCATGAGAAGATCATGAGAAACAAAAACAGGTGTGTCCAAACTTTTGACTGGTACTGTATATTGACAATAATACAAAGCTAAAACGTACAAAATCATTTGACAACACATTTGTCATCCTTTTTGACATCCACTTATTTACTTTTCCCATTGCAGAATGAAGAGAAAGTACAGCTGGTGGCACAGGAACAAGTGCAGCTGCAAAGCCAGCAAAGGGATGCCGATGAAGTAGATGGTCTGAGGAAAGAGCTGTGCGATGAGAAGGACAGGGTTGCTCATGCTGAGACAGACCTGAAAACTTTCAAGGAAAGGATGATGTCACTGAAGAGTCGTAGAGGAGTAGAGCGTGTTGAGGAAAAAGAAGTTCTGCAGTACTACCGCGACCCTAAGATGGAAAGTAATTTGTTGGAACTTCAGAACAACTTGCATGAAGAGGCCCTGAAGCGCAACACCACCCAGGGTGAGATCGAAGTAATTAACAATAAAATCACTACCCTGGAGGAGACTCTAAAAAACACCCCACCCAAACTAGTGACTAGAGAGGTGACAGAGTTTGAGAGAGATCCTCAGCTAGATATAGAGGCAGCAAAGTTGAAGGATGAGATAGCAAGGATAAAAGATGAAGTTTGTGTGAGAGATGGGGAGACCATTCAGTTGAAGACAGAGGTCACAATCCTTCAGCAGAAGAAGCCCCCCATCAAAGAGAGAGTGGTGAAGAAGGAAGTGGTGAAAGTGGAAAAGGATCCAGAGATGCTGAAAGCAGTACAACTATTTGAGACAGAAATTACTGATGAGAGCAATAAGAGCAAACTCATTAATGATGAAATCTTCCAGACAAGGAGCCAGATTAATGCACTGGAGAGAATCATTCCAACTGTCCAACCTAAAGTCATCACTAAGGAAGTAAAAAAGATTGAAAAAGACCCTGACCTTATCAATGAATCCAAGAAGATTATATCAAGCACTGGGGATGAGAAGATTGAAAACAACAATTTGGCAAAAGACCTGACAGACCTCCACAATCGCTACCATGAAGTGCAAGACTGGAAACCAAGAATAGAGGTAAAAGAAACTGTTAATGAGATCTACCGGATAGACCCGAACACAGAGCTGGAGATAATGCGTCTAAAGAAAGACATACAAGACTCTGGCAAGCAGCGCGCTGACCTCGAGACTCAGATCACCAGGGTCATGTCTGATCTGAATGTCCTCCGTTCTGAGAAGCCCAGAGTGGAGATGAAGGAAGTCCTCCAAGAGGTGGTGAAGGAGGAAAGGAGCCCTGAAAATGATAAAGAGATTCAGAGGCTAAATGAACAGGTGAACCATCTACACAGTACTTATAACTCCATCCAGGAACAACTGAGACTACTCAGGAAAGAGAGAGATGAATGGAAGGCTGAAAAGTCCAAGGTAGAGACCAAGCTTGTCACCAGAGATGTCATCAGGTATGAAGATGATCCACTCTTCGAGAAAGAAGCTACCCGCTTGAGAAAAGAGGTGCGGGAAGAGGCACAGCTGCGACGCACCACTCAAGAGATGGTGTTTGACTTGCAGAACAAATACATCCTGTTGGAGAGACAGAAACCTGAGGAGAAAGTGGTTGTGCAGGAGACGGTGCGCCTACAAAAGGACCCAAGGCAGATAATGGAGCATGAGAGGCTTGGCAGAAAACTTGATGAAGAAGTCAAGTCCCGGCGCCAGCAAGAGCTAGAGTTGCAGCAGTTGAAAACCAAGGCGGAAGACCAAGATAGGATCCTCAGAGTGAGTGATGAACACCAGAAGAAGATTCAAGTGGAGTCTGAACTCAGAGAGATCAAACTGCGCATCAAACAGCTGGAGAACGCCCCACCTCCTGTTGAGGAGAATATTGTCGTTGAGGAGGTACTGAAGGTTGAGAGAGACCCGAGACTGGAGAGGATGACAAATGGTCTTCAGGCAGACATGGACAAGGAAACCAGTAATATCCTCCATCTCCAGAGAGACATCAGGAACACCAATGCCAAGCTTGAGATCCTACAGCGAGAGAAGTCTGGTGAGAAGACAGTGTACAAGGAGGTGGTCCGTGTTGAGAAGGATCAGGCTGTGGAAGCAGAGAGGGATCGCCTGAGGGAACAGGTAACCCACGAGAAATTCTCCAGGCAGGACAAGGAAGATGAAATCAAACGCCTCTCTGACAAAATCAATCTTCTGAAGACCACCAAGTCCAGCACTTCAAGAGAGGAGACTAGCCTCATTTTGAACAGAGATGCCTTACAGCGGGAGAGGGACAACCTTAATCGTGAGTTGAGGACCCTCGAGGCTGAGAATCATGACATAAGCCTGTCGTTCCAGCAGCAGAGCAGGCTGATGAGTGAGAGAACACAGATAAGCAGGCAGAAAAGCCTTAAGATGGATTCTGAAATGCAGCGTCTGGAGAGGCAGATCCTGGATGAGAAGGACAGGATCCACTCACGTGACAGCACCATCCGGGAGCTTCAGCTGAACCTGCAGAAAGAAGAACAGGCAGAGACTAGGACCAAAGAGACTAATGTCTCCACTAAAATCACCATTTTGGATCCAGACACAGGCAAGGACATGTCTCCTTATGATGCCTACTTGCAGGGTCTCATTGATCGTCAACAATACATTCATCTGCAGGAGCTGGAGTGTGATTGGGAGGAGATAACCTCCATGGGACCTGACGGTGAGACATCTGTACTCCAGGATCGCAAGAGTGGAAAGCAGTACTCAATCAAAAATGCCCTGAAGGATGGCAAGCTGACACAGTATAACCTGCAAAAGTATAAAGATGGCAAAATGCCCATCTCAGAGTTTGCCTTACTGGTTGCAGGTGACAATAAGAAAGAAGCACAATTTAACTCAATCATCCCAAAGGCCACCACTTCTGTGAAAACAACCCCATCTAACCCGGCCACTACTACTGAAAGGTACCCAATTGCTGGAATAATGGATTCAAAGACTGACACCTGCTTTACAATCCGCAGTGCCACCATGCGTAAACTGATTGACACCACCACAGGCCAGAAGCTTTTAGAAGCTCAGGCAGCAACAGGAGGCATCATTGATATCAGCACCAAAGAGAGATACTTAGTCCACAAGGCAGCAGAGAGAGGCCTCATTGAGGCCAGTCAACTACAGAGGCTGCTCAATGCACAGAAGGCTTTCACTGGTGTGGAGGACCCCATGACCAGGGAATGTTTATCCACGGGAGAGGCGGTTCAGAAAGGCTGGATGCCCAAGGAAACAGCTATGCGCTACATGGAAGCACAGCACCTGACAGGAGGGCTGGTCAACCCCAACACCAACAGCCGAGTAAGCATCTTTGATGCCATTACGGCCAAAATGATTGACAGCACAATGATGAGGGAGCTGCAGGCTGACACAAACTACGCCAAGGAGATTGTAGACCCACTCACAAAGGAGAAAATCAACTACAAACAGGCTATGGAACGCTCCAAGCCAGATCCACTGTCAGGCTTACTGATGCTGCCTGCCTCTTCTACAGAGTCTGGTTACACTCCTATGTACACGTCTCATAGATACTCAAGATACTAAACTTGTTTACAGCATATTTTGAGTATTCTGGTCTCTGGGGTGATTCATGTGATACCAAATTGTATGAGACATAGGATCAATGAGAAATACTGTACAAACTAAATAAATATTCCCTACCTTAAATATAATGTACATTTTTGACTCAGGAAAAGTCTGACTCTAATGCAAAGTTCACTGTCCAGCCAAAATGATTGCTGCTGAGTTGCTTTTGTTTACCAAACTTGTCTGATGTGGGGAGGTGCATTTTAATCTGAATTTTAAAAAAGACAATATAAATACAAGTTTATGATATTTTGTTTAACCTTGATGTTCTTTGTTGTATTAGGGATATTGGGACATGGTGCAATGCTATTTACCAAGATTGATCCTTACTGTATTACTCATGGGCTCTCCTTGAAACTGTTCACTTTAAACTCAATCTTGTTTGATACTTTGAGGAAACAAATATCAATAAATTTAAATTATATGGTTACAATGTGCAGACTCCATCACTCTCAATGCTGTGTAGTCAGTATAAAATATAGACGCATGTACAGTAGGCAGTTTGTTTTTAGGGTATACATAAAAGTAAATAATACTGTATTAGAGCCTGTTTTAAGGAACATCCATTTATCTGAAATGAACCACAGCTGATTAATTACCCTTCTGACGCATTTCACACACCTGACACTCACCACAAGTATGTCAAGAGGAAGAGGGTGTGTTCCTTAACTGATATCATATGACAAATAATGTCCATTATTTTGCACACAGCACATGGAACACTCTGAAAATGGTGGTTGCACGTATAGGTTTCAGAATGTATACTTCTTATATTTATACTTGTGTACAATTTCAGCTTTTGCCATTTTAATGTTACTGTCAATTAAATATATTGATTTTAAACCATTGTAAGTAAACATGGGTTAGCTCATTATGCGTACACGGCACATCTGTTTGCCCTGACGAAGTGTTCATTCATAACTTAAGCTGAATGATATCACACCACACAAGGGCATCAAGAATATATGCATGATAGCTTTCCACCAAATTAAATGGCATTGCTGAAAAACTGATTTCGGACATCTTGACAGATGAGATATGCCTGAGAAATGGATCACATGCATAGAAATATGTCATGGCATATGATGAAAGGTCTGCTATCAATTCTTCATTGACCAAACATAAATTGCTAACCACTGATTTGGGGCCTTACCCAGGGCAGATATGGCCATGGTTTTGCTGCTATTGTCGGACAAAAACAAAACATATATTTGTATTAAGCTATTTCACAAGAATAAAGAAAAAGCTTAATAATGTGCATGCATTTTAAAATCATTTAATTGGGCTTTAACAGGAGCCAACAGCAAGAGCCAATGCAACAAGAGCCAATGCAAATAAGAAACACACGCTAAAACAAACGCTAAAATTAATTGCAGTAACATTGTTCTTCCAAAACTCTAGCATTATGATCAACTGCCCTCTCAAGTACACATACTGATCTATCTTTGCATTTTAGAATTCATAAGAAGATAATATAAACCTGTGGATCTCAATCTATGACTTTCACACAATGCACAAGTGATCATAGAAGAGGACACCTTCTGAACATCTCAATATTCTAGCAAAATCTCAAAGTGCACTTGAGCTCACACAACAGCACTCCAGTGTACCTTGGCACACAGCTTAAGAACCAGTGCTGTAGAACTGTCCATTTATCAATGAGCACTGTGGGAAACTATGAATGTAGACCCTGGTCAGGTTGGGTCTGCATCCGGTGGACCGTCAGCCTCTTTGCTCTCCCTTTCTTTGAAGAAGCTCCTCTGTTCACTGATGGCTTTCTGCAGAAGGGCAAGGTTCACCCCATCAACACAGTTCAGAACACGTGCACGGACCATCACCCCACCGCCTGTTAGAGAGGAAGAAACAAAATACAGAGGGTGATCGTGGTATAGGAATATACAGTACACGGAAAAAGGCTATACAGTAGATCCTGTGTTTGTTGTTGTAGACTGGAACCCCAAAAGCATTGCTGGTTTGTTTCTTGAATCCCCATATGACAAGAGTCCTCCCATGTAGTCAAATGAGTCTGGTGACCTGACATCCATTTGACAACATTTTTGAGATTAGCCTACTAGCTAGCTAACATAATATTTATTTTTATAATGGCTACTATTAGTCTATTATATATTTTTCATATATAAAACATCTATACATTCAGTCACAATCAGTCTTTCAGCTAGTTGCTCTTTTTCTGATCAGTTTCTTGTTTTGACTGTTTGAAAGATTAGCAATCAGTGTAGTGTAGTTAATGGGGATCCTAAGAAATTACTCAACTAAATATATAAAATGCACTTGTTATAACAGGCCAGAAAACACCAACTAATCCTTACCCTCAGCATTTTCAGTCTCACCCAAAACTATGTACTGGGCCCCAATAATGGGGTCAAAGGGCTCCACAAACGAGGTTTGGACGACCACTTGGTGCTGTGTTGAAGCATGCTGAGCTGACAGCGTAGCCCTCGACTCCTCAGGTTGATAACACACCAGTCTGGAAGATTTTAGAAATAGACCATATACAGTGGTAAGCAAAAGTTTCATGCCCATGCATAAAGGTCACAAACACAACCCACCTGCCAAATGTCCTCACTGATTCTCCTTCCTGCACTGCACCAGAGTTCATTTCCCAGGGGAAATGAAAAACAGCAGCTGCAGGGAGCATCCTCAAAAAGACACTCGGACAGAAATGGTACACAATCTGAACGTGAATGATATCAAGAAAGGTATTTGAACTTTGTGCTCTTCCTTGTCAGCAGAGCAGGCTCAATACTTCCGGTACGTGTCACGTGATTTACCCGGCCCCGCCTCCCGACAGCTCCGAGGAAGTTAACAACAAACGGCCCTCGGTCAGGTTGAGGGTTCAGAGACGTCCACACTATCGGTGTTACTACTCACTGTGAGCAGTTCAGTGTTTTGGTGTAATACGCAGAGCGATGAATCCTGATATTGTAAAAGAGCGGCGAAACGCCACGTTTGATGTCGACAAACTCACCCACGTTTTGGACGGTGGTACTGAAAAGACCCGAAGGAGGAGAGAAATTGGTGAGTTTGAAATGTCCTCCATACTCGACCAGTGTCCCGTCGTGTCCCCTGCAATGTCGCGAAGAGATAGCTTTGATGAATATTAAGAAAACAGTGTTGGAAAAATAAGAAAAACGAGTTAAAAACTGATGCTGTTATTAACCAGCTAACAAGCTAACGTCACGCTGGTTAGGGTTAGACATCTGGCAGATTTATTTGGCCTTTCTTTCGGCAAACATAACGTTACATATATGGGAGGAAAGGACTTCAGTACTTTGGCGATTCATTAGGTTCCACTGGGTTTCTTGTTCATATGAAATGTCAGCCTTTGGGGCGTCGTGGTACTGCACGTGCCATGAAACTGCGACGTTCATGTAACCTAGTGGTGTCCAATCATGTACCATGCAGGTTTTCACTCCAACCAAAGACTTCAGCAGGTGATTTCACTGATTAGTCCCTCCTCTCTGGTTGAAGGTGTGTTGATCAGTGAAATCACCCTGTGTAGTCTTTGGTTGGAGTGAAAACCTGCATACTCTCGGCCCTCCATGGCACATGATTGGACACCACTGATGTAACCTCTCCCAATCCTTCCTGTCTCTCTCTACCTGTCTGTCTCTCTACTGTCCAAAAAAATAATCTTACACATTATGGCTTGTAACTAAAAAGTGGGTTTGCAGAACATGGAGTACATGTTTCACTGACACAATGATCACACCAAATGTTATGTAAATCAGTCAAAGCGAGGCCAACTGATGGCACTTTTGATGTCACCATTCACAGTAACGTGAATTCAATATGTCAGAACTGTCACAAGGTCAGAGGAAAACTGACATTCTAATGTTGACATGGTTTTCACATATGACACAGAACTTTCTATTGCTACTGGAGTGATTTTCAACTAAGCCTTGAAATGTATGCAGTTAGGAAAACATTTTTTTTTTTTCAGTGGCAGCATTCAAATCACTTATTACACATCATTTCTAGTTACATTTTATTAGTCTTCAAGTGAGCGTTGAATTAATTAATTATTTCCCCCCCCAAGATAATTGCTATTTTAAGCAATCTCTTTTTAGATATGAGCCAGAGGGACTCTTATTCTCTCTATGCTAGGCCTACCTGATGGATTAATTTCTGTACAGTACTTGCTTTTATTCTTGTTTTTTATTCTTCTCTTGCTAAGTTTATTGTTATGCACCAAACACCAAGTCAAATTCCTTGTATGTGAAAACATACTTGGCAATAAAACTGATTCTGTTCCAAGCAAAGGGACAGTTGGTTCAATTAGGTGATTTATGCCTATGAGCTAGGTTGTAAAAATGAAGTTGCACCACTTTTTCCTTTACTTAACTCCATTCCCCGTCATCTGTCCTTACTGGTAAGAGTTGTATGGATTGAAAGATACATTTCTGAATTGATTTCCACTATCCACTGTAGAGTCACTGGTCATCAACGACCCGGACTTTCAACATGAGGACCCAAACTTCCTGTCCCGCAGCGAACGCTACGACCTGGCAGTTAAAAAAAGTGCCCAGATGATCCTGAAGCTCAGGGAGTATGGCATTGCAGACCCAGAAGAGATCATCTGCTTTAAGAGGTATGTGGGAGACACAAGTTACAGAATTGGAGTGGTAAATTAATGAGCATGTGGAGCTACCAGTCATCATTGTACTGAGATTGTGTGAAAAGGGCCTGTATAGATTCTGATAGGCTTATGTGATTCCAAGGATCAGGGAGTAGGGCCTCACAGATTCTGTGGAAATCGACTGTTATGAGAGGTAAGGCGGATACAAAAGGGGTATTATGCTGTATTCATGTCATATGGGAAAGGTGGTAGATTCATGCTTCCTTCTTGAAAACACCATTCACCTCAGGTTTCAGGTAAATACTATTTGGGACCTTGAGATTTAGAAATCAGGCATGGACTCCAATCTCTCCGACTTCCTGAGTTCTGACGCCACCAACAAGGAAACCTCTAGTCAGTTATAGGGAATGGTATGCCAATATTGAAGTAAAACAAACCAAATTAACAATTTCTAGGGCTGTACCCGACTCAGAATTTTGTCAGTCGAATCGGATTCGGCCGTTCCATACGCTGCTTTGACTATTCGTTCCTTTTTCTTTTTTTTTTTATAGATATAATAATATAGACTATCTGGCAATCAGAAAATCCATTGGCATATGTTTCAGTGATGATTTCGACCACATTAACATAGTCAAATGCAACAGAGTCATGGGAACATATTTTTGAGCATTTAAAAATCAATAAAAGACAGCTGCATATGATGCAAGATTTGAATTGCGGCCTATGGCTACCATATGGATTTGTCGGAATAATGAGACAGACAGCACACGTGTTTCTGTTCATCAAGCTCTTATAGCCTATTTTTTAAATTTCACTTCTGTTTAAACATGAAAAACAACGTGTAAATGAATAAACAAATGAAACCGAAACCCTTTAAAATAAATTCACGGCGCTTTGAAATAATAACTTCTCGTCTTCAGGCTTATAGGTTACTGTATTTCTCTTTAAACATAAAATAAATAAATCTTAAGTGTGGGAGAGGAAACTAGTTTGTCCACATTACTTGGGAGAAGTGAACTTCGGGTCTTGTTAACGATGAAGCCGGACTTTGAGAACATTCGCTCGGCTGGTGTAGACGTGGAGGGGATGCAGAGTACACGTTTGGCTGCTGTGGACATCTTTGGATAGCTGGATAGATGTTTCTTCTCCACCAGTTCAGTGGCCCCGCATCATCTTTTGTTTGATCCTGCAAGTATGTCTTCATTTCGTTCTGAATCAGTGACAGTCCCTCTTCTTCTTGATCAGTTGACATCATCAGCAGCATGACTATCTCCTTCTCCTTGTAATTTTTTTTTCTTTTTTGGAGGAGGCTCAGTTTCTGTGCTGCTGTCCTCGCGTTCCATTTGCGCTGGGCCTTGCGCAATGTTTTGATACAGACTCTCGGCCAGATCTGCCACCGTTTCATATACCAGCGCATGGTATGTTTGTCACATGGATTTAGAATAGAATATCAAAAATATAGATTCCCCTTATTTATAATTCCTCATTGAAATGTTATCCCTGTGGATTTTTGTAAGCTTCTATCTGTTTTATCCTGTTATTTTAATGCACAATGACTGACAAAAAAAACCCCGACTGCTCGACTTGAAGAATCTCAGTCGACTGACGGGTCTCCAACAGATGATTCGACTCGTCGACTTTCAGGGGACAGCCCTAACAATTTCCAACTCTAAAATAATTTTGGGATCCCAACTGTTTAAGCTACCATGGCAAAATCCAAAAACCTTTTCGATCTTGGTGTTTGTGGTTGACATTGCAGTTTTTGGTTTGCTGTAAAACATGAACTCAAATGTATCAGTCACTGAATGCAAAGCTGATCATGAGCGACCAAAGTCTCCAGAAGACTTGGTGTTTGACTGTTTGAAATGAGTTTGAATGCGTTTCTACCAGCTATTTCCATATGACATGAAGCAGCATTGCGCTGCAACTTGGTAAATTAGTGTGTAGGCTGAATTGATTCTGATGCACAGATAGTATCACATTGCAGGCCCAGAGATGCTGCTAGGAGAGGTTTTTGCAAACAGCAATGGCAGTCTCTCACCATTAGGCTGATGGACAGTTAACCACCAGGTTCAAATGTAAAAAGGGGGCAATGAACAATTAATTTCCATAGAGTTACCTAAAAGCCAAAATCATGGGTCTTTCAGAGTTCCCATGGAAAGAAATACTATTTAACATGGGTAAATCGTGTTTCACTGTAGAGCTGTGCACAGCGCATTGATTCGCTCAGACCCTCCTTGCCCCGCTCTCTCACAAACACATTGACAACGGACCCGTCTGTCTCTGAGGCTACATCGACACTAATACGTTTTCGTTTTAAAACCTCCGTCCCCACAAGCGTTATAGCACCGTTTCAGAAATGATCACCGTCCATGCTAACGCACGCGCCTGAAAACGCATATCACGTGACCATTCACCTACACTGGGCATGCGCGTGCCGGTGTAAACAGGAAGCAGAATGTCTGCTCTGTTGTTGCTTATTTGCAGAAAATACCGTTACGAAGAACAGCAATGGCGAAAAGTAAGAGCAGAGATTTCTTTGTTTGGACGGACGACGAGGTGGAACTGTTACTGAAAGTAACAAACAAGTATAAGGCGGTAAACACGGTGGAGAATATAGATTGGGAGTCGTCGCAAAGCAAATAACGTTACATCGACTTATTAAGGCGGTACCTGGAGCACTATCCATCGCCAGGGAGGGATACGTCTGACATCTAAAGAGGACCTACATCAACTACTACAACGTCATTAGTGAAGAGAATCGGCGCATATCAGTGAATCAACCGAATTACGTTGCAAAATATAAACTACAAAGTTGTTTCAACATGTCATATGTCAAAAACAAAATGTATGCAATGGGAATTGTGTTTACTGTTCACAGTGTGCGCCGCTGTATTGCTGTGACGTCAGGTGTGTTTATATTGGCAAACTCGGGCCAGTTGGACCTTGCCTGTCCACACTAAAACTCGACCCCGGAGTCAGCATCGTCTTGGCAATTAAAATATTTGCGGTGGATAATGATTTCTGTGGTTGACCCATAGTTTTCATCCTTCACCAGGCTGTACAACCTGTTATTATTCAAGGCTTTTGTTTGTCATCTTCCAAGAGGCCCCGGTGTTTCCTCGTTTGTGGGTGTGCTGGTGGTGTACTGTGATATCGGCATATCCACTAACTATGGGAGTTGATACAAAATAAAGGGGAAATGCACAATGCTTTGTCCTCCCTGGTGTACCTACAGATAGAGTGCTTTGCCTCTTTCCACAGATGGGCCAGTAGGGTCTTCCAGGGTTTGGACCATGTTCATGGTACTAGTTCAATAACACACTTCATAAATTTGAAACTATAGCCTAACTGAAGACTTTCTTCTGAAATTTAAGAAAAGGCAAAGAATCAAATAAATTCTGTCATTGGTGAAAGTGAGTAACATAATAATTTGTAACTTCTGGATAGTTTTGTTTGGACCTCTAGTGAACAAAACCAGGCCTTAGGTCCCTTATTGGTCAGAGGTTTGGCAGCCTGCCATGAAGTCATGAAGTTTGCACAACAAACAAGACAGACCTACTCTTATATGCAGAGCAAAGGTCATCGGATTAAATCTGTGTCAGGTTATGGTTGCTAGCTTTTCTTTCTTTTGCAGCGCCTTAGTTGCAACAAATGTATCTTTAATGTCCTGTGATGATGTGCAATGGGCTCATAAATCTCCATCTGTATGTGTTTATCTGCTTTTGAATAGGACGTTGATATTCAGGTATAAAATGGATGAAGTTTTGTATTTCCTAATGATTGTACACCATTTCTTACTGAGTAATGCCCCAACTATACAAGTGTGAAAAGATCTGATATGAATGAAATTAAAAATATCCCGTGGGAAGAGCCAGGCTTTGACTTCACTGATCAATTCCTGCAAACTCCTCATATTTGGCTCCCATTTTGTCTTTCACACTAGCTACATTTCATATAAGCTCATAAAGCTGAATATAGCTTATTTGCCAGTGAAAATAGTGAGCCACTTTACTGTACATGCTGCAGTAAGAGCCAGGACAACCCTACTGTACATGACTAGAAGGTATTGTGAAATATAGAGGGATGGCGAAGTGACCTTTGTGTTCACTTAAAGTCCATATTATTTGATATGTCTGGCCTATCACATCATAAGTCATGTATATCATATGAAGAGTTAGGTATTTATTATAGGATTGTTCTTGACTTGTAGTTCAAACGAAGTAGTCCAAACTACATAAAATAGTAGATTTCCCTAACACAGTCATGAATAGATAAGACATACTGACCGATGGATACATCAGTAAATTACAGAACACTGAAGAACATTTTGAGCCCCACCTCAAGTTGTTAAATAGAAAAAAGGCAAAGCCTGAACTTCAGTTCAGTACTTTATCTCATACCTTCCCTTCAACCAGTTTGTTTCGGGGCAACCATAACGAGGCCTTGGGTCTGCACTTCGCCATGTTCCTCCCAACCCTGTACAGCCAATCTGACCCTCAGCAGTTCAAGAAATGGGTCCCTCTGGCGGAGTCCTTCCAGGCCCTGGGCACCTACGCTCAAACAGAGTTGGGACACGGTCAGTCCTGGCCTCCAAACACAACCTCACACTGAGTTTTTGTATGTTTAGTCAAAATGACTTGTCAACATGACACAAATGACAATTTTTGGGGAGGGAAAAGTCAGTCTATGGCCTATTTGAACAGGTATGGGGAACTGTTTCAGGAGTAGTTTTTCTGTGACTGGTGATTTCTTGTAGTTGTTTGACAGATCTCAATCATTTTGAAAAATCAAAGTACTTACCTGTTTTCTTCATGTATTTTCATATAACTATAGCTTTGTTTTAACAAGAGATGGTAGTTGCTGAGTGGCTGTAGCTGAATTATTAACATTGCTGCCTCAGTGGTTTGCCCAGTTTGCCTGTTTGTAGCTTTTCACAGCCTTAATATACAGTACATTTTAAAATGTGGGTTTAAATATTTGTTTGGGCTACACATTGTGCAGAGTTAAAGTATCAACAATAAGGCTCATGCCTCTTACAAGAACTCATCATCATTAGTTCTACTGCCTTCCTTCGCACTACTCTTTCCTTCTTCCTTTAATGTACTGATAGTCACTAATTAATAACCCATGACGCTTGGATGCATTTTGATTGCTGATTCTTGATTTCTTTCCACATCAGATTTTTCTAAATATGAGCTACTCTTCACAAATGATTACCTCAATGTCCCAACGTCTCCAAAAGTCAGTGTGTGGGAAAGCATGCCCAAATGACTGGCTGAAACTGGTCAGAACAAAGCTTTTTCTCCTGTTCACCCAAAGCGTAACTCAAAAGGAAGACAAGATACAAGCTGTGCTGCAAAAACATAGTCTTGAAGGCTATAAAGAGATCGAGTTCCAGCTCCTGAATATCCCATTGTTATCTGAGAGGCCGAGAAATCTGTGGTGAGAGAGAATGTAGGCCAAGCCAGCGACAGTTGTGAGAAATACTTTGTCATAAAAATAAATCAGTGTGATTTAACAAATGGCACACAGAAATTTGTACTTTTACATGTCTGTATTGAACATATTGTCCAAACTAGAACAGCTTTGATTGGAAAAAGTATGCAAACCATGAGATTTAGTAACTGGTGGAACCTCCTTCAGCAGTAACAACCTCAACCAAACGTTTCCTATAGTTGCTGATCTAGGGGTGTGCGATTATCGTGTTTATAATCGTAATCGCGATTTAATTATGTAATCGTGGCAAATTTTCAAAATCGTTCATTTCGAGGCTACAAGAACGAGGAACCTCTAGAAGCGCCAGTTAGCAAAGCAACCAGTGTGAGTGTGTGTGTGTGCATCACTTTCCTGTGAATGAATGGACCAAATACTTTCCCCAAAGCATGCGTTCATGAACTGTCCCCTTAGAAAAATACTACATGGTATTCACGTCCCTCCGCCCCGTCCAATAACGCCGTGTTCAGACAGGTTTTGACTGTTCGTTTTTTTCGAGCCACGAGCGAATGTGTCAAGCCGGGTAGGAAGTCAGACACAGGAACAGCATAGAGCATCCAGTCAATTTCAAAATGAAACAAATTTCAAAATAAAACAAAACAAAACAAATAATCGTTCATTAATCGTAATCGAGGTAAAAGTTTGAAATAATCACGATATTGATTTTTAGTCATATCGCCCACCCCTATGCTGATCAGACCTGCACAACGGTTAGGAGGTACTTTGGTCCATTCCTCCTTACAGAACTGTTTCAGTTCATTGATATTATGGGATGTCTTGCATGAACAGCTTGTTTCAGGTCATGCCACATTTCAACAGGGTAAAAGTCAGGACTCTGACTTGGCCTTTCTAAAATGTGAATTTTCCTGTTGAAGCCGTTCTGTTGTTGATTTGCTTTTGTGGTTGGGGTCATTGTCCTGCTGCATGACCCAACTTACAAAAACAAATCCACTCTAAAACACTGTTTAAAAACAGCTATTGGCGATGCACCTTGTATATCTGAGTCCATTTTGTTGTTTGGCTGTGAGACACCAATATCTCCACTGACAGTATACTCAATAGACACTGACTCAATAGTCCACAATGCAGCACAGAGAAAAAGACATGTTACGTTTTGCATTAAAGGGTGCAGCTTTCCATTTTTCTCCAGTGACAACAACAGCTAGCGCTACCGCTATCACTTGTTCCGTAATACCATAAAATCTACAGGGGGAAAAACTTTTACGTAATTTGAAATAGGTAGTATGATAACAAATACAATACAAATACTGGAAGTGTGTCCAACATGGCTGCCGCAAGTCTACCAAAGTTTACAGTAGGTAATAAAAATAATAATTACTAGCTACAGTGGTGGCCAAAATTATTAGAACACTTGGCATATTTAAGAGGTTTCAGTTGTTTTTGTTCAATTGGCCATTAAAATACCCATAAAACGAATGGAATATATACAAAGTCATCATTATGCTCTATAAACCATTGAATAGAGCCATCATAAGGAGATTTACGTCATTTTCGTTGCAAAGCTAGGCGAGTTGGACAATAAACTGGACAGATCTATTGTACATTCAAAGGAAAGCCTTTGGCTTGAGTTGCAGAAGACATGGGATAACATTAGTGTTCAAGTTCTCAGGAAATATATTGACACTATGCCAGAGAGATGTGCTGCTGTAATTGCTGCAAAAGGTGGACATACCAAATATTAAAGTTAAAAGTGGATAAAAACAGTAGGACTCACTTCATCTGATATTTGTTGTGCTCAGAGCAACCATCTGCATGTTTCATGAACATTATGAAATGAAATCATGTTTTGGAGGCAAGAAAAGGTCAATATTTTCAGATCTGTCAGGTGTTCTAATAATTTTGGCCACCACTGTATATTCAAGTACACTTCTGCATAATCATAATCAACATAATCTTTTTTTTAACTACCTGCTGCAGTTACTTTGGCTGACAAAGCAACTTGTTAACTAGTTGTTGCTATGGAGCCACTGATGGCAGTTTGGACCAGGATACAAGCCATGGAAAGAGAGCTTGGGTCCCTCTCCTCCTCCAGTGGATCCTTAACCTTGTTCAGGGCTCTGAACTAACTGAACTATTTATTGCTGCAGTTACCCATTAGTTTGCCATTGTTATTTAGTGTTTTTCTCATCGTTTCTTATTGTAATATTGTGGACACAGACGCTATAAAGTAAAAGATATGCCTGCAGATCCTCAGCTGTTTTTATTGGACATAACCCACAAGAGACAATCCACAAATATGTACCATGGTCCACAAATATTTCAGTATCCACAAACAATACTTTTTCTTTTGTGTCTTGTAAAGTGATATCCAAATACATTGACTTGCATAGCTAATGCAGAACAAATGTGAAATACACAAGTAAAGGATTTTACAAATGGATCAAAATGTACAAATTCATGTATTTATATTTGTAGTTCCAGAACATTTTCAGATCTAACTTTTGCATGTGAACATTTGTGGATCATGGTGTCATGGAATAATGCGCTTAAGAAATACTGTATGCATGGCCAGACATTCGGTTTTGTTTTTGTTCTCTGGTTTTGTTCTCTGGTCCGGTCGGAGGCACCAACCCAACGTGTACAGTCAATGTATGGACAACAGCTAGACTTACGTTAAGTCTTCCCGAAGAATTTTAAGCAGCCACTCTAGGCATTGAAGAAATCATATTATATGGGCCATATTCAACACTTTGAAATGTCAGAAGTCACATTTTCCCAAATCACAACACGTATTGGTGTGTGAGATTGTGTCATGTTTCTTCAGCACCACCCTGGATTCAATCTCAACCTTTGGTGCCAATGGCAAGTCATGAATTCACAGTTCAAAATAATCTAAAACATTCAGTTTTAAAGATATTATGATAATTTGAAATGAATGATTTTTTAAAAATCTGATGTTTAAAGATGCTGTTTTCCATTGACTATAATGGTAAGCAACATACATGATGCTGTCCAAGATGCATTGCTCTAACTTCTCACAGATATTCAGCATTTATTAAGTGAGAACTGTGTACAGTACCATTTACAGTCAAACATTTTGGATTTTACTACATATGTTTTTTAGGATTATATTGATTGCTGTAGTTGTGCTTTTGTGACTGTTGTTTGGTATGGGACTGGATCTTTGTGCCAGGTTTTGTGCATGTTAATGCATGGGAAGGCAGTTTTGGGAAGAAGAATACAGCAGCGCTGGCCTGCCCCTACGAGGTCGTTATGGATGAATACATGAAGATAATGACACATTTATAATTCAAGGTGTTTAGAATGAGACAATCAATTTGCATGAAATGCTCACAAGCCTTTTTTTTTTGTTTTTGTTTTTTTTGTTCTTCACCCTTCTCCAATTTTGCTTTTGCGCAATCTCCATTTTGTTCTCTATTCCCTCAACCTCTCTGTTTCAAACAACACTGCTTTTTACCTGTCATCCCTGCTATTCATTTCTTTAAACCTAAAACTTTGTTCACGCTTCGTTCACCTGTGGTTGGGTTGGCTCGGCTCATCTCTTCCCCATCTGGGCTTCCATCAAAAATCCTTCCTGCCATCCTCCCTATTATGTCTCCTCCTACTTTTCTTTTCTATTCCCGCCTCCCCCGGCTCAGTCGTGTGCACCGTGGCAGGCCGGACCCCTTGGATCTCCATCTGGGGATGTTCCTGCCCACACTGCTTAATCAGGCCAGCCCAGAGCAGATGGACCGTTACTTCATGCCGGCCTGGAATCTGGAGATCATCGGCACCTACGCACAGACTGAGATGGGCCACGGTAAAATAAACAGACCAGCAGTCTAAATCTCGGGCCGGTTTTGCATGAAGCAGTGTGTCTTACACTAAACTGTTCATGAATAGGGGTGGAACTTCAGGATTTTGGGCATTAGCTAAACGGGACTATTTTGTTGCCATGTCAATATCATTGCCAAAAGACTTAATTGAAATTCTGCCTTTTGAGGACAGTACTGCAGTAGTTTGTGTTGAGAAGGGCTACCTACAGGCTATTGGGCTAGTAAAGCTTCCATCCCTGGGTTATAACGTGACTTGACCAGTGATCCTAGAGGAATACTGCCATTCTGTTAGGCTGGTATAGGCTCTGAGCCTAAGGTTGCACCCCTTTTCACCATCTCCAGCACATCACTGTGCATGCTGCCTGAGCTGGCTAGCTGCTGTAGAACTTCCATTGATGAACGTATTTTGTATTATAAATTTGGTAGGTACAAATATTCAACCCCCTCACCTCGAAATACTTTATAGTGATGTGAATCGAGGTTAGTGAAAACATGACAAAAAGCATCATTAAACAACAAGAAATATTTACTGATACATATTTGAGTTGTTTGGAGAACATAAATTGACTTAACTTTGAGTTCAAATGAAAAATGTAACTCTTTTCACAAATGTGCATCTGCACTATTATTCAACCCCCAGCTTCAGTACTTTGTGGAGCATCCTTTAGCACCAAAGACTTTCAGTGGGCTTTAAATCCGAGGACTGAGAAGGCCACTCCGGGACATTCCAGGATCTCTTTCTCAACCAAGCTTTGGTTGACATGGAGGTGTACTTGGGATCATTGTCTTGCTGGAGAGTCCAATGGTCACCAAGGTTCACTTTCCCAAAAGAAGGCATCACCTTCCTCTTTCCATGATGCCAGGTAGTACATGGTCAAGATTGTCAGTTCCTGCAGCAGAAAAACATCCCCACATCATCAATGACCCACCTCCATGCTTGACCATGGGGATGGTATTATTCTGGTCATAAGCCTGGCCTTTCTCATGCCAGACATATCACTGGTCCATGTGTCCAAACAGTTCCAGTTTAGTTTCATCAGTCTCCCAACTGTCTCCCAAAACTCTGCAGTCCTATCCAAATTCCTCCTGGCATATTCTAGTCCACCCTTGAAGTACCTCGTGGTCAAGAGTGGAGTGCGTCTTGGAGTCCGGCCATGAAGTCCTTTATTCAGTACTCGTCTTATAGTTGCCACTGAAGCACTTGTCCCGGCCTTCATCAGGTCATCCTGTAGGTGTTTTGCAGTAACACAGGGGTTTTTCTTAGTTGTCCTGATTAAGTTGCTAAGGGCTCATGATGAAATGTTGGGCTTTCTCCCATGGCCAGGCAGGTTTGCAGCTGTGCCATAAGGTTTAAACTTCCATATAATGCTCCCAATGGTGTCTCTTGGAATGTTATATTTTTGGGAAATCTTCTTGTACCCAATGCCCTTCAGGTGCAATGAAATAATTTCCTCTATCAACTTTTGTGAAAGCTCCTTAGTCTTACCCATGATTGCAACTCACCTTGAACACCTTCATGGGTGGGGTTTATACATGCATCACAGCTGAAGCAAATTTAAGGATTATGGCATTACTCCAATGTAATTATGTTTTAACTCCACTTTAGGCCATAAAAACAAGCACATGGTTTTAAAAACAGCAATATTTTATATAGGGGTTGAATAATTGTGACATGGCTATATTAACAAAATATCCTGTCCTCACGAATACTACATCACACATTTTCTTTTGTTGATTTTATGTATCACTCATCTGATAAAGAAGTCATCCAAAGCAAAATCTAGCTCTTTGAAAAAACTTTAATTGGTAAATCCTTACAATCTTTGGGGGGGTTGAATATTTCCAATTGCAACTGTATATTCACATAGATTGTTGAAGACTTTGATTTGTAAAAGTAGTTTTTACAACTTTAAAAAGGTGGCCGTCATAGCACAAAATTCAGGCCTGCTTTAGTTTGTTTGCTAACAGTACTAACAGTAATAATGTAAACAAGCATTTGCTTCCTCAAGAGACACATCAAAGTCTTGTTTAGCTGTCACATATTGTCAGTCCTAGTAGCAGCCACGCTGTTTGGCTGAAAGCCTGCATCAGATAGCTGTCAAAGGACTAACCTCTTGTCATTCCCCTCCTGGCGCTTTTGGCCCCATTTTGTTTGCTTCGACTATAATGTTCAGCTTTTTATGAAAACAACTTATTAGAAAGTAGTTGTATGAAATGTGTTCCCTTTACCTTTGTGTTGAGATCTGTCTTTAGCAGCAGGCCACTATATGAACACACATTCCAGCTTGGATGGGCCTTTCAGACTGAATACAGATTAGGAACCCCATTCTGACCCCCCCCCCCTCCTCCCACCCTTTTCGTTTGGAGTAGATGCAAATGCTCAATTGGTCAACCATGTGGTGTATGCTAAGCACAATATGGATTGATGCACTTTACATTGGTTTTCAGATCTGTCAAACACCTGCAAGAGATACTACTTTCCTCCTTTCCACTATTTTTCTACCAATTTGTCAGTTTGACTGGATTATGGGTCATTTCAGATGTTTTCGGGTACCTTTTTTGCTTGAATGATTGATGCCAAAATTTTATAATGTTATGTATGTACTTTATAATTAATTTATTGGCATTCATACCGTCTGTCTGTTTGAGATTAGTGGTTAGCTTTGTAGTTGATGCTGACAAATAGTCAGCACAGTCATGGCATAATCGCTGTGTGCCATAATTATGTAATAACTTGCTGTCTCCCTTGCGAGGGTGTGTGTGCGTGTGTGTGTGTGTGTGTGCCTGTATTTGGTGGGCCTTGGTATCTTCGCTTTCTTCTAGGCACCCACCTTAGAGGGCTGGAGACCACCGCCACATACGACCCAGCCACACAGGAGTTCGTCTTACACAGTCCCACGGTCAGCTCCATCAAATGGTGGCCCGGAGGGCGTAAGTACCCACCCATTATAATGACTCCTACAGGGTTTTAAGCCCAAAGGAAAGACTGCACAGCCACTTTACAGCATGCAAACTGCATAGAATCAAAATCTCCATGAACAGGAGCAAAGAATTTGCCTCAGATCAATGACTGTATCACGATTCAGAGCAAACTACTCTTTACCATCTGCCCCCCTCTCTCCCTCCATCCAGTTGGAAAGACTTCCAACCATGCGATAGTCCTTGCCCAGCTTCACACTCAGGGGAAGTGCCGCGGTCTGCACGCCTTCATCGTACCCATCCGCGACATGAGCACCCATGAACCACTGCCAGGTAACCACTGCTATCTCTTTGTCTGTCTCCACTTCCCTCTGTGTGCAGAGTGAGCACAGACTGTCCTCCCTAGGCAGCCATGTGTGTCTATGGCAACCAGTCTGTGTGCCTAGTCAATGTTTTTCTCAATTTTTGATCAGTCACGGTAGTCACTGGTCATTCAGAGCCAGGTGACAACTTGATCTTCAAAGGTGCAAACCTGTCAGTCTTTACAGATTCCTCTCTTGGTGATGTGAGGGTAATGTTTTCATATGCCGGTGTGGTGTTGAGTGGTGCTCAGGCGTCAGTTAAAATTGTCTTTACCCTTCACTGCGTTAGTATTCTGGCTTTCGTCTATTCTTTCCATTTTTCTGTTTTCTTTCTGGCTGTCCTTTGTCCATTGTCCTTGTTTCTAGTCTTTTTACTCATTTTTGCTGACTGTCTGGTTTCCTTGGTAGCCCAGTGTTAGCGCCCGTTTTGTTTTGTGGATTTAATTATATCTCGTCCTTGAATTCAAAATAATAACTTGCTTTTTTGGTTTAAAACATCTTATTTTAAGTGTCTGTTTTTTTCCCTCAAAGTTATCACATCTTAACAAGTAAAAAAAAATAAATCAGGAGCTCATCTTATGGCTCTCTCTTTCTCTCAGGGATTGTGGTTGGAGACATTGGCCCCAAGTTTGGCTTTCATGAAGTTGACAACGGCTTCCTGCAACTACAGTATGTGCGAATCCCACGTGACAACATGCTGATGAAATATGCCCAGGTGATGTTGTGCCATTAATTGACATCATATTATTTGAATAGATTGAAGAGGTGTTTTTACTGGTAACCTATTGGTAACTATTTGGTAACTTTTTGTTTGCCAGTTCATCTGTCCTATATCCTCAAGCGGATGCTGTCAGCTTGACTGTGTGTTTTACTTATTTCGTCCATTAGGTGGAGCCAGACGGCAGCTATGTGAAGCCACCCAGTGCCAAGCTGACCTACGGCACCATGGTCTTCATCCGCTCCATGATCGTAGGAATGTCAGGCAGTGCCCTCGCCAAGTCCTGCACCATCGCCATCCGCTACAGTGCCGTCCGACACCAGTCTGAAATCCGCCCAGGGTTAGTCATTACTGACACACAGTTGAGCAAACAGCTACACAAACATTGCGCGCACACACACACACACACACACACACACACACACACACACACACACACACACACACACCACTTGCTTAATCATACAGTCATGCCTGTACAGGGATCTAAATTCAGTTTTTACTTTGTAGCACTGCTGCCAATAACATGATGATGATGATGATGATGATGATGATGATGATGATGATAATAATATACATCACATTTACCCTCAGTTGTTGACATGACTTCCGTGCTCTCTGCCCTCTAAATGTCACATCTCAACAAACAAACAAACTGGCCAGCAGAGTAATGCAGTCCGTTCACTGTATTGTGTTGGACAAGTTGACACAACTGACAAACTGATTACTGAGTCACATTGTTACAAGCACAGGCATGCAGTTTGTAGCATAGCATTCATTAATACACAGGACAAGATGTTACTATCCCTTGTGCCATAATCCAAGGTGAACACTTGTAGAAGCCCAATTCAGATAACCATCATAGATCTACAGAGTCATTCCTCAGACGGCACCATTTGCCAGTTACCTACCCTAGCCAACAGCGGTATGCGGCATGTCATCATCAAGTGGGCATCTTCCTTCACCTTCTTGAGGTGTCGTTGACTTGGGGCCCACGACGCCTCAAGAAGGCTCAACGGTGAATTCCAGCATCCTGGAACCACCCCCCTCTATGCCACCACCTCACAACTCCCTTTTACCCATGCCATGTAGGGGAGGGTAAGGGGTGGGGGTTGGGGTGGGTTAACCTCGATAGTGTGTGTGTGTGCGCGCTTGCCTGTCTGTCTGTCTGTCTGTCTGTCTGTACTTGACTGATGGGCACTTCCCTAGTTAGCAGTACAGACCCCCCTCAATGTTACACTACGAGATACACAGTGCTACACTATGAAACGCACTGCTACACAGTACTACACAACACTCAACCCAGCGGTGCTTACCATAGCGTGCTCCCCAGCTAGCATGCTTCCTCTTTATCCACAACCACTCGCTTCCTCCTTCCATATTCCTAACGGCAAGTTTGAAGCTCTGTCCGCGAATGCCCAACTCACTTAGTAGTGCAAAAACAGACTTTGCCACGAAACCACGACAGCCAACTTCTACCGGCCGTACCCGAGCCCTCCAACCTCGCTGTTCTGCCTCCGCTGCCATCTCCGCATATCTCGATTTCTTCCGCTTGTTTGCCTCGTCATCTCGGTCTTCCCAGGGGACCGTGAGCTTGATAAAATAAAGTAGCTCAGACCACAGTAGCATAGCCATAGGCTAGTGCTAACTATTTCTGCTGGCACAGTTAACTGCTCAAACAAATCGTCTACCTTTATTTTCCAGTCACCGTCCACTCATAGCTGTCCTGGATCACGCCTGCATACTCGCTCCCTTCATCTAACCTTTTCTCCCTCACGTACAAAGATTTTGGGAAGATGGCAGCACATCATAAGTAGCCCCTATAATGAATCTTAATTCTGCTTGCCTACATGCTCCACAACTCTCTCCACATCAGCCTTCTCTTCTCTACACTCCAATTCACCCACTGTCCTTGTTTTGCCTGCGACACTGCCTTAGCACATCTTACTACCTCCTCCTGACGATGTATTCTTCAACTATCATCTTCTTTTCTCTACTGATGTTGCCTTACTCCACACAGGTTTCCCTGCACACAGACCTAAACCCTCACACCCATGCTGCACCTGGCCTACAATGTCCCTATGTCTAAGTGCTGCCTGTGCTTGCTGCACTGCCTCTTTTGGGTTCCACTTCCTCCCTGTTTATACCGTGGGCGCTACGCTCCTAACCATTGGATCCTAAATATGACAGGAAACCTCAAGAATGGGATTTAATTTTAGCCATTTTAAAAAACAACTTCAATTTTGGTTGCATTTGTGACCAAAGTTGCCGTGCTTTAGAGCCACTCCTACAGTCATGCCTGGAATTTTGTCATTTTAAAGACATTTGGCCCTTGTCACAAAATTGTTGCAAAAATTGCACAAAAGCCAGAGTAAAATATGTTGTAGGATTTGAGGCCTGCAAATAAATGGCTGTATTTAACTGAACTCATGCCTAAATGTGTAGCCCAAATTAATAAAATCTATTCAAAAGGTTTAATATAGTATAACGCCTAAATGATAGATTCATAGTACTCTATTGTAGTCTGCCTCCTATGTGAATCTATCAGAAAAAAACAGTAAAAATCAGTATCCTTCTCAATAGGCAACTTACAGAGCACACAGTCTTTTCACAGCCAAAGAAATGTATAATAGAACACACAAATATGACTCAGATATTTATTGGGTAATTCACAGGTTTACGTCAGTTCAAACTGGCAACAGACATTCCAACAGCAAATGAGAGCAGTAGTTTTGAAGTTTGATTCCTGATCACATCCCTGGGTGTCAAATGAATGGTAAACCTTTAAACGTTCAATATTTGTTGCTGAAACCTCTTGCCTCTCCTGTCCTGCAGAGAGCCAGAGCCCCAGATCCTGGACTACCAAACCCAGCAGTACAAGCTGTTCCCTCTGCTGGCCATGGCCTATGCCTTTACCTTCGTCGGCGCGTACATGACCACGACCTACCACCGCATCACCGGAGACATCAGCCAGGGGGACTTCAGCGAACTGCCCGAGGTACCGAACAGTCATACATGCACTCACTCGTTTGAGACTGCTGCCTGAACTAGACTTGACTACCGACTGACCGACGATGACACGTATTGACCGACTGTATTCCCTCAGTCATGCTAACTAAGTTGAGCAGCTGTGTGGCTGGGTCTGTGGTTGGATGATTAACTGACTGCAATTAACAGGTGACTGGAATATGAGAGTGTGTAGCCTGTCTGAGCTGGGCCGAATGAACAGGAAGGCTTCATACTGACAGTGCAGACTTTGATCCCACTCTCTGTGTGGCTGTGTGTGTACTAATGCTTCATTACAATTTAGGGCTGCAACTATCGATTATTTTGTCAGCAATTTTAGTTTCATTTTTCATCAACATTTCCGCATATTATACACAAGAGTCCAGACCAAACAAGATACTGCATTGTGGCTGTTACTGTCTGTATTTCTATCATTACTACATAATGAGCAATTACAACTTTTTCCGTGATGTATGTGAGCAAAGTGTGGTACAACAGGTTAGCTTCATGTGGATCAGTTTACTTGACTGATGATGAAGATGTGTTGTACATGCTCTGGGCCTCTCATATGCAGGGTGCAAAATGTAAACCACACCCATGAATTTATACACAACACATGAATTTATACACAACATGGCACTGTAAAATCTGTTATTTTGGTAGGTAAACATTATTTTTCGCACATAATATATATTTTTTTAGTTTACCAGATCCCTTGGCAGGTGAACCCAAAAGTTAAATTCCAACACCGCTCGTACACACACCCTGGGTTAGGGCTTGCGGAAGGCCGTGTTCAAATGATTTACCCTCCCGCCCAGCTCCATGCCCTGTCTGCGGGTCTGAAGGCCTTCACCTCGTGGGCAGCCAACGCCGGCATCGAGGTGTGCCGCATGTCCTGTGGCGGCCACGGCTACTCCTGCAGCAGCGCCCTGCCAGACATCTACGTCAACTTCACCCCCACCTGCACCTACGAGGGAGAGAACACCGTCATGATGCTGCAGACTGCCAGGTACCTCATCCCACAGGCGCATAGACGCACTGGGCTAACACAAACAGCAACACCCACACCGGAATGCAAACATGCACACGCAACCACGTTAGCCTTATAATATGTAACAGCGCTCACTCATATATATATACACACAGACTCGCAAATTTTCTTATTCAATCATTCACGTTTGTGACGCACCTTGATACTGACAGAGCGACAGGAAAAACAAATAGATTCAAAGTCGGGAAAGTGCCTTAGGTGGACATACGTAGACCTAAACATGCTCCCACTCAGCGGACACGGCACACCACAAATGCAGGCAACACACCCGCACTCCTCCCTCAGCAAAAACAAACACAGGTCACATTGTACATGATGGCTATTGTGGTTTTGCACGACTAATACTAAGGGGAAAAGGAAACGTCTAGAGTTTCAGAGACCTAGTGTGTGATATTTTGTACTTCAAAGGGATACAATGTCTCATGGTACAGCTTTGGAAATGTAAGAGCTGCTACCCGAACACGAAGCACACACGCGATGAATGAATGGGAATGATTACGATAATGTGTGAATCAGACTCAAACTTGGTGTTTGTGAAAAATGGATTACAAAAGACAAGATTGGCAAGATTGGCATCGAGTGTGAAGTTTTGTTCGTCGTTTGTTTTATGCATGCACACATGGGTGTGTGTGCACAGGGCCGATTGTGCACCGTTGTGTTTCCGCCCTGCTGTTTGGGTGTAAATGTTTGCCTTGCTTAAAGAAAAAATCCACCCTAAAATAGCAATTGGCAATGTGCATTTCTGAGCCCATTATGTTGTTTGGTTTTTCTTATTCGCGTGGATAGCTCGGTCAAACGTAGACCAGAACACAATGCAGCCACAAGACATGTGGTAAGAGTAAGGGGCGTGTTCACAAACTAGTTGGCACGCTAGCTATATTTACATGTCCATACACCCACCTTTGATTGACAGTAACAAGTTCAGGCCCCTTCTTTAAGGGTTGTTGAAAGGAATTCTGGGAAATGTAGGAAATCACTAACTGACTTAGAAGTTGATGAGGCAGGTTGAAGGAAAAGGGGTACAAAATAACTCCTGGAATGCATTTAACACCACTGTGTCTGTCTGTGTCTGTCTGTGTCTGTCTGTGTCTGTCTGTGTCTGTCTGTGTCTGTCTGTGTCTGTGTGTCCTGATCGTGTACATGTAGATACCTGGTGAAGAGCTACCGGCAGGTCCGGGCGGGCCAGCAGCTGAGTGGTATTGTGTCGTACCTGAATGAAGCAGAGCAGTGGCGGGTCCAGCCCCAGCCCGTCTCCGGCAGACCAACCGCGGCCAACATCAACGACCTGGCCAGCCTGGTGGAGGTCTACAAACTACGGGCCGCCAAGTAAGAGACGAGTAACAGCGTTAGCATGTAGGCTGTAACACAGTAGGACTACAGAGAGGGAGGGAGTGGGGTTGTGTCTGCCCTGACATGTTGCTGTTGATCAGACCTACTAGTCTGATCTGATGTTAGCCGGTGTGTCCACCTGAATCAGCTATCCTCCTGCCTTTCTCCCACTTACATTCTGACTTTTCACGCTGCCCCGATCACATGCCTGCATGCTGTCAGTCCTTAGTCACATCTAAATCCCCTTGGCAGTCAGTGTCAGCCATGTGGTAAGCCCAGACCATTTGGCAGCCAAGCCCGTCTGGTGGAGGGTGACAGGCTGTGGCCGGCCAAGACAGACACCAGAGGGCTGAAAGGCAAGGGAGAAGTGTGTTGAGATCGTTTGATGAAGCCCCTCTCCTCTGCATCTTTGTACTCCTGCTGTATCCCCTTCTGAAAATCTAGATCAAATTGATGAAGGCTGATTCCTGAAAGGACATATTGCCTAAAAGTGATTTCACAAATGGGTGCTGTTGTGTTTTTAAGAAAAGAGACAGCCGCCTTTATCCCGAAGGCACTCAGTCAAAGATGTTTTTGTGTGCCAGCTAACGAATGTGATTTTTCAAATCCTGTCGTTCTGCTAATATTACCTTTTTGCGTAACGAGGATTGCGTGCCTTGTGTCGGTAGACTGGTGGATCTGGCGGCTAAGAGCATCGAGCAGGAGTTGCAGCGCAGGAAGAGCCAGGAGGACGCCTGGAACAACAGCGCCATCGACCTGGTCAGAGCATCAGACGTGAGTTCAGTTGCACTCCGTGTGAAATGGAATTCTTTCCATCTGCAGATGTTTCTTCTCTCTCATCCCTCCGTTCTCCAAGGGCTTCATTAAAATGTTCTTTGACTCTTGATTCTGTCATGTAACACGATTTAAAAAGCAAATAAAATTTTATCTATGATATTCATTGCTTATGTTATATGAATTAGTTTTATCTTAATCATTATCCTTTTATATCAAACAAAATTAGAGAAAATCAATATAACCCCCTTGGAATCAATAGATTTTTAGTTCATTATATCATCATAAATATATTGATTGCTTCTCACAAATCACAGCTTTGGCTTGGATTTGCTTCTAAATCAAAATGTATGCATAGCAAACTTGGTAGTGGTCAAACTCAAACCCTACTCATCCTCGCTCTGTTTTAATCTTGTTTTTTTTTTCCTTGTTCCTCTGAATCTCTCTCTCCTGTATTTGTCCTCCTGTTGGTCGTCTGCAGGCCCACTGTCACTATGTGGTGGTGAAGCTGTTCGCAGCCAAGCTGGAGGAGATCAGCGACGCGGCAGTTCACTCCGTGCTGACAACCCTGGCTCTGCTCTACGCCCTGCAGGGCATCGCACAGAACTCTGGAGACTTCCTACAGGTAATGCATGAAATAAAACCAGGTATAATCAATACTGCCCACACTTACACGACTTGTATTTAACATCGTGCAGAACTTTGTAAACTTTCTAAGTAATCACTGACTGATCATGGTCGTGTCGAGGTGTGATGTTTTTAAAACGATCCCTTAAATTGGGCTCACAGTGCAGGATGTTTGAAACGCTTGGCTCCAGTGCCGCTACACATTTAATAAAAGATTTTGAAAATTGTGTTAAAGGTTTTTTTTAAAGTAATTTTAAGTACAGCTGCTCCTCAGAATGGAAGAGGTAGTAAATGCAGCCAAGAGTTTTGGCAGCAGAAGCGACAGACCAGGTTTTAACCGTACACGAACAAGCTGTTACAGGCAGTGTTGGCTTTTGATCTGAAGCTAGAGTCCTTAAATACCTTTCAGGCGATGATATAGATGAGAGAGCTGAAGCAGAGTTGTTTTTGTATGGTGCAGTGCAGCGTGTATTGATGGTAAACCGTATTGGAGGAAAATGGTGGCAGATTTTCAGACAAACGGATGAATTGTGTTTGTATCTGGTAATGTGTGTTGTTTGACCTAGGGTGAGGATGTGTTGTGTGTGTGTGTGTGTGTGTGTGTGTGTGACTGGAGGCGGAGCCTATGTAAAGGTCTCTAAGAGATCAGCTGAGAAGAACATTACTGCCATCCTGGCTTACGCATAGAGATGCCATGAGTAAGAGGGTAGTGGAAATTTGCAGAGGACAATGCTGATTCAGTGATGTGAGTAAACATTATTAATGTTGATCCCAGGCTGGATAACTGAAAAGGCTTGAATCATCATGAGGTTAACATGTCAATCAGCTGAATTCTTCCTTCAGGCTGAAAATCCCATGCCGGTAATCTATAAAGGTTCTGCAGAGCTACTCCAATGATTTCCGTTTCCCCCATAATGGTAATGCCTGTCAGTGTCGGTGACCGCTTCCGTGTGGAAAATCCAGCCACTCTTCCAGATCGGACTGAATGCCCTCATTGTCTCCCCGCTAACAGAACAGGGGCTTTGTTTGTCAGATACTATGCACGATCATGACACTTACACGGTCATGTATCACTTTGTGGTCTTTCATTCAAGTGGCTTTTTTGTAAAAGAAATACTGTGCAGCAACCGAACTAGTGTCCTTTCACAAAAAACATTTTTTTCAAAACGGGTATGAATCAGAACCGCAACATGCACCAGTTAGTTTTTGTTTTGCCAATGCGACCCTAATGCCTCTCTTTTCAGAGTTGGTCCCAGCATCAGGTTTTCTTCCACCTCTCCATCTCTCTCTCTGTCGTGCTGCAGGCCGACCTGCTGAGCGTGCCCCAGCTGTTGCAGGTGTCTCTTCGCATCAAGGAGCTGCTGTCTGAGTTGAGGCCCAACGCTGTGGCGCTGGTAGACGCCTTCGACCACCGCGACGAGATGCTGAACTCTGTCCTGGGACGATATGACGGGAACGTCTACGAGCACATGTTCGACTGGGCCCGTCGCTCTCCCCTCAACCGCACGGAGGTTAGTCGGGGTCACACCGTTTTTGAATTATTTGCCACTACTATTTTCCAAGTCTTGGGTGTTATTTTCAGCTTACCACCTGCTCCCCCGCTCTTCTTTCCTCTCCAGGTTCATGAGTCCTACCACAAGTACCTGAAGCCCCTGCAGTCCAAACTGTGAGCTGACCCTGACCCCTGACCCCTGACCCCTGACCTCTGGCTGTGACACACCCCCCCCCCCCCCACCACGTGGATAGGAAGCACGCAAACATCACTAACCATCCACCAGTCAGAAGGGTCTATTTAGCCTGCCCCCCTCTCTCTTGTGTCTCTGTGGTAAAGTTGGTCCCGAGTGCTCACTGGGGATCAGCCTGGCCACTGGCATGGGCAACATTTTGGAGCAATGTAAATAGGAAGCTTACCTTTTGCAGAGACAAATGAGGCAATTGTGAATAACATAATGGTGCTATAAGCAGGGCAAGCGGCCCGGTTCAGGAAATGAAACCATGAACTCAAAAAGAGCGACGTTTCAGGAGGAAACATAACCAAGAATGAAAATGATATCTAGTAATCTGGAGTGCCAAGCTACCCTTGTGCGCTCATCGTTCTGCTCTGATGTGGGTGGAGTCCCTAGTTTTTCCCCCAAATGTATTCACAATAAAAAATAGGAATTGTATTGACAAAGTAGGAAGTTGTTGCTCTTTACTCAAGATCCAAGTGTAATGTAGTGCATAACATTTAGTTCCTGTAGTTAAAATCAAGACCTCTTGAACTCATGAATGGGCAACATTCATGAACCATTTTTCAGAACATACCTATATAGGTCGAAGGTTTGATTTGAACAGGTAATACTGTATGTCACTGTCCAGAACACTGGAAGAATAATTGAAATTCCACAGGGTGGGGAGTACAGGGTGAACAGTAAATCTCCAAAGCCATAAGTCTCAGCACCTGGCGAAGTAATCGATGAGTCATTGATCATGGTCAATCATATATTCTGGTAATTTGTGCTACGGGCAGTAAAAATGTCACTTATTGCCCCTTTAACAAAATCACTCGTCTACATTACATCAAAATGTTGCCCATGTATCAAGACATGAAGACCAGTATTGGCTGGCAGTGTCAGCCTGGATCAAACTGACATTTGTGGTAGCTACATCCTGAAGGGGAAACATGGATCTGCCTTTTCTCTCTCTTCCCTGCCTCCTTACTTTGTCAGATGGGTTGCTATATAATAAATCTTTCTACTGGAGTAATCCTAATGATTATCAGTGTGTACAGTTCTGGCCAGTTCTTCTGAAATTATTTGAAATTGAAACAACTTTTGGTCTTCAGACAATCTATTGATTTACAACAGCACATGATCAAACAATAAAAAAAATGGTTTCAAAATTGAAAAGCTGCCATGGCCAAGATTATTGGCACAGTTTTGTTGGAGGAAATGGATTCTCATTTGCAGTGTAATTCAACTCACCTGTGACAGGTTGTAGGTGCCCACATGGTATAAATGAAACAGTTACTCATTTTAAAGTGATAAAACAGTCTGGTCTGCTTCCCTGGTCGTCTGTGAACATGGTGAAGAGAAAAGAGCTGTCTGAGGATGTCAGAAATCTATTATCACCAAACATAATGGTTCATAAGGCTACACGGTGTCTCTAGAGACCTTGGTGTTCCTGTTTTCACAGTGCACAATGTTATGAAGAGGTCTGCCTCTCAGGAAATTGTTCATCTCCCGCCACATGGTAGTAGGAGGAAAATTGTCTCAGGTCTCTCAGGTGTCATCGAAGATTGTTGCGAGCCATTGAAAAAAATACCTTGTGTGACATCCAGAGGAGAGGTCTGGAGTAATGGGTATAGCCAATTTTCAAATGAAGCCATAAAACATATTTTTTTTAAATATTTGTATTCTAATTGTTTGATCATGTGCTATTAAATGAAACATGAGCGGGTGAAGACCGAAGGTTGTTTTCAACTCCCTGTTTAGAGCTGAATGGAGAGCTGAGAGGACCATTAAGAGACAATGCATGTGTGAGTGGCTGAAGATTCAAGGGCTTTCAAAGATGTAATAAAGCACTTTGGGATGATGTGTATTTAAAATGTCTAAATGTTTAGAAAATGATTTCAATCTGATAATTTCTCTCATGTATGATGGCTCTGTATGTAGCAATGTACTGTCAGTAGGACCACAAGTGTGTGTGAGAGTGTGTGAGAGAGAAAGCTTTTTTAATTCTCCAGCTATTACAAGGTGACGAATAATGTCAAGTGTCTAAAAAGCACCTCCGAAGAGAAGCAGCTTGAATACTATGTATACTGGTGACTTTAAATAGATAAGGTCATTCTGTTCAAGTGCTTAACAGAGCCACATGTGTGCATGACGGTCCTCCCTCCCTACTGTGTGGGGCTGAGTTATTACCACGGAAGGTCAACTTCCCGATTATCAAGTTCATTTTAAAAAGCGGTATTTTCTACAAATCCACTGTTATGCTGAAATGTTCAGATCCTACTGAATTATTCAGGCTTTACTGTGTTATTCTGACTCAAACTTGGCTGAAACATTCTCACACTAGAACACTTTAATTTACTGTTCCTTCATTTTTTTGTACCTATATTTGCAAAATCCTAAAACTATAAATTGAATTGGCCAACAGAAAGTTGTGATAGTAAAGAGAAAGAGGGGAACATTTGTTTTATCGCTATTTGCAGGGTTTTTGATTTATTTTAGATTTTGTAACTAATTGCACCACAATGAAAAGGAAAAGGAAAAGGGGGCGCCATAACCTAAAGCCTCACTGTGAACAGGAAAGTTGATTGGCGGGAGAGTTATGTGCCTGAGGAAGTTGTCTTTCCTTCAACTAGCTAATAGAGCATAACTTGATCTGTTGATCATTTCTGTTGTAGATGTATGATGGTCAACATGTACTGCCTAAGCACATACTGCTTTGTTTTAGCATCTTTGTGTGGTAACAATGCATTTCCTTACGATTATGATGATTTGAAGAAAAACATTTTGTGTATTGGTTTTTAATGGTTGATAAATAATTTGCCATGCAGATTGTACTAATAAAAAGTTTAAATCATCAATGTGTATTCTGTGGGTCTGTCTGTAACCACTAGATGGCCAGCTGGAATTACTGATAGACTCGCCGAGATCAGTTCTGTCTTCATATCGGTGAAAAAGCTCAGCGTGGATGTATTGAATGGTGAACCCACCTGAATTCAGTTTATCGTTCAATCCATGAAACTTTACTGGTCCCATGGGCAACACAAATAATAGGCTATAGCATATAATGATAGCTCCATTGTTTAGTGTAGAGCCTATGTCATGGTTTGTGGTCTAAATTGGATTTGCTTTGGTTAAAATTGTTTGCATTGTATGGACTAAATAGGAAGTGAGCTGTAGTTAACCGTCCAGAGCAATAGAATGGGAAGCTGATTGATCAATGTGGCTCTTAATAGATCTATATTTGGCTGTGGGGGTGGAGCCTATAGATCTGCAGATAGAACCCAACTGAAAAGGCTGGATGTAGTTCAAACACAAGCTGTCAGGGTGTTGTGGGGCTGCTAAAACATCTCTAGATACTCAGCTTACTCACCTCAACTAAGGGAGTCACCCAGGTTTGTTGGGAGTAGCAGCCAGTCCTACTATTGTGGTCCCTGCAGTGGCACCATGGTCGCTTGTATCTCCCATGGCTCATTTGTATTTGAACTAAAAACAAAGAAAGAGAGGAAATTAATTTTCCTTTTGCAGCCACGTTCAAAGAGGGTACCCTGACCTCTGGGAGGAATATAAAGATGGATGTAAGGATCCAGAAAATGGGATCACCGGATCTTTTTTTAGTTTCAATAAGGAAAGGTTAGTTTTTTAACACCGTGGAGATGTTTGCAGTGCAAAACCAGGAAAGTGTTATGATCACACTCAAGCTCTGAGTTGATGAGTTTAAAGTCTTTCAACTCAAAAAGCTGTCAAGATGTATTGGTTGATATACTGCAAGCACATTCAAGAATTTTTCATATGGGCATAAAGGTCAAAGAAAGAGTTGGAAATCCACCTGGAATACTGTTTAAAGAGGTTATAGGTGCTCTGGTCCACACTCCAGCAGTAGGTGGCGACAATGCACCTTAAAGTTGGATGCCAGCCGCATTTAAAGTCAGAGGAAGAAGAAGAAGAAGAAGCATAGAATCCTATGCCAAACCCGATGGATTTTTATTCCCTCAGTATGGCCTTTCAGGCTGTTACGGGGCTGCCAATCGGAAAAACTCCTTTCTTCAGACACCCAACAAACTCCAAAACTTCTCCCAACTTGCAAATGCGAGAGCTTTGCAACACACAACTTAAACACAAATCTTTCTATTTTGTTGAACGCATGGTGTTATAAACCTCATAACTCTTGATATATGAAGCTACATTTGATTTGATTTGAGGGCATGGGAGCTGCAGATAGCTGGCTAGCTAGCTACCTTAGCTAAAGTTGTGGGAGAAGTGTTGATAATGTCGCGCGAGAGGAAGCCTTGTAGGAGATATCCCCTGACAGACTGTACTGAGGGACCGAAAGTCCCTCGGCGACTCTACCGGACAGTATTCAGGAGAAGCTTTGACTATGCGTAATTGGTGTCCGTAGTTTTTTGACCAACACCCGACGCGGTTGACGGATTACACCGGACTACAACGTGTTTTCTGCGGGTCAGGTACGCGGTAACCCCGCCTCCTCCTCCTAGGAGTCGCAGTCAAGGATGTTGGAATAGAAAAAAGGGAAGTAGTGCCTAACACACTAGACAGTACGTTACTGGAGCCTCTCTCGCCGAAATGTCTCCCATTTCTTGATAATATCGGCGGTATCTATTGGAGGTGAGTGGCACAAGCCTCTTCTACATTAATTTAATCCAGTATAGTTAAAAGTGTTTGGGTCAACGGTCGGTTGGAGTTTTTTTTAATGCAGACACACAAAAGTGAAATGGCTAAAAAAACATGTGTAAATAAATAGGCTACTGTAGTAAAGCTGTTCTAGGTATGGACTTTAGCCCAAGCTCGAATAAGACAAGACAAATAATATTGTATAATGGCATTACTAATGTTTTCACATAGACGAGCCGTTGAAAGCATGCTTCGGCAAACCCATTGTTGTTCTGCCCGCCCGGAGAAATACCAATATCCATCGTGTTGTCTATGATATTTTCCACATATATTACGTTTACTTAAGTTAATTGTTTTAACCCATTTGCCGATAAACTCAGTTGGTGTTACACCCTCTCCTTTTTTCAATGGAATGTGGGAGGGTGTGTTGACATGTGCTGTTTCACTGGACTTCAATGAGGAATTCACTACAATTGACATATTGTGTTTCCAAAAGAGATACACGAGAAGTTCAAGTTTCAAGTTCAAGTTCTTGTGTGTGATTTTTAGATTGAATTAAGTGTATAATCAACCCTGCGGTTCCCAAAGTGGTGTCCCAGGACCTCCGCGGGGTTTACAGGGGGATCTCAGCCAAATGAGCAGTACTTTCATTTCACTTTAATTCTATTTCTATATCTACTTTAAAGTTAGCTCAATGACAAAATATATCCACTGTGTGTGATTGTATCACCCTGTTCTAAATCATATCTACTAACTCTAAAATCTTACTCAAATTGAGCTCTGTGGCCCCTGCATTAGCCAACACATTATAGTAATGGATTTGGCAGCTAAATGATGCCAAATACTGTTAACTGTCAGTCAGTGAAAATGTAGGTCAGCATTGTTTGTCCTGCGTTGCTGCAGCATTTTCTCCCGCTCTCCATATCTGCTGAACAGTGATTTCAAGATGACTAGAAACAAACTGTAATTGACGATCATGGCATAATAACTAGCAATCATGTGGTTTCTGAAAAATCACTATAATATTATGGTGTTTGTGTGGTATTTTTTCAGTTCACAGGAGTTTAGTTTATGGTATTTTCTATGGCATTCCTATAATACTCCTATCAAGACTCATAGTTTTGCTGTGATATTTGCATAGTGTCCTTGTCCTTGTAGTGTAAATTAGTTCTGTTGCTGATTCGTTTACAAAAGACTAAATATTTTGGTTGAAACAGTCTCTGTACACCCTTTCCTTGTAGGGCCTATAAACCACTTCCAGTGCTATGCTAGATTGATGCAAAACCCAATTAAAGCATTCTACCTTGCCATAAGAGCAAGTTCCTGTATGGACTGATCTATAGTCTAGTCTTGATGCATGGAACAAGAAGCAGCGAATGCAAAATTGCTGTGTGGTGTTTCCTTTTGTTATCTCTACTACGCCTTCATACTGATGTACTGCAGATGTACAGCCAATTCACAAGAAGAGGACATTCGTTCCACAGGAATAGGAAGCAGCATTTATGCAACGCAGCATGCACCCAGCCCTGGCCCACACAACACCTGCCTATGTACAGTTGAGCTGTCATGGCCGTTGCACCACAAGTACACCTGCCACTGAGCTAACGGGCTGAAACGATGCAAATCAGAACGTTTCAATTCTGACTGTGGTGAAGCATAAGTTAAGCTAAAGGGTCATGCTTTAACAGAACCAGCAAGAGTCTCCAGTCACACAAAGGATGCATCTTGGGAAGTCCAGGCTCCTTAAGTCCACATTTTCCATCAGACATTAGTTTGTTTTTTTCAAGCTGGATTCAAACGGTTGCAGTTTTGAGCTGCTGGTTCATTGGTTCCCAGAGTGGGCTCTGATCCCTAGGGGATCTTGACGGAGTTCCAGTGTGTCCTCAGTGGAGTGGAGTGGTTTGATTTCAGAGTTGTTTCATTTGCTAGAAGTTGACAGCACAGTGACAGAGAAAATAACAGAATATATCAGATTGTCTGTTCTGATCATAGGTTTCACTCTCAGCACTGTTGTCTCCCAAACAACATGCATTTCTGCTTCAGATAATATCCAATAACAAGCTTTTCAGAGTGGGGTGCCTGCCCTATTGTGTATATATAATTTAGGTTCCCTGATATTAAAAAAGTTTGGAAACCGAAACTGTTTGTTATCTAGTCTAGTGTGGGAATCATGTCATGCCATCTCTTCCCTCCTGGGGATTTCCTTCCGGGAATGTATTTGTCCTCAGCTGTTGTGCTGCAACATGCCCAGAGAGTGCTGTGCTTCTCTCCTCTAACTCAGCAACCTAGCTCAATAACCGTAGTTTGAAAGTGTTGGCCAGGCTGTTGGGATTTTATCCTGCACTGTCATGCCAACCCATGTTTCGCAATGTCTGGCACGTCATCTCAGAGCATTTGATTGGACGCACATGAAATGCTTTGAATGCCAAAGTCTCAAAAACCTTAAAAGGATATTTTTTGTGGATACTTTTTTTTTTCTACAACAGCGTCTCAAGTTGTGGTGAGAGCAGTTAGTGGTGACCTTTTACATACATTGTTGCGTCTCAAAATCTCATTTCCCATTGTGTTACTCGAGTGCTGTTCCAGGAGGGGATAAAATGTGATTACTCATATTGTCTGGCTAGTTATGTGTGTCAGGCCGCTGTGTCTTCCTCAGTTCCAACAGCCAGGCTGGGCCAATTCAAAGGGCTTTCTCTGACAAAACATTTTTAGAGGCTAACTATTTTGAGTGGCCCAATGTTACACACACACATATGTTTCATTTCACCTCGTTTTATTTGTGCACTCATGTATGAAAAACAGACATGTGGCTCACGTCTTCAGGATTGTGTTTCTGAGGTATTTGCAGTAGTAGCTTCTTGCGGGTTTGGGCATGCCGACTCTTGGAAAATAGTGCTATGTTTTAAGATGTCCCTGGAATAGTTAGGCATAGTTAGTCCCTGAAAATATAGTTGAAGCCAAGGGCTCCTATACAAATGTTTCACCAGACTTCTTGGACGAGAATAACCATCCTCTGTTTCTTGAGGCATCAAAACGCTATTTTCAGGCAAAGACGAAAACGAAAACCAAGAGAACAGGCTTTTGTTTGGTGTGTCATCATCGTCATGAGATCTTGTGGTTGGAAGTAAAGAATGTGGGTGAAGTTTTGGTTGCTACACTGACTGGCTAGGACACACACACATGCTACTGAAAGTGACTCACTCTCTTACACATTAGTAGCAGTCAGCTGATTCGTGTCCTGCTGGGATGATGGCTGTGTCCGCTCAGCCATGCTCACCGTTTGTACTTGCATATCATCAGTGCTGATGAAACTGTCTTCCACCTTCCTCCTGTGTCAGGATGCTATTTCAATGCTGCCATCAAAGGTCTCGTTTTAGATCAATTCAGCTTGCCCACATTTGCCTCCAAAACTACAGATGCACTCTCTGACTGCTTTCTCCCCCAGTTTCTTGAAATAGATAGGGTTCATTATTAGAGTTGCACTTTATTTTAAACAGTTTAAATTCAGACATGCAACACAAAGTTTAGGACTTGTCATTGATGCAAGATGTTTTTGGGGTCAAAAATGTATTGGCCAATATTAAATAGCTAATGGTTTAGTGCACTCGTGCAGAAGGATGCACATTTTCACATACAGACTTGTTCTCATCTTACTCCTCCGACTCACACTGTTAGTGTGGGCAAGTCCCACATACAAATTAGTTGTTGGACTTCACACAGTTGTCCACACAATTGGTGAGCCAGACATGAAGTCCATGACACTGTGTGAAGACACAATTAATTACAGTGCCCACTATTATTCATCCCATGTTCCCCCTCACTCTAATGCCTTAAAAGATTAATCACACTATTGTCTGTATGCACGTGAGTAATTTTGTAGGCATGTGTGACATTAGCTTTGGTAGTGTTTGGATGGCACTGTAAATATGGTCATTCTGTTTTTGTGTATTGAGTATCCTGCTGAAAGGGAGAGACATTTATGGTTACCCCTTAACAGATATGTATGTCATGTAGGATGATGAAACGTAGCCTATGGCTTGCACTTCCTACTTTCGCAATTATCTGAAATTTAATGGATGACATTAATTAAGATATGGTTGGATTTGAATTGAATTAATTAATTTAATGAAGAGATTGCCATTCCAAAACAGAAGCAGTGTCTTGCGCTAATTTAAAGATGTTACCTAAACATTTCAATATACAGAAAATGAACACAATTTTAGGAACACAACAGCCAACATTGCCTGGAGTTAAATAATCTGTTTTCAAGAGCAGAGCTCTAGTAAGCAGATCCTTGGTGGTTGCCTTGATTTCTCATGGTTACAGTTTTGTATGTTTCTGCTTTTTAGGCTCTGCCCAGGAAACTGTAAATAGAACAGGGTGGAAGGTCATGAGAGGAGGTGATGAGGCAGTCTGAATCTGAAGGCCAGTTCCTCATTTGTCCTCCAAGAGTTTCAGAATAAGGCTCAACAACCACAACAACAATAATTTCTCCTGCGGACAAAC
Organism: Hoplostethus mediterraneus; assembly: GCA_034670385.1. Lineage (NCBI taxonomy): Eukaryota > Metazoa > Chordata > Actinopteri > Trachichthyiformes > Trachichthyidae > Hoplostethus > Hoplostethus mediterraneus. Next base: position 961,048 of record JAXDDW010000080.1, read on the forward strand.
AGTAAGGAGAGAGAGAGAGAGAGAACAGTAGGAGAGAGAGAGAGAGAGAGAACAGTAAGGAGAGAGAGAGAGAGAGAACAGTAAGGAGAGAGAGAGAGAACAGTAAGGAGAGAGAGAGAGAGAGAGAGAGAACAGTAAGGAGAAAGAGAGAGAGAGCAGTAAGGAGAGAGAGAGAGAGAGGACACAGATGACTGTTGGCATCCTTGGCCCTGGTGTTAGTGCCTCAACACACCACCTCAAAGAAGATGACACTGGAAACAAATGCAAACAACCAACATCATCTTCTTCTTGAATTTATAGACCCTGATTGTTGAAAAAACCCTGTATGACAACAACTTCCTCAAGACTGAAAGGCAGCGGGTTATTGTGCAATATTGTCTGAAGTGTCGCCTGTTGCAATGCAGAAAGCCAGAAACGCCAAACCACATTAAATAATAACCCACTAACTTAAGGTCCATATTGCTCTTATAATGTTGTTATTGGCACCTGCCCTTTTAATTTGAAAAGTCACCTAGACACTACCTACTTATCAAGTGCAACCTCAAAAACAAGCTCAATAATCTTTAACTAATTAGACCCTTTTGTTATTACTGGTATCCATTGTAACATGCAGCTGCAAGTTAGTGGGCCTACGCAACATTGCAAGAGCAAGCGTATGGTAAGGTGTGTCTGACACTGAATGCCTACAAATTCCCATTTTATTAATTTTTTTAAAATTTGCCTTTATTTGACAGTCAGTAGAGAGAGACAGGAGAGATCGGGTGAGAGAGTAGGGATGATATGCGACATCCGGACGTTGCAGTTACGTGGTATGCGCCTTAGACCACTGAGCCACCAGGACGCCCCATGAAGCTCAAGTTTTGAGTGAAATGCAAATGAGCAAAATAATAGCTTAAACCCTTAGGCTTTGACTACATAGGAAGTGGTTTGAATGTGTCTGCACTTATTTCTCAGCAGTTAGTTTCAATGGTTTGGTCACGGCAACTGTCCCTTCTCTATTCTAAGACTGCGTCAAGTGCCCACAATTTCAGAATGTGCTCCTCATCCACTTCTTCAAGACGAAGCAGAGCAATCTCTAACTTTTTTATGTCCTTTTAAAAAAAATTAAATTATATATATATATATAATCCCCTTTTGTGTTGAGAATGAAATAATGCTCCCTGCTCTCTCTGTTACTAGGGACACTCAGCTGCGCCTTGCATCTGAGCAGGAGAAAAACGCTTCCAAAATGATCACAGTCTTACCCATTACTTACCCTCCGTGTATACATGTGGATTTTTGTATTGATTAGAATTACTTATTAGGATTATTGACAAATTCAAATTCAGTGCCCTTCTAGCTGTTAGCTGGTATCATTTATTTTCCTCGCACTTCGCTGTCGTATGAGTATTCTAGGATCACAGGACTATTGACAGCAAGCTGTGGCTCTGACCCTTGCAGTCGTCACTGTTGTTTGCTTGTAATGTTGGGGTCGGCTCAATTTGGCACTCATAAAAACACACATCACTTAGGCCCACTACACGCTCGGTACGCAGCAACAACTGCTGTGGAGGCGCACAGTGTGAATTCTCAATTGTTCTTCTGCCTAAGATGTGAGAGGTAATGCCTAAAATACATCACCACAGAAATTGTGGTGCATCTGAAGCGAGCATGTTTGATGGCTCAAAGAGGGTGTGAAGCTTTAGCTCTATCCTAGCCTCCCTGGGAGAACCATGTCTGCCACCAGACTGGTTTGTAATGGTTTGGTACAGTAATGGTTTGTTGTAGATTCAAATATAATAAGATGACTGGTCGTGGTGGATTTACAATGACTTTTTCACTCACAACCAAATTTGATCAGTTGTCAAAGCATACAACTACAATTCAGCTCATGTAATGTGAACTTGATGTAGCGTCTAGTAAGCCATCCTCCTTTTGCAGGTTTGTTTAGTGCTGCCTATATATCTTATCTGAGTTGAGTGTGCTTGGCCCAAACACAGCAGGTCAAATGCTGTGCGGAGTGTATCACAGGACATGAAACATGATAACTCCCCCACCCCTTCCTGTGGGTTATGTATGGGACTTGTAACCTAGAGGCTATTGGTCCTGAGTGTAGCCTGTTCAGCTCTCACGGGGAAGAACCATGGTGACACTCTCTGAGGAACACATAACTGTACCAAATACAAGGGGTGGAGGTGGCGCTCCCTCACACACACACACACACACACACACACACACACACACACACACACACACACACACACACACACACACACACACACACACACACACACACACACACACACACACACACACACACACACTTTCCCATTCCTGCAACACCAGTTAATGGTCTGTAGTGGATGAGCCAGTGACTTATTAGAGCCCAGAGAGGCAAATGCATGCAGGGACACTTGGCGGAAATGGCCGTTTTCCATGTCACATGATTAATAAAGGATGATGTAATTGTGGACAGGCCTCTTTGCTGTGACAAATGTGTGACTCACTGGGATGCATAACTGGAATGAGTGAGTTGGCTCTGAGGTTTGGTCCCTGCCTCATGTCATCCATAGCTGCTAAAGAACTGGGCCAAAACTAACAGCCCCCAAAACTCATTTTTAAAATTAAATTTCGCATATTGTACCGATATAACATTACAACATGATTCAAGAACTTTATTTATTTGTCACATACACGCCCAGGATGTGCAGTGAAATGAAAATGATACAGTGCACAGACAGCAAATCATGCTACATTGTACTGAAGTTGCTTAGTGGGATAACATGAGTGAGATCACACACACACACACACACACACACACACACACACACACACACAAACACACACTCATGATACAAAGATGTGACAAGTTGATGATCATCAGTATGCTCAGTACCAGGCCCAGGTTTTTGTTTTGATCTCTCTGCTTGGCACCCCGATATTGTTTTGAAATATGTATAACTTTAGGGTTTATTATTTATATATTTTCTTGTACTGGTAAATGATACTTAAAAGCTACTGTGGCCAGTTGAAATGTTTTCTTTTTCTCTCTGCTTCCCTCTTGAGAATACCAAATCAAAACCGTCTCTAATCCATTCCATTTGTTTTCCTATGTGGATCCTAACAACAGTCAATCCACATTGATAGACTGTGGTCAGCAGCAGTCTGTCTACCACTTGAGCGCTCTGTCCATTAGCCAAATTCCTGGCTATTTCATTATCTGAGTGGGTGGGTGTGTGCAACAGCCCAATGGGACCGCATCAGAGCCTCCTCCCCCTATACACTATTCCGCTAAACCACAGGCTAGATTGCCAATAGCCTCTCCCTGTCCCAAGAGGGACGAATCAGGTGTTAGGCACAGGCTAAAAATATTTACCACACACAATTGAAAACACTATTAGCGTGTTTGAAACGTATATCCTGGTCAGATCACCTCTACTGGGAAAAATAAATTGTAGACATGCTGTTTTAAGGGGAAAGTGAGTGACATGGACAATAAGTAAAGCCCTGTCTAGCCCTGCCTTGGCTCTGTAGTGGAAACTAGGCTATCAACTGAGCTGGTGTCAGATTTCCCTGCTGCTGCCATTCCTGCCGCTGACACCCAGGGCCTTACATTGATTTTATTAACCGCAACTCCAGAACAACCTCAAGGCTTCAAGACCATGACAATATAATGGACGTGTGGCCAGGCTGAAATTGTAGGTATCATGCTGCAGTGCCTTTCGTTTTTTTGTTGAAATACTCAAAGTAATGCTATGAAAGGTATTGAGCTCTGAGAATAGAGTGGCTCCGCTGTTGACTGTGATGGCTTGGTGAAGACTGGAAGGCGATATGTTACATTGATAATGTTGTGCTGACACTAAGCGGAGAGGTCAGCTGAAACGACTGAGTGGTTTATACGTCATTTGTTTTGTCCAGAGTGTATGTGCATGCATGTGTTTTAGTCCAGTTAAAGATGATATCTTGATGGTAAATGGTCTCTTTGTTGACACAGTGTGACACAGTGCCCTGCATATGAGACCCAGGGAGCAGCCCGAGTCTTCCATATCCCACTACATTGTATTTAAAGATATTTTTAGCAGTCAAAGTTATATTTTAGGCATTTACCTGATGCTTGTATCCAGAGTGCCCTAAAATGAATGCAACAGTAGAATAAGTTTAAATTTCTACATCACCAACATAGTGAGGAGTGCAAGGGTCACACCAGAAAGCGCTTAGAGTGCAACAGAGGACGAAGATATGGATTATTTACCAAGTAATATTGAACAGCTGGTGTCTGAATTGCTCTTTCATTATCAGTCCAGATATGCATGTTGGGTACTGTAGTTTTCATTCCTGATCTTGAGTCAGTAAACTATTTTATTTTTAACTTCCCTTGAATTATTTTAAGGTCTTTGGGTTAGAGACCCCTATTTTTTTTCATTTGTAGTGAGCATTCTATTGTTGCCACTTAAACTTGATTAGTTGAAGGCGGTTGGCAAGGATAGAAATTCATGATTGTTGATTTAATTTTTCTGTTTGTACTGACAGTAAGTCATGCTGGAAAAGCGCACCTTCTAAAAGCCTGAAGTGTAAACGGCAATGCATTAATCCCAGCCTCCTTAAATCAATGACCGGGGCCCTGACTAGCTGGACAAGGTTGCTGTCCTTAAAAGAACACCATTCCTCATCTAAGTGAAAGCAAAAAAAAAAGGATTACTTAAGAAATTGGGAAATTATTGGGAAGCTGGCAGGGATTGGTGTTTTTTTAATGTATTATTAGATTGACATGGAAGGGAGCCAACCGCTGCTGCTGTTTGTTTGAAAGGGCCTGCTTGTTTGGATAGATGCTCAGTTGTTTCCACTTGTAGATGTTGTTTTGTTTGTAGAGGAGAGGGACGGGCCCTATCGTTGCACCCATTTGTCACCACTAACATGTAGCATAGAGAGACTTTAGCCATGAGCACTGTTTGAGCATTGTGTGTTGTAAGAAGTATTTGTATTACAGTTTGAGATTAACATTGGCATTACATTCATTTACATTCAATAAATATTTTCCCAAAGTGTCTAAGGTGCATGTGCAACGCCTCAATCTGGTTAGATGGTATTTCCAACTGGTTGTAGTGACCCTGTCCACTGATAGGCCTAGCTGCAGTTTTTTTCCTTTTTTCCTATTTTAGATAGGCAGGAAAAAGTCAAGTCAAGTCCAAGAGGTTAGAAAAGTGGTCCTGAGTACTACAGCCCTGTTCTAAATTAAGTAGTATAATTTATGAGGGCATGAGAATACAGTACAGTAGACACAGATTCACAAGGAAATGTGTAGGACAGGAAATTTAATCTATCTCAGATGTCCCCATCTTTTGATCAACAAAGATGGGGAAATCTAGACTTCTTGGCTGTGAATATTTGTTCTAAAATGTGCACTTCTTGACTGTCTTGATATTGCAAAATGGAGAGGAATAGCACAAGAGGAGAGGACAGGCATAGGGCTCTCTTGCTGCCTGTAGACTACCTGTCAACTCCTTTTGCATACTAAAAATGTACCACACATTTTGATCAACAGTTTTAATTAATAAGATTTTCTCATCTCCAGAAGTCTGAGAGGATGGCATCACAGGAGGGGGAGGAGCCGCCTCCAAAGGGCAGCCCATCAGACAGCCGTCTGAAGAGCAAGAAGCCCCCCAGCCTGGTCATAGTCATCCCTCCCCCTGAGGACCAGCGAGGGACAACTTCCCATGAGCCTACGAAACAGGTAGCCTGAGCCTGCCCTTCACCCTCGGGCCTCATTATAACTTTCCCTGGGCTGAAGATGATGTGTCATCACATCAACTCCACTTCCACTTCTAGTACTGGTGTGAATAGACCTCACCGTGCTGACTGTACCCTTGCTTGCAGAGCGGTTGTCCATGGGTGTGGAGTTAATACAAAATCTGGATAGATAGGGTATCTCAGGCTTCAGTCTCTGTGACAACGCCAATCATAGACATCCAACCTCCTAAAGAGCAAAGAAAAATGGCTGATGGTAACCTTGAAAGAGGGAAATGCTGCCAATACTGTCTTTTCATCACAAGAGGATGACAATAAATAAATCTCCTTACCCTTTTAAACGGGTAGGCTGGTGTTGACCCTAACATCACAACCTCGTTAAAAGGGGAATTCTTGGCCTTTGTTCAGAAAGAGGGAACCTTGAAGAAAGATGGTGGCTTTTTCTTTCACCCCTCCAAGGCTTTCGAATGGTGGCCATTTTGTGCCACCAAACTAACGTCCTCTTATAAACTCATGCTTTTTTATACATTGAAATACCACCTCCTAAAATACCTCTAGACAGCATGGTGTTGAGCATGTGAACTATAGTACATTTCCTCCTTAGTCCACTTTTGATAAATGCACAGTATATAGATCATTTTGACAGACATTTCATAAACAGAACTGTGAGCGATTGCAGACTGCTTCATTTTCATTAAACAGATTCTCCAGAAACATAAACACACATTGTGTGTTTGGCAAGACAGTGCAGTTGGCAAGGCACTTATTCTTTTCCATCACAGAGCCCTACTAGTACCAGAGTTCAAAGCCTGTTAAGAGGTCCCGTTGTCTCTCCTCTGTCCTTCAATGCCATTTGCTTGGGCCGGGTAGTATTTGGGACAGCTGCTTATCAGTTTGTGGGCACAAGGCCATACATTTCCCCCTAGTGGACCCCCGGGCTCAGACTGCAAACACTGGCATTTCAACTACACCGTAGTCAATGTTTTATTGAGCATGATTAAGTTAACTTGACAGAGAGCAAGTGTAATATTTTCTGCATTAAGAAAGAAATATTCAGACATAGTACAAACAACCCCAGGCACCTACTGTAGCTCTGACATTATAAAAGAGAGAAGAAGAAGCAGAAATAGGCCCCACACACAGGCTACTAACAGAGGTGTTTCACCATGTGGAACAACCACAGGCTAAGCTTGACTGCTGCCAGGGAGCAGATACAATGTTGCCTACATCAAGTAATCTAGTACATATTTGAATAAGTACACATGCATTTCAAGGCATGTACCTCTGCCAATACTCTTATGCAATACTTTAATTTCCGTACTTCTATCTTTAACTTAGCAGCAAAGAACCCAGAGAGTTGTCACGCTAGACTGAAAGAAACCAGTCACACTATTCTTATTCTGCTAGCATTGCAATGCAGCGTCACCGCAGCATATAAACAAACACATAGCATTATTAAAAATACAACAGAAAAATCTGATGGAAAATAAACTGAACTGAATATAATTGCCTTCAATAAAATAATATTTTTGGTCTCAGTAGTTGCCTCTTGTTCTCCTTGGGAAGGAACTGCTCCATCAGGCTTGAAGCTTTCTCACAACCACTGCCTGTCATCACCATAAACTAAGAACAAATCCGGTGTGTGTGTGTGTATGGTTGTTTGTGTGTATATATATATATATATATGTGTGTGTGTGTGTGTGTGTGTGTGTGTGTGTGTGTGTGTGTGTGTGCACATCCTCTCCATACCCACAAACAAATCTTTTTGTATAACTTGCATCATCGGTGGCAGCCATGTGTGTGCATACTAAATTATTCATAATCGTATGTGTGGAGAGAGTGCTTCCACCTGCGCCACCCTAAAAGAGAATTTACCGATGCTTTACTGATGATGGCAGCTCCGGAAAGTGTTGCTTGGCTCCCTTGTGTCAAGTTTAGGGTGAGACTTGCTCATGTGCACAAATCTTGGCGAAGCTGTCCAAGACCATATAATTGTATACATGTGAATTCTGATTTAGCGTGGATTTTCCCTGCTAAAGCCCCTATGGTGGCAGACAGGCAAGCGGGGGAGTACCCCCTACCCTCTGCCAGCTTAACCCACAGCCTGAACATATGGCTCACTTACAGCTTGCTTAGAGCCCCATTAAGTCTTCGAATGACAAGGCAATTAGCCCCACCAACTGCAGAGTCACTGCAGGGTAAAATAATGGACTCTCAGTGGAATCGCTGCACCTTGCATAATGGAATAAGACAACTGACAATGAGTGTTTAGCCCGCAGGTTATAATAAACAGCATGTACAAGTAGGTGTGTAAGGGAACTGGAATACAGAGAGCCAGTGCTTTGAGTTGTCCAGCAGCCGACGGTACAACATATTGACTGAACACAATCAGGTCAATGTTAAGTGTATGCATTATCCACATAGTACCATCATTTATTCCCTTTGACCCTGAGTTCTGTAGCCATTACAGTAATTACTTGATTACTTTGATAGTTCTTTGATTGGGTAGTCATTTCTTTTGTTGTGTTCTGTCAAGCCTCTGCATCCATTTCTAGGTTTCTGAGCGTCCTGCAGTAATGAATCCTGTTTTATTTTGCTTCTTCCCCATAGCAATACCCAATCAATTATTGTAGTAGTCTTGTAAACTGTACAGTATGTTCTTTCCTAGTCCTACAATTTTACAGTGAATACCAGTAAAATGATTTATATTCTCCTGTGCTTAGCTCCTCCGTCCATCTCTGAAGAAAAGTGTGAGTGGGCATGCAACTAGTCCCATGTCAGAGGGCGTCAGCGGAGCAGGGGACGGGAGCTCCTCGGCCAGGGACAGGAGGGAAAGGTTTGGAAGACAAACTTCACTCTCGCAGAGCATCCGCAAGTAAGCTGGAGTGTGTGAGCGTGTGCGTGTGTGTGTGTGTGTGTGTGTGTACAGCGGGTAAAATAAGTATTGAACACGTCACCATTTTTCTCAGTAAATATATATCTAAAGGTGCTATTGACATGACATTTCACCAGATGTCGGTACACCAGTAATCATACATACAAAGAAACCAAAACAAATAGTTCAGAATTAAGTTATGTTAATAAAATGGAATGACACAGGGAAAAAGTATTGAACACGCATACTGAAATTTATTTAATACTTTCAGGACAGCTTCAAGACGCCTCCTGTATGGAGAACACCGCATGATTGTCGTGGATTGGCACAGAAAAAAACCCCCAACCCCCCCAGCCCCAGACTGCTCGGGGACGTGTGCCCAGTTTGTGGGTGGTATGTAATCTTCAACCTGACCCTTATCGGGAGAGGGCCCTGTCTGTGGAAGACCCCCTGTGGGGTTCCATTTCCAAAGATTACACATCCCAGGAAACCAAACCATACAGACCGGTCCCTTGACCCCACTGATGAAGACCATGGAGAGGTATCCCACCCACCTTTTCGCTCGTGGTGGCCCGGATGGACCGCTGCAGTTCGTAAGGCAGAACATCGGGGTGGATGACGCTGCCCCATCTCCCTACTGAAAACCCAACAGTCCCCCCGGGAGAGTGCGGGAGCGCTGTGAAATCATGTTTTTTGATTTCCCCAGCGATTCAACACAATTCAACCGAGTTTGCGGGAGGGAAGATGATGAGGCGGAGGGGATGAAAATGACTGCTTGGACCATCAACTCCTCACCGACAGGCCACGTATGTGAGATGCGCAATGTTGTCGGGGGGGGTAGTTTGCAGCAGGGGCCCCCCCAAGGAAAGGGTCCTTTTCCCTTTTCTTCTCCCTCTACACATCAGACTTCACCCAAACACAGCAGGCTGTATCTCCGAAGTTCTCTGACGACTCAGCCATTGTTGGCTGTGTGTCTGAGGGGAATGAGCTGGAGTACAGGTCAGTCATCATGGACTTTGTGGACTGGTGTGAGCGTAACCACCTGTGCTTAAACACCAGTAAGACGAAGGAGATGGTGATTGACCCCCGGAGGAAGGCACCACCCCCTCACCCCGGTGAACATCCAGGGCTTGGACATAGAAATGGTGGACAGTTTTAAGTACCTGGGTGTTCACCTCAACAATAAACTGGACTGGTCACACAACACTAACGCCCTGTACAAGAAGGGCCAAAGTCGCCTCCACCTTCTGAGGAGACTGAGGTCCTTTGGAGTACGCAGGCCCCTGCTACGGACCTTCTATGACTCTGTGGTAGCCTCTGCTATCCACTACGCTGTGGTCTGCTGGGGAGCGGGCAGCACTGACCGGGACAGGAAGAGACTGAACAAGCTGGTCAGGAGGGCCAGCTCTGTCCTGGGCTGCCCACTGCCCTCTGTGGAGGAGGTGGGTGAGAGGAGGATGTTAGCCAAGCTGACCTCCATCAGGGACAACACCTCTCACCCACTGCATCAGACAGTGGAGGCCCTGAGCAGCTCCTTCAGCGGCAGACTCCGTCACCCTCAGTGTAGGAAGGAGCGCTACCGCAGGTCCTTCATCCCCACCGCTGTTAGACTGTTCAACCCAACAGTCTAGTCAACAGTCTAATCTTTCCTCTCTTATATGGACCTGTGCAATACCCCCCCCCCCCCCCCCCCCCCCCACAACAACCAGTCAATCATCTACCCCTCCACCACCTTGTAAATATATTTAATATTTAATTTGTTAATACTACTTGTTTATCTGTTTGCTTTTTCTTATGGCACTCTATTGTTTGCACACTTGTTTTTTTTGCACTATATTGTTTATTGTATATTCTATTCTATTCTATATTCTGTTTTTCTATTGTTGTGAGCTGCTGTAACGTGAAATTTCCCCACGGCGGGATTAATAAAGTCTCTCTTAACTGCAGAGTCACTGCAGGGTAAAATAATGGACTCTCAGTGGAATCGCTGCACCTTGCATAATGGAATAAGACAACTGGCAATGAGTGTTTAGCCCACAGGTTATAATAAACAGCATGTACAAGTAGGTGTGTAAGGGAACTGGAATACAGAGAGCCAGTGCTTTGAGTTGTCCAGCAGCCGACGGTACAACATATTGACTGAACACAATCAGGTCAATGTTAAGTGTATGCATTATCCACATAGTACCATCATTTATTCCCTTTGACCCTGAGTTCTGTAGCCATTACAGTAATTACTTGATTACTTTGATAGTTCTTTGATTGGGTAGTCATTTCTTTTGTTGTGTTCTGTCAAGCCTCTGCATCCATTTCTAGGTTTCTGAGCGTCCTGCAGTAATGAATCCTGTTTTATTTTGCTTCTTCCCCATAGCAATACCCAATCAATTATTGTAGTAGTCTTGTAAACTGTACAGTATGTTCTTTCCTAGTCCTACAATTTTACAGTGAATACCAGTAAAATGATTTATATTCTCCTGTGCTTAGCTCCTCCGTCCATCTCTGAAGAAAAGTGTGAGTGGGCATGCAACTAGTCCCATGTCAGAGGGCGTCAGCGGAGCAGGGGACGGGAGCTCCTCGGCCAGGGACAGGAGGGAAAGGTTTGGAAGACAAACTTCACTCTCGCAGAGCATCCGCAAGTAAGCTGGAGTGTGTGTGCGTGTGCGTGTGCGTGTGCGTGTGCGTGTGCGTGTGCGTGTGCGTGTGCGTGTGTGTGTACAGCGGGTAAAATAAGTATTGAACGTGTCACCATTTTTCTCAGTAAATATATATCTAAAGGTGCTATTGACATGAAATTTTCACCAGATGTCGGTAACAACCCAAGTAATCCATACATACAAAGAAACCAAAACAAATAAGTTCAGAAATTAAGTTATGTGTAATAAAATGGAATGACACAGGGAAAAAGTATTGAACACGCATACTGAAATTTATCTAATACTTTCATGACAGCTTCAAGACGCCTCCTGTATGGAGACACTAGCCGCATGCATTGCTCGGGTGTGATTTTGGCCCATTCTTCCACACAAACAGTCTTCAAATCTTGAAGCTTCCGTGGGCCTCTTCTATGAACTCTGATCTTTAGTTCTTTCCATAGATTTTCTATTGGATTCAAGTCAGGTGATTGGCTGGGCCATTCTAGCAGCTTTATTTTCTTTCTCTGAAACCAATTGACAGTTTCCTTGGCTGTGTGTTTGGGATCATTGTCTTGCTGAAATGTCCACCCTCGTTTCATCTTCATCATCCTGGTAGATGGCAGCAGATTTTTATCAAGAATGTCTCGGTACATTTTTCCATTAATCCTTCCTTCAATTAAGTTTGCCAGTACCGTATGCTGAAAAACAGCCCCACACCATGATGTTCCCACCTCCAAACGTCATTGTTGGTATGGTGTTTTTGGGGTGATGTGCAGTGCCATTTGACCTCCAAACATGGTGTGTATTATGGCATCCAAAGAGTTCAATTTTGGTCTCATCTGACCAGACTATATTCTCCCAGTATTTCACAGGCTTGTCTAAATGTTGTGCAGCAAACCTTAAACGAGCTTCAACATGCTTTTTCTTCAGCAATGGAGTCTTGCGTGGTGAGTGTGCATACAGGCCATGGCGGTTGAGTGCATTACTTATTGTTTTCTTTGAAACAATTGTACCTGCTAATTCCAGGTCTTTCTGAAGCTCTCCACAAGTGGTCCTTGGCTCTTGGACAACTCTTCTGATAATTCTTTTCACTCCTCTGTCAGAAATCTTGCGAGGAGCACCTGGTCGTGGCCGGTTTATGGTGAAATGATGTTCTTTCCACTTCCGGATTATGGCCCCAACAGTGCTCACTGGAACATTCAGAGGTTTAGAAATCCTTCTGTAACCAATGCCATCAGTATGTTTTGCAACAATAAGGTTGCAAAGGTCTTGAGAGAGCTCTTTGCTTTTACCCATCATGAGATGTTTCTTGTGTGACACCTTGGTAATGAGACACCTTTTTATAGGCCATCAGTTGGGACTGAACCAGCTGATATTAATTTGCACTGACAAGGGGCAGGATTGCTTTCTAATTACTGATAGATTTATTTAGTGTCTTGGCCTTTTTGCACCTCCCTTTCTTCATGTGTTCAATACTTTTTCCCTGTCATTTCACATTATTACACATAACTTAATTTATGGACATCTATGGTTTGATTTCTTGTCAATAGCACCTTTAGAAATATATTTACTGAGAAAAATAGTGATGTTCAATACTTATTTTACCTGCTGTATATGCTAAGATGGTTTGAGCATATGGGAATGGTGTGTGTATGGCAGGGGGTATTGTCAATGTTTGCTATGTATCCCACAATTCTTTGCTTTTTATGTGGAAGGCATTCCCTGCATGGCACCATGAATGGCAGTCAATAAGTCTGATATTGACTTTTCTGAAGTGTAAAATTTCTGTGAGGAACATCAGCTGACTAGTAGTGTAACCGTCCCTTAGTTAACTGAAGTAGTTCATAAACGTGTGTAACCATGAATTTGTTTACAGTCACAAAAGCATCTGTTCACGATGGTGCTTGACCCCACCTTGTTGTATACTGAGTCCACCCTCTTCTCTCTCTCCTTCAAGGGGTACAGCCCAGTGGTTTGGGGTGGGGGAGGACTGTGAAACCAAGCAGCAGGTATGGCAGAGGAAGAGCCTGCGCCACTGCAGCCAGCGCTACGGCAAGCTCAAGGCCCAATATAGAGAGCCTGAGATGGCCACCAGCATGGACCAGGGCCTGGACTCACCAGCCACACACAGGATGCCCAAGGTGTGCTGCTGCTATGACTGAGTGCCTTTAGCTACACGCAGTAATGAAGCTAACAGTTCATATCCTGTTTAAGGTATTGTGCTGCATAAGCTGTGTCTGACTGACTCAAATAGTTATCCATAAACTGATCAAGCCTGGTCATGTTCGTCTAGAAAATGTTCCAGCATTTAATGTCACACATGTTTCAAAAGCTCGGCTTTCTGACTAGAATGACATTAAATGTCAGATTCACTTCTGCCAATTAGACGGCCTTTATCCAATATTCAGTGACCAAGCCTACATGAAAGAAGCTCATGGTGCACCATCACTGTCACAGTTTAATCCACCAATATAAGAAGTCTCACACAACCTGTGAACAAATCTAGGTAACCTTAAATACATGATTCCATGTGTATGCCCCGATAAACATTTAATCTAACTTTGACTACAGAAACTTTAATATCGGTCAATCATTTTGTCCATTTTATGGCCATACGTCATTTTGCCCAAAACGGGGAACCGGAGTAATAAGTAAAAAGTAAAAAGTAAACGTGCGTCTTTTAACTTCATGACAGAGACCTCTAGGGAAGGAGACAAATAAAATGAAAGAATAAGGAGATGGAGGTTTTTGAGGAAGTCTGCTTTGAGAGCGGGAAATCTCCGTCTGGCATGAATAATGTAGTGGGTGGCATGATGGCAGAAGTGGAGCATCTGTGCCCCAGCTGAATAATGTCACTCCCTTCACTCCCCGGACGCACCGCTCTACTCGCTGTTTTGTCCTCTGTGCCGTTCCCTCGCTCTCTTTTTCTTTTTCTGTCTGGGGAATTAGAAAATGTTTTCTGTTTTCCTCCTATCCTTTATTTTTGCGTTGCCTTACTTTCACTGTATTTTTTTTCTGTCTCCATTTCTCTCTCTCTGCTGTTGTGTCATGTCCGCTTATACGTACTCTGGAGGGCCACTGGTAAGAATTCACAACTAGCGGTTAGCACACACACGCACACACACGTTAAGCATTTCTCTCTACATGTGTCATCACCTCAGCGGCGTGAGTAGAGCTGTCATCTCTGTCATCAGTGTGAAGATGTTCTGCGTGAATGATGCTTCAGATTCAGCGATGAGAGCAGATTTGTAGAAGTTAGCTAAGCCAATGTTTAAAGTAATGCTGTTGTCATGTTGCAACCTGATTGCTTTGTTCAGTGTGAGTATAATAAAGGTGTCATCTCTCTCCGTCCCTTAGATTGTGGACCCCTTGGCGCGGGGGCGAGCCTTTCGCTACCCAGATGACGTGGACAGTCGGCCCCTCAAGACGCCCCACACCACCCAGGGGGCTCCGGTCACCCCGGGGGTCACCTCCCTCTGCTCCTTCACCAGCCAGCGCTCTGGCTACAGCCGCTTCCCCAAACGCAAGAGGGAGTCCGTCGCCCGCATGAGCATCCGGGCCGCGTCCAACTTGCTAAAGGTGTGTGTGTGTGTGTGTGTGAGAAGTGTATTCCAGACAGGGAAAGGCAGATAATTAGATAAAGTGAGATGGGGAATGTCCGGAAGTTTTACTCATGGGGAAATAAACCAGAATGCATTTTCCAACTTCTTTCACACGTTCATTACATTGGATGTTGGCTTTCAGGTGTTTCTCTCCACAGCAAGCCCAACTGGTCATGAAAGCGCTCTGGCTTAGCTATGCGAAGTCAAGGGAAAGTGAGAGAAATGTTGTGTGTTTACCTATACCTTTTGAGTAGAATGAGAGTGAAAGCTGTGAGTGCCTGCGTAACATACTTGTCCTACTCTTTTATTGTATTTGCTTAGTTTTGTGTAGAGCAGGACGCAACTGCTGCATGCGTACTTTATGTGTAATCTTCTTGTGTGTGTGTGATCCAGGGTCGTAGCGGCTTGGCGGGCTCCCAGACAGGTCGTAGTTTCCCCAGGAGGAGCTTTGCGAGGCCCAGCTGGCTGGACGAAGACACCGTGGACTCGGCAGACACCTCCGAGTCGCTCTTCTTCAGCAAGGTCAGCAGCCACTCTCTCTCTCTCTCTCCGTGCCACCGTTACTCCCTAGGCAGCAATTTCTCTCTTCGCTTTGAATCCTTTAGTCCATTTTCCCCTTTGTATGCCTTCGTCCCTGCCTCTGTACGCCTGAATATGTCAGCAGTCACCCTCCTCTATCCCTTTATTCCTCCCTCACTACTTCTCTGCTTCTCTCAACAGTCTCCCTTGCTCAGCAAGAAGCAGCAACTGCTCTGTCTATCCTTCGCTCCCTCTTTCCCCCTTTTTGTGCATTGCAGTTTATGCTGAGACCCTCCTCTACAGCAGGTCAGCAGCCACCCTCTCTACCCTTGTGTCGTCTATTCCTTCTCCTGCTCTCCTTATTCTCAATCATTATTTCCTACTTCTTGTCTTTGCTTCAGTCAGCAAGGGCCATTTCCCGTCGTGCCATGTCTTTTTTCCTCACCCTGTTTTTATAGATTTCAAATTTTCAACTATTCCCTTTCTCCCTCTCGTCATCTCTCCTTCCTGCATCTGAACACTCAAACTCAATTTGAAAGAATGTAAAATCTATATAGTCAAGGCTTCAAGGTGGGCACCAACATTCACGTATCTAATACATATAATGAGCGAAATAGTGAAAATGAGATATATGTTTGGCAGATACACCTCCTTCAGTAAAAACATACTACTTAAAAAATTGACCTTAAAAATTGAAGTCATTTCACACATGCAATCTGGGAAATTGCTGTAATGTTTTCCTTCATTTGTACATGTTGCTCCCTCTCTTCTCTTTATCCTTGATTTTATTATTTTATTAAAAGCATAATGGGCCAAACCACAGTAATCTCGCTCACTTTTACACCCCCACTTCCTTCCTCTCAGTGACACAGATGGATAGATAGGTAATGATAGGGCTTTCTCTGCACCTCTCTCCAACTCTGTCATACTTTGTGCCCTCTGTCCCCTGTAATACAGCCAGCCTACCTACTGCAGCTCTGTTAATGTTGATTAGAGATTGATTATGACGTATTACGGGTCACTTTACACTTTATACTGACACCACTACTCAGCACATTGTTTTTCTGCTATATATTTTATTCTTTATTTGTTATGTTGGTTGTATTTTGTGTAAGTGTATGTTTTGCTGTATGTGCTACATGTATGGCTGAAATGACAATAAACCCGACTTGACTTGACTTGACTTGAGAACAACAGGGGGAAAGGACAAGATAGGAAGAGGAAGATGGGGAAAGTTGCAAAGGGGTGGCTGTGCTTGGATAATAAAATAAAGGCAGGTGCTGAGTTGAGTGTTAACAAGGGTGATTTACGGGAGTGAAGTGAGTGGGCTCCCTTTGTGTTATGGATGGAGATAATGATTTTTGGATTGTAGGTTAAAAGGGCTGTTTCTTTAAAAATGCAAAGGCTGATAACTGATTTCTGCTCTCCTATTCTTTGCCTCCTCCTCCTCCTCCTCCTCCTCCATCTCCTCTGCTCTTCCAGTTGGATGTCCATGAGGAGTACTCTATGGCTGATGATGTGTTTGAGTCGCCCCCCATGTCAGCTGCTTTTGCTCCCAGTGAGCAGCCAGAGCAGCACTTCCAGAGCCTGTGAGTAAATGTGCAACCAAAGAGAATGGCCGTGATGATGGAGAGATCTGATTGGGTGTGTCTGTATCCATCTGCATAGAGAGACGTTGAACTAAATTCACTGACGCCACCATAGTTTTCAGTGCTTACCGTCTGAATAGTCACAATTCCATCCACTAAGTACTTTTCTTGGCATCAAAATGTTGCTTCCTTCCCTTCTATCCCCCTCTCTCTCCATCCCTCTCTCCCTCTCCTTCCCCTATTTCGTCTCTTCAATCCCTCCCTCATCTCCCTGTCCTTCTCCCTTCGTCCCTCCACCCCAGAAAGGACATATCTCGAACCCCCAGGACTCCGACAGCAGTGCCCGAGAAGAGCCGTCCTCGTCGGGGTCGTCGCATCGCCTCCAAGGTCAAGCACTTTGCCTTTGACAAGCATAAGCGGCAGTACGGCATGGGCGTGGTGGGCAACTGGCTGAACCGGCACTACCGGCGGAGCATCAGCAGCAACGTCCAGAAACAGCTGGAGGACTTCCACAGCCACAGGTTGGGAATTCACGGACACACTAATGGACTGTATACACACACACACACACACACACACACACACACACACACACACACTTCATTCATTTAGAACAGTGGTTCTCGATCATGTCTGCAGGTTTTCATTCCAACTATCCAACCAAACTCGACAGTAGCCTGTTTCACCGATTTAAGTTAACCTTAAGTCAAATCATTTAACACCCTCTCCACCAGAGACTTAGCAGTGAAATGAGTGTTGTAGTAGTAGTAGTAGTAGTAGTAGTAGTAGTAGTAGTAGTAGTAGTAGTAGTAGTAGTAGTAGTAGTAGTGTAACCTTTTGGGTCATGATGGCACATGGTTTGTAACACTTGATTTACAGCATTACCAAACTACACACATTGTAAGTAAGAGCTGGTTCCTTTGCATATCCCTCACATAGGTCAAAGGTCTTTCTAAGCATCAGGCCACCCTGCCATTGATCATCTAATCTTGTCTTCTACTTCATAATCAAACATTGTTTTTTGCCTGGCAGTGAAAGTGTATACAGTAGCTTGTCTTTAAGTAAAGTGTACTCCATAAAGCATACTACTATGCTCTGCTCCCTTGGCTTAACCTTTCTCTCCATAAACATTCTTCCATCTAGCAATCAAGCATAACAATAACTGTTCAGTGATTTATTTCATTAAAGACATTGTTTTCCTCTGTAATGCAGTCTTTGCTTTTGACACCGTGACTTGACAGTATGTACAGGTCAAACATGTTTTAACATAGGTTCTCTGCTCTGTTCCTCAGGCCCTACTTCACCTACTGGATCACCTTTGTCCATATAGTCATCACCCTGCTGGCCTGCTGTACGTATGGATTTGCCCCCATCGGGTTCGCCCAACACTCTGCAAATGAACTGGTGAGGTTTCACTGAAACTCTGAACTTTTATCTGTGGTGCCAAATTGACTTTTAATTGCTTTTTGTGAAATTGATCTTTATAACTTGATAAATATGACGGGAGCCAAGAAGTGGAATCTGCTTAATTCTATTTGGATGCACTTAACGATCCGTCCAAAGGAGACATGCTGTTCGTCTATTGTTGAGTATGGCTGAGAATACAAATTCAATTTTGACCATCTTGAAATTATATTGTTATCGTTCTGAACACAATGCATTAAACAAAAACCTGTACTTGGAAGGAACAGTTGTGTATTTTTTTTGGAGCTGGTACCTCCTTCACTCTTTTGGGACTTATTTTGGCTGTTCCACTATCAAACGTGTCTCTCTGTCACCCTCTGTAGGTGCTGAAGAACAAAGGCGTCTATGAGAGTGTCAAGTACATCCAGCAGGAGAACTTCTGGATTGGCCCTAGCTCTGTGAGTCTGAGCCACTGTTGCTAGTCTCAGTTGATCACTTTACCAACATGTGTGGGTTGCCAGGTATCTTTACATTGACTCTAACCCCCTTTCAGGATGACCTGATCCACCTGGGGGCCAAGTTCTCACCATGTATCCGTCGGGACACACAGGTAGTCAGTCTGATCCAGAGGGCCAAGGACCAAGAGAGAGAGTCTGGCTGCTGCGTTCAGAATGACAACTCTGGATGTGTACAGACGCTCCGCTCCGACTGCTCCGTAAGTGTGTTACTCACTAACCTGAAGCTTAGCAGATTGGCTTGCTGTTTTATCCAAGCCCGGTTAGTAGTATTCTGTACGAGAGCAAGTTCAGCCAGCTTTAGGTTTATCAAAGCATATACACATTGATTACTATTGATTACTATTCTACATATTATGTCATTACCTCTTCATTCCTTGAAATAATACATGATATTTTTGTGTATTAAATGCTAAAATAACTATGTAGGAGACACTGGCCACCTTCATGAAATGGAACAATGAGAATGTGGACATCGTCAGGTCGTCGGGCTCCGTCTGTCACCAGGACCCCAGGTACTGGCTCTGCTCCAGTAGTACTGCTGTCCGTCAGTTGTAGAATTACATCACATTATGTAGTATTACATTATTGGCTCTGCTTAGAGTGTTCATTACACTGCTATACGGCCATCTTGATCGGCAGCTTATTGTTATCAAACTATGCTTTTGTGCTCAGCCACAGCCAATTAAGTGTTCATGGCAAGAATATGTGTGTAATTTGTGTGCCAAATGGCTTGTAAAACTAGTACAACAAGTGTCTTATTAATGTCTTTACCAACTAGTGTATTATTTTTTGGAAAGTACTTAGGGATTTAAAAGCAAATTATTTCTCCACACAGGCTTCTCAACTTTGATGAAATCTTTTTCATTATGTAAATATCTGTTTGTTATTTATGGGCTTATCTTCCTTTGTCTCCCTGTGCTGCTCGCTGTGGCCAGACTGTGTGAAGAGCCCGCCTCCGCAGAGCCTCACGCATGGGCTGATGACATCACCCAGTGGCCGGTGAGGGAACAATGCTACTACTTTGTATAGTATGTCAGAGGTCTAGGAAAAATGACAAGGGGGAATGTTCTCAGTGTATGCCTGCTTTATCCCTAATTTTCTCTCTTCCTGCAGGTGTGTACGTTTCCCCAGAAGTGGAACCACACAGGCTACAGGCACATGGACTGCACCCTCAAGGGACGGCCTTGCTGCATAGGAACCAAGGGCAGGTCAGAGACGCCGCCTAATACCATTTTCTATGTTGTATACTGGCTATGGGTGCTACAGATATAACCATGATTTAAGTCCCAGTTTTACTTGTTTGCCTGCTAAACTTCTGCAATGCTGTTGCTCAATCCTGAAATATTTGGAAAATCTAGCAGTATAGATGTAGGAAAAACGTTGCACGCTTATGTACGGCTTAGTGTGTTGAACTGCATTTTCCTTGTCCTTCCCGTAGATGTGAGATCACCACCAGAGAATATTGCTCCTTCATGCATGGCTACTTCCATGAGGAGGCCACACTCTGCTCACAGGTAGTGTGTGTGTGTGCGTGCGTGTGTGTGTGTGTGTGTGCGTGCGTGCGTGCATGTGCTATCAATCTGAACCCGTGAATTCCACTTGCCCAGGTCCACTGTCTGGATGATGTGTGTGGCTTGCTGCCCTTCCTCAACCCTGACGTTCCCGACCAGTTCTACCGTCTCTGGCTCTCCCTCTTCCTCCACGCTGGGTACGCACCCCACAAAAACACCCGGGCAAAGATTTACTTTCCATTATTTGAAGTAAACATCAAACAATTCATACAGTACTCTCAATTTACTTTGTGTATGCTTTCTGATTTGTCACAGTTTAAACATCTCAGGTATATTTTCATTAACTTTAAATGGACCATTCCAGCTTAATCAGACATTCAAGTATAGATGTAGCCATTGTAGGAGTAACACATTTTAAATGCTAAATAGCATTAAAATCATTTTTAATATACTGTGACAAAACGTGAAGCCAATTAGACTGAGTTTGTGTTTCTGTTTAATAGGTTTGTCTTGAATGATTAAGTCTGGTGCCAGCATGTCAGCATCCTTCAGGATCTTAAACCTCATGAAATATTTCTAAATGAGGCCTCACTTATCTCACCTGAGCTGTTCACTCACGTGAATGCTTAGTGCTAATACCAGGCACATGGGAAATCCCTCGGTTCCACTTGAAAAACAAGCCAAGAGAGCTTAATGGGAAAATGCGGACTAGCGGGGGAAAAGTGTGTGTACATGAACTGTGTGTGTGTGTGTGTGTGTGTAGGCTGTTGCACTGCCTGGTGTCAGTGGTGTTCCAGATGACCATTCTGAGGGACCTGGAGAAGCTGGCAGGTTGGGTTCGCATCTCCATCATTTACATCTTCAGTGGCATCACTGGAAACCTGGCCTCCGCACTGTTCCTGCCCTACAGAGCTGAGGTAGGTTGTATACACAAACGCACACCAAGGTTAACTGAAGTAAAGAAATGCATGTGTGGATACAGACACACCCAATGTGCACAGATACAGCAGGTGCATGCATAAAGGTCATGAGCAATGCCTTTCATGCATGCACAAACACACACACAAACAGGTTAAAAACTGCATGCATACATACACACACATGAAGACACAACCTCATCATGAACATACAAACGCAATCTTGCAGCTGCAGCTTCTCCTGTAGCAACCGTGCAGCTCCTCCAAGGTACATAAATCAAAAAGAGGAGGAAAGAAAAAAAAGTCAGCTACTCTTAGAGAACAAGTTACACAGCTTTAATATTTAAAACAAACATCTTTTGGCTGCAATAGCCTTCATCAGGTAGCTGAATTTTTTTCATTCCTTCAGCCCTCATGTTTAAATAGACACAGACATACCAAGGCATACATGACATGCTGGTATCCACTGAGCTGAGCTGGTCAAGTGTGTGGGGTGGAAGCTAGTGATGTGGTGAGTGAGATGTGAAGCTTGGGCATTGTGTTGTCCAAAATTCTTCATATTACTCACAAATTCAGTCATTAAATGTGAAACAATTTGGCATATTAAGGGAGCACGCATGCTTTTAAGATTCCTTGAACTAATTAAAGACCCAAAGTTGTCGTCCCTTCCATATTTCTGAGGTAGTGGTATCAGTGATGTAAAAATATGGTGTAGTATTTTCTTCCCAGGCACCCCTCCGTATGTCATCTGAATCCACTTAAGTGGAAGGCAGCCTTAACCTTGCATGATGCAATAGTCTGTTGACATGGAGGAAAAGTTGATAGAAAGATTAAAAAACAAACCTGGAGAACTGTTTCCAGTCAGTGGCTTAGCTCAGCTCAGCTTAGCTCTCTGGGGATTATTGAACCAGACCTGACTGCCCTGCTGCCTGATCAGCAAACCTTCCCACAAAGACAGTCGTTCTTAATGGAAATCATCAGCACGTGTCTTTGACCAATCAGATTGGTCTGGCTGAAGCCACTGATTCTGTGATGCAAAATACTTTAAAAAGGTAATTATAGTTGAACATGAATAAAAAAAATCAGCATATTTAAGGACTGGACTGGTGCTTAGACTTGGGGTTATTTATGTTATGTTACAAAAGCAGTTGGTCAACCCTGATTGTGGGCAAAAAGATGAAATTACTTACTGAGACTTATAATCAAGTTGGTATGTAGCAATACGTTAGCTAACTTAGTGCACTTTTACCTCAGCACTGGTTCTGCTCTTAGTTGCTTGTTTAGGAAGGAAATGCACTTATGATTTCTGGTGACTAGTAGTTCTCTTGCCTACCTCTGTTGAATGCACTTATTGTAAATCGCTTTGGATGAAAGTGTCTGCTAAATGACTGTAATGTAATGTAGTTGTTCCAGTGGAGAGGTGTATTGACCAAAAAGGAGAACTGAATATAAGGCAACAGTGAGAAATGCTCTAGGAAATGCAACTTTGGCCAGGGCCCAGCATTCAGCTCGCACTGTTAGACATAAAACAACATACACACACACCCACAGATGTCCTTATCTTCATACCTCCAGGACAAATGATGTGTTAATTCACTCCGTTATCTTCAATTCACTCCGTTATCTTCTGTCTGGTGGAAAGTTGGAACAATCCTCTTGGGAAGCTCGATTGTGTGTGTGTGTGTGTGTGTGTGTGTGTGTGTGTGTGTGTGTGTGTGTGTGTGTGTGTGTGTGTGTGTGTGTGTGTGTGTGTGTGTGTGTGTGTGTGTGTGTGTGTGTGTGTGTGTGTGTGTGTGTGGTGTGTGTGTGTGTGTGTGTGTGTCAATTATGGCTGAATACATAGGCCAGACAGAGCTTCTTCCTCTGAGTGACTCCTATTAGCCATCTGTTGCTAACAGGATATGATTTTTTCTTTTATCTGTCTTAGATAAAAGTAATAGAGTGGCGTATTTTTACCAAGGACACCAAGGGGAATAGTGTAATGAATAGAGTGTAATTCTCAAATCCCAAATATAATGCTCTCAGATAACTTGGGCCCGAAGAGAACACAGAGTCTGTATTACCTATATTTATTGGCACGTCATTTCACCTCATTGTGCCACTTTCGTCTTTAAGAGATTAGGCTAATACCATTCTGTGGGCCACTGCTACAGTACGGGGATAAGGGGATGTTTTGATGCTCCTGAGTTTACACACCCTTATAAAGACATATAACTTCCCTGTACTTGTACACTGTACACAGAGTATTCCACTGTCAGAAGATGAACATTTCTCGTGGATGGAGAAAGAGAGCACAATGAGAACCATTAACAAAACCACTTTTAAGGTTTTTCCTACAAATTTGTTGAGAAATTCAAGGGCTGTTTTACTTCTTAGCATAGCTCTATAATTCTTAATCCTTTCAACACCAAAATAATCACTCCGCCACCAACCATCACCAGCCCATAGTTACTTACATTTCCTACATTCCTTGGCCCCAATTGCTCCCATCTGGAACCAGTGTGGTGTGACGTGTGGCGGCTCTACTCTCATCTGTCTCCATGCCAGCGTGACATCCTTTGACGCCAGAGCCAGAAGTCCCACCCTGCTGCTCATCTTTAACGCTGACCGGTTTGCAGGCTTTCGCACGGCAGGAATAGCCAGGGGAAGCACATGCGAAACACAACATAGGGCGGTCAAGCCACTTAAAGAGGCAGTTTAAGTGGATTATCCCTTTACTGTTGAGTTAAGGAGACCCCTGTAGTTTGGGATTGAACAACTGAGATGTCAGCTGTGTTTGTAACAATAACAATGCCTTACCAGTATAGTAGATCTGACAGAGTGTGGAAATAAAACTAATCATACAGCGCTGTTGGATCAAGCATCAATGAGTTAAGTGTAATACAATGTAATACTGTTCATTGAATATAAATGTTTCAATTTTTTAAAAGGAAAGTAATCTGCTCATGCACTAGGCAAAGTTTTTTATTTTTTATTTTACTTAAAGATGCTTTTTTTTTATTTTTTAACCAAGAATCTGGGAAACATTAATACAGACACTGATTAAATAAGTACAACCAAGGCAGACAAGATATCCAGTGGTCTAACTGGATCTTATTTTGTTCAGACCTTTAAAACTATTGACAAACCTTGTATTACAGGGCTCTTACTAACTGCAGGAATGGTCACCAGGAAGTGTAAGTGTTGGCAGATTAGACATGTGTCACATGCCAGGAGGAATTAGAATGAAGAGGCATCATCCAAGTAGGTCCGTCAGGCAATGCCTTGGTTGGGAAGGTGTACATGTGAGCTGAAATGAAGCTGGTATTGCGTGACTTGGGTTCCCGTGACATCCTGACCGGATTACACCAGTGCTGTCACTGTCGGTGTGGCTAGGCTGCTATAGAGTGAAGAGGGATCGATCAAGAGACCAAAATGATATGGGTAGGAGGCCATTGCAGGGGAGTGAAGAGGAATGCCAACACCCTTTTTAGTCTACATTATGAAATCCCCCCATTATGAAATGAGGATAGCTAGCGTAGCCCACTGGATATGGGATATGCTACTTTCTCAACTGCAATTTAGCTTTAAAACACTGTAACTCACTGCACACATTAACTAGACCTCCACTCCATTCTTATTGTCCTGTGTTCAAAGGTCCATTCCATCTTTTTCATCTCAGACAACAATGACTGACTGGCGCGTGGTTGTCTCCTTGATTCAACCATAACATCTAGGAGAGGACATCTAGCGTTAGGGCCGTGTCCGCCTGCATGCCCAGGTCGTGTAGGTAGGGTGCTGTGCCTCTGGTCTAGCTCACTCTACCCCTTGTGTGGATTGGTGAGTGTCCTGACAGATTAGCCATCTGCCAGTCCAAGCCTCCCAACTCAGTCCTGACGTCATTCTAATCTGCTCACCTTTTAGTGTCTGAGCCAAGGCTGCTAACGCCTCCTCAGAACTAGATCTGAAACTAAGAAATCTCATTTCTGGAAGGATAATAAGTGGAAGGATGCTCAGTTCAGGAATTTACATCTGCTTTTCCCATCGTCGTGGGTAGTTCAGTCTGCATTTGGAAGCAACTTTCCAAGAACCAAGACAGAGAATCCGGCCCGGGACCTTTGTCACATGTCATCCCTCCTCTCTCTCACCCAGTCCTGTCTCTCTCTACTGCTAACTATCAAATAAAGGCAAAAATGCCAAAAGAACAAAAATAACAGTAATCTAAAATTTCCCCCAATCGTTTAATCAACGATGCAATGACATCAACGGTGCGCAATGTGCTTCACTCTCAAGACTCATGTGTGATATCATGAGCAGATATATATATATTATTGGTAAGAGTCAGATTAAATAATTGTTACTTAAAATACTGTCTTGTGAACCTGTTGCCAAGATTTAGTAATCAGGTTAAATCCCTGCCACCTTGGACCTATTCAAGGTGGTATGTTTGCATTCAGTACTATATTAAGTCCACTTAGACAACAGGATCGGAAGGGTATTTTTACAGATGATCAATGGATCAATTCTGAGACGTTGCCATTATCTGGTGTTTTGTTGCCATCAGTGGCCAAGCTCCACGTCTGCTGACAGGAAATCAATCAATCAATGAATCGCATTGCATTACCAGTAAGCAGGATATGTGCATTATACCCCCAGTACCCCTGCTGACATGCTTAATGCTAGTCATGCATGTGCCTTGTGCTCAGTCCTACACAGTCCTCTGTCTATACGGTTGTTTTTTTCCTCACTGCATTTTCTCTATTTAACTCCCTCTGTAAGACTACAGTTCATCTGACTGTAAACTTGGTGTAAGCCTTGGCTAGTGGATGGCTGTCAGCTCCTCGCTGGACTACAACCAGATAGATTGCCTCTTCAGTTGTTTTTGGACTGGATAATGTGTCCTCTGTTGTCTCTTGTCCTTCCTTCATGTCTCTCTGCCTCTGTCCCTCCAGGTGGGTCCAGCAGGGTCTCAGTTCGGTCTCCTTGCTTGCCTGTTTGTGGAGCTGTTTCAGGGCTGGCAGATGCTAGAGAAGCCATGGAAGGCCTTTCTCAAGCTGGTGGGCATCGTGCTCTTCCTCTTCCTGTGTGGGCTGCTGCCATGGATCGACAACATCGCCCACATCTTTGGTTTTCTCAGCGGCCTGCTGCTCTCCTTTGCCTTCCTGCCCTACGTCACCTTTGGGACTTTCGACAAGTACCGAAAACGCATCCTCATCGGCCTCTCACTGTTGGTCTACACAGGGCTGTTCTCCTCCCTCATTGTTTGGTTTTACATCTACCCTATCAACTGGCACTGGCTGGAGCACCTCACCTGCTTGCCCTTCACCAGCAAGTTCTGTGAGAAGTACGACATAGACCACGATATTGACCATGTGGTGTCCTAAGGCTGGTGATGAAGTTTTAGATGGCCATTTGTGCTGGTGATCCACTACTTTTTAGCCAGAGACTAGGCCAGTGATTTCCAGGTCAACTCAATGGCCTTTTAAGAATGTGTCAAACATTTCGCAAAGATCTTTTTTGTTGTTTTAATTACTCAAACATCAGAGGAACATAAATGGAACCGCAATGGGCCCATGTCAGCCTACTGATTCGTTTACTTCCGGAAAAGTTGACTCAACCTTTTTAATCCTCAATCTAGTCTTGCACTTCCTAGCGTGTTAATTTGCTAATGGGCTAACAGGTCCTCAGCAGGGCGAGGTGCTCTGGAGGCAAAAACTGCAAGGAGCTGGAAGGATTCAAAGTGAGAGGCCGCCTGGTCTCTGGAGTCCATTGAAAAGTCATCAAAAAGCCAGGTTTCAAGACCTTGGTGCCTCTGGCCTAAAATGACTTTTCACCTGAACTATATGGACGCCTGGCAGGACAGATGAAAAGTGAATCTGATAAGGAAGGGACGATGCCATAGAAAGAAATGGGCCATCATGCATCACACAGTCTTGATGATTTGACGTACAACATATGCCTCCCCTTTCTGCAACACTACAACACTACAAAAAACAGTCTTTCAGTTCTGCAGCATTTCATTATTTTAATAGTCATGAAGTGTGTTTATAGAAGGTTTTTTATAGTCACTCTTTTGTACTTATGTAGTCAGCATGTTCATATTTTTGGGAGCAGTTAAATGTTTTGCTGAAAGTGTGAAATGGGTTCAAAGTATTAGCCATGCAGCTGGAATAATAAGTTGAGTGAAACATCTACTTGAAGAGGAAACGTGGTCAACTAACTAAGGCAACACATCCGTCTAAAACCACTAGTTGCCTTACAAAAACTATGCCATTTTACAAATTTGCATCATTGTACTTTTGAATACTGCTGGTGATCAACTCCTAGTGATATCCAATACCTTTCTGACCTACCAAAACAATTTCACACGCTGCTTGTATGCACGTTGTTGTCCACAGCCATGTCACAGGTAATGTTCATTTACTGCAGACACAGGTTTCCAGTCAAGCACTACTTATTATAACATTTGTTATATTTGTTAAATGTCACAGTTGTGCCTAAACCACTTCATAGATTTACTGAAACGACTTTTAAAACAGTATACCGAGTTATTCCAGGGGTATAATTCACTAAATGGGCATTTTTGTTCTACCAAGGAAAACGTTTTGTTTTTGTACTGTATTTTTGACGTTGTGAAAGCAAAACCATCAGCGTAGTGTCTGTTTCTCGTTGAGTTGTCATAGATTCACGTGTCATTTATGTTTTACCTGAGCCTTATATATACATAGTCTTTTATCATTTACACTTGGTTTTGCTCTCCTTGCCAAAATCAATGCAAGCTAGAGGATGTCTTTAATTATTTAAGCAGCACTATACCAGAGAAATGCTCAAGACATAGGAGGGACAGCCAGAGTCAGGCTGAACCTGGTCAAAATGTATTGTGCTGTGTGTAAATCATGTCCTGTACATATTGCTTTGCTCTTTTGCCTTTACCCTAGCAGCTGGTTGCTCTGGTTGTGGGTCTTCCTACAGGATGTTTTCAGAGGTCCCGACTCCTGGATTTCTCATTCGAGTCCCAGGCTCAAAACGTTTGTTGTGTTACAGCCGAGGACTGTGGCCTGTGTTGACCCTCCCTGCTGAGAAAGCAAGGTGGACTACTGGTGGATTATGGGACTTACGCCGTGGGGGTTTCGCTTAGTCACTTACTCACCGGACAGCTGGTGTTCTTTGACACAAGGGAGTCAAAGAGCGTGGAGAATAGGTTATATGTTGGACAACTGAACGCTTTTAAAACGTTTTATTTAATACCATTGTCATTTAGTTATTTGTTTTAAACATTAGGAATCTGATCTTGTAAGTGGGTGGGTGTTAAAAATGACACCCACCTCCTTTTTAGGAATTTAATGTACAGTGCCTTTTTGAAATGTGAGCATGTGAATATGAGTGTTTGATTTTGACCACAACAACCAATGCCCACAATCATTACAGCATGCAGCAATAATACTGCTGCGTTTGCATTGGGACCAAATGAATTTGCCTTTTTATATTTATTGGAATAAAAAGGGAACGTTTGAAATGAATTTCAGGCCACGGTCAAGATACTGTTCCGTCCTGCTTCAGTTTTCTATAGCTGTAATATTTGTATGTAAAGGCAATCATGTCAAAATAAATGTCAGCCAAGTAATAAGGGGTGTGTCATTGAGAAGTTTGATTTCATGCTGGTCCTCTGTCACTTGCCAAAATGACACATGGAGCATTTTTACGGCTCTAGACCGCCATTATAACTTGTTTTCTCTGTCATGAATTTCAGTACATCTTCTCTACTGTCTACAGTTCATAACCTCAGTTAAGAGTGTGAATTTAACAAGCTGGGTTGTTATTCTACATTGTAAGTGAAAAGGCATAAAGGCAGACATGCTACAAAATAAAACATTTATTTTTTTAAGAACAAAAAGGAAAAAAAAGTCTTGATTCAAGACTTATGAAGGCAGAGGTGGTGATTATCTACAATATATATATATATATATTAGTCTCCTTTTATGGTACACTGATCACAATTAAATTCTACATCATTTTTGATACACATTCATTTACATTACATACACAGCCTCCAGACACTGGCCCTTTGCTGCTTTCTGAACATGTTTGCAATGCTGGCACGGGCATTGGGGAGCAGCAAGCAGATGCTACAGTAAATCCTGAGATGTTTCCAACTGTCAACACCACTAATGGAGATGGACAGGGCCTCTCAGCACATTGGCTGCTACATCCTAGCCATAAAACAACAGTCAAGCATGGTGAGGTTAACTTCAGATGTTTACTCATTAGCTGACACGCAGCCTAGTTTGCTGATATCCCTCCTTTGGGTATACACACACACACACACGGTATGATTATCATAGTGGTATAAAATGTAAATTGAACACCTCTAGGTTTGTAAAGCTGCCCAGTGCTCTGAAAGGCATACTGCATGTAGAACATTATACATGAGACACCTACACTGGAAATGGGCAGGAAGTTGCCTACTAAAACACAATCTCATGACCAAGAAAGGATTTCTATCCCAAACCAACTATGATAAATAATATCTTATATTGTCACCACAATTTTCTATTGAATTTTCCCGATAAAATGTCCAGCATTCACACAAAAATATAATGTTTTATAGTCTGATGCTTTCTATGCTGTTCGTTCATCAGACTTTAGTATATGCTACAGATAGTTGAATTCATTGTTATTTTGTTTTTCTGACCACACGTTTCCAAAGGGTTGCTGTGGGCAGTTGGGAGTGAGGCTGGCAGAGACAACTCTTGTCTTGCGAGGATCATCTGCCTTCTGCAACACACTCTCACGTCAGACAGAACACACACACCTCGCCGCCTCCTGAAGTAGCGACATTCGGACAAACGCCGACCGCATTAGTGGCCCGCGTGAACCGAAGCTGCTCGCGCGTCCCCCCTCTGATCCTCGATCGTCCGGGCGATCTCCCACCGCCGCCTCATAACGACGATCCTCCGGTCTCAACAACCGCTGTTGCGGCGCATGAAGGCGTGGCCTCTGACGTGGTAGAGCATCTCGATGAAGGCGAGGGGCCCCACCGTGATCTCACTGGGGCCCTGCACCTCGAAGCCCGACTTCTGGTAGAAGGGGACCAGGAAGTCTTCGCACATGAGCACCGCGCGGCGGACGCAGGGCAGGCAGCGGAGGTACTGGAGGTAGCGCCACATCAGGATGGAGCCTTTGCCCTGCTGGCGGAAGGTCCGGTGGACCGCCAGGACGTGGATGTGGACCGTGGTGCCGTGGGGCTTGTGGAGGGTCAGGGCATCCTGGAGAACAGGAGAGGGTAGTTGTAAGTGCAGGTTAAAAACATTACTGTTGTGGCAGATGGGATGCTAAATAGTGAGTGTTTTTGCAATTTGTACATTATCACACTCACAAAAATGACTAGAACATCAGGCTTTTTAAGCATCAACATTTCATTTGTGATACCAAATTCTTCTCCATGGAGCATACCACACAAATGCAGTATACTCTTTTTCACTCCCATAGTTGTAGTCATGTTGCTGAGGGTGGGTGGATCCTATATGTTTCAATCAGGCTGATAGGTATTATCAGTATACCCAGAAAAGGCAGTGAGTCTCGTCTATAAACCTGCATAAACCTTGTACTTCATCAGTACCCATCATCACCACATACAATTCTCCACTGTCACGACTAATGTCTTCTGTTAAGCCCCTTTTGAACCCTGTCTTTTGATTCCCTGCCAGTCAGCCTGCAGTAAATGGCTGTCCGGGCATCTTACCGCAGTAAGCCTCTCCTGGTCCCACAGTGAGCCGATGATGAAAGCTACCAGGCGTCCCTCCTCGAACCAGCCGAGAGACAGCTCGGGACACAGGGTGAGGAAGTGACGCACCTCGTCCAGGTGGAGCGGACACTCGCCAGACACTGAGATGAATGCTGCGGGGAGGAGGAAGAGGAAAGGGTTGCTCAGAGTCACAGCCTGGGAAGTGGCAGTTTAAATCACAGATAAAGACTATACAAAATGAAACTGTGGTGGCTCAGGAGGAGAGCAGTTACCCACAGTGTAACAACCAGCCGTGCAGGTATCTTTATAGGGCAAAATGTCTCCCAGAGTTAAATGAAGTTTGGCTGTGTAGTAGTTAGTATGAAAGTGACGTTAAAGTATATGAGCATAGGGTCTAATAAGGAAAGAATAATAAATTCACGCTTTTCTGAAAATATATTTTTGCTTAGGTTTTATTCTTGGTTGTTTTGCCTTAAGATGATCACCAACTAAGGTCTGCTCACCTCAATACACGAGACATAAATGCATAAAAAGCCCGTCTGCTTACCTTCCCTCTCGATCTCAAATACACTGATGGCATCCTCCGGGCTGAGGGAGCGGAACTCGCTGGCCGGCAGCGTGTGGCGGCGCCCCTGGGACACCGGAGAGCGCATGTGGAGAGATTTCATGAAGTGCGCGCCGCTCACCACCGACATGGTCTACCGGATTTTATAACAAACGTTTTGAAATGTTCAATGTGTTGAGATTTTACGCTCTTATTTTGAACGGACGGCTCTGTTTAGGTGTGAGATCGCCTCTCTTAAGAGCTTTGACGCGTGCGTAAAAGGGCAGCGTGTAAAGACTGAGTTTGGAGTGGCGCACTTTTGAGTATTTATACGTTCGGTGCTTGTGAGCAGCTGGTCATAATCCCGAAGCGGGCCGGATGACCAAACCCCTCCAATCTGAATACGTTGAACAATAAACATCTTTACTCGGGGGGGGGGGGGGGGGGGGGTGTCAAGGGGGATAGTCATCCTACCCAGGCGATTAAAACTGACCACGAAGTCAACAGCTTCCATTGAAATGACACGCCAATATCTCTAGATGCATGTAAGGCTACGAAGCAGCGCTTAATCAGCCAAATATTGCCTATTCTGATTAATATCCCATTAATGGAAATGCCAATTAATGTTTTCACTCTGACCTGTGTTGCCTCACTGGCCCGTCTTATGCTACTTAGCACTCTTCATGTGACGAGGGGAAACTTTCCATTGGGTGTAGGTCGAGTTTTTCCACGCTTTATTTTTTCCAGATCTGTAAGTAAGAGGATTACAGGGTGGGTAGGAGTTTGCTGATCACGCAGCGAGTCTGTGCTAAACAATCTCCATTAAGGATTTCAACTTGCCATTTTGGTTTATAGACAAATAGGCATTACCAATACCTCAACTTCTGTGTCTTTCGGAGGCCTCTCATTCCACTTCCTAAGATGGAAGTCATTTGAGGGGGTTAATTACTATTTTTGCATCACTGCAATTTGCATTTAGAATAATGCAACGTTGATAACGTCAGATAGAAAACCTAAGATCCCATAAAAATCCATCTTTCTGAAACCTTTTCAGGTTAGTATCCTGCAAATAACTACCATTAAGACTACTAAAACGCTTTATGCAAGGTAATATAAGACCAGCACGAGGTACTTGATTCAGGCTGGGGCCTTGCCCTGAGAAGCCACCAGGCATAATTGATCAATGACGCCTAATCTGGCAAGGCTAATCAGGAGGCCTAATAATATTTCAATCGCATGACTCCATAACGTTATGCTCTACTGCAATAGAACTCTCATCCAACAAGTGTGATTTGCTTGTGAGATGTGCATTTGTTTTTACAGCAATACACATAAATTGATCCGGATGTGATGCTGCCTTCAATTATACCTCGTAAATTCCAGCTTCCAAATTCTGGTGTCGCATTCAGGTGCTTGTGATCGGAAATTATACTGTATCTAAAGTAGCTATGGCTGTATATCTATTTTAGAAATCAAGTGGCACAGATGTACTCCGTACTGCAGGTGGAGAATGGGGAGGAGAAAATATGTTGTATAATTATGCACACAAATGTGACAAAGAAAGACTGAAAATAGAAACACACTACAATACTGATTATTTAAATGGAATAATAAAACAACAACATACATCACTGTTACCATCACTTCATGCGCCCCTCTTTACCAGTCTTATCACTTTGTTGAGTCGGTCATATGGGTAGGTATCGTAATTACGACAATCGGGATAAAGCATGAGGGCAGCATAACGCGCGCACACACACACACACGCTGCCACCTAGCGGCGAGAGGGGGAACAGTGTGATAATGCTCGAGCACTGCGCTTGTTACGTAGCCCTCCGTACCGACGTAAACACGTGCACTCCCCTGCTTTCAGGTTTCTGTTTTTTCATTCCCCACTGTCCTCGCGCATCACTCCCTGACAACAGTAGCGATGGCGGAGCCCGTAGCATCGGATGCGGCGGCAACGGACGCAGTAACGGCAGCATCCACGACCCCGGCCCTCTCTCCCGCAGCCAGCCCGGGCTCAGAGCCCGCATCCATGGCTCTCTCTCCCACGGCGGACGGCTCTCAGCGGCTGCTCTTCTCCCACGACCTGGTCTCAGGGCGGTATCGCGGCTCCGTCCGGTTCGGCCTTGTGCGAATGATTCACGGTGAAGAGGATTTTAATTCAGACTCAGACCTCGACGACGGCGGCGGAGGGAGAGGCGGTGGGGGTGGAGGTGGCGGGGGAGGAGGCGGACGGGTCCAGTGTAGTTCGGATACCGAGAGCGCCGCGGACACCCGGAGTCGCCCTCTCGGCAGAGGATTTGTTCGTGTCCAGTGGTACCCAGAGGGAGGAAAGCAGGACATCAGGGAGACAAAGGTACCACACACCAGCTAACGTGTTAACTGTTTACACTGAGGCGGTATGAAACCCTCAGCCCGTGTCCGGGGATGCACTCTTTATGTCCGTCCGTTCTCAGGTAGTCGGTGTCTTATCAGGGGATTAGCCGATTTGCTAGTCGGTCAGGAATAAGGTTAAGCAATTTATCCACCTGGCTAAAATGGCTAGCTTGCTAAATGGCTAGCACACAAGCATGCATGCTAGCTAGCAGTTTAGCCACTAGCTATATGTCACTCAACTGGTGCATGACTACTTCAACTGCAGGTTGACCTAACTCGGGTTGTTCCACCTGTTCTTCATCTGCGTGTGACTTGGCCCGTGAGCAAGCCTTATCAAATCATTGAGATTATGGCACAAGGATTCTCTACACATACCCACCCAGTTGCTTGGATCTACATCAGTATTTCAAGCAGGTCAGACTATCCCTAAACATGACATCATGAGAGACAGTGCAGGACAACACAGCCCATTTCTCCCCACATGCAGCAGGGAGCTCCCAGAGTCACTGTTACTTTGTGATGTTTTGAGGCCAATAAGTGTTAAGCTGTTTTTTTTATTTGCCACTGAAAACCCATTTATCCACATTTGATTCTGTTCCTCATTCTTTTAAAGACAAAAGTGCCCATTTCCCTTTGTGCCTCTTTTCTAAACAGCCCAAATATTATCAAATGTACTCTTGAAGGGCATCAATAATAAACGTAATGAAGTAGGATGTCACAATTACTAGGCAATTTCTGCTTGAATACAACACTATTATTCCATGTACCGCTGGGTTCAACATGGACTCTTTTTAAATCCATGTTGATCACATCGCAGCGGTTGTTCAGGTAGGAATGTGACTGTCATGAATTTGGCTAAGTGAGCTAGCCGCATAGCACAGGTCTTGTTCTAGCCACACAATGACCATTCAACAAAAGACCAACCCAAGCATTGTTTGTAAGCTTGATCGAAGCCGATCCAATGTCCATGCACGTCTGGATCAAGCTCACAGACGGCGCCATTGAATTACAGACCCATGGGTGTGATATTTTTATTTTTTATTTTTTTTAAGGATCTTAGACACACATCTCCTATTAACAGCTAGGGAAGTTTCTTTCTTTCTTCCCTGTTATTTCATTCGGCAACCAAATAAAGAATGTATTTGTCCTACTGGTAAAAAAATAGGAATCCTGCTGCTGTGGAAAGGAGTTCTCTAGGGCTTTGTGGAAAAGGGTCACAGGGTTTCATGGAAGATGGGTCTAGAATAAACTCATTTTTTAGAGAGCGAGAGGATGGGACTAGAAGAACTTTATTTAAGGGCCCACTGCTACCCTGCTTTGTCCTGTGGGCTAAATGTGTAACGTTCTGGCCAGAGTGAGATGTGGCATCAGAACAAAGGTTGAATGACACCTCCGTTCAACAATGACACCAGTGTTTACACACCAGAAGGCTGTTATGCTGTGTCATTGCATGTCATGCAGTGTGTCCCCAAAGGCCCCGCACTCTCTCTGTGTGTGTGTTTTTGTGTTGCATTTCATCCCATAGTATTCTTGTTTATGTAGGTTCAGGTGTGTGTGTGTGTGTGTGTGTGTGTGAGTCATCGTCTGTGTTTCCTGTTTTGCGTATGTGCGCGTGACATGCCCCTCTCTCAGTTCTGCGTTACGTATATCCTCGAGAACACTGTCAAGACTCCAATCAATAATTCATCACTACCTCCTGAAATATGCAAAGTTGCATATCTTCAAGATGATATGTCCACAAGATTCCATGCAAGACTCTCTCGCGTGTTTTCCACGGTTTTCTCTCCGGAGAGATAAGCGGACAGAAAGCTATTACCTAGAATCTGCCGTGCTCATCGGGGGTTTCGTCTGGGCTCGCAAAAATAAACAACTACCGGGGTGGATTTTCATCAGGGGGTCCACCACACCCGTAGAGCACACTAACAACGGTTAGGCGGGTAAAATAAATGATCAAGATGCTCATATCCAAGGTCTATATGTTTCTAGTTACCCCAGTGGCTTCAGGCTATTTCAGGATACTGGAAAGATACAAATTAAAAAAATTCGTCCTTTGCTGTTAACCGATTAACTTTTGACCATGTGAGCCGTCGTTTCCTCATGTTTTCTCTGAAAGGAAGGTGACAGAAAACAAAGTGGCAAAGGGCATGCAATTCCGCAGACATGCACGGCCCGCACATAACAGCTTATTATTGCCAGTGTCCTTTCTGTGGCCATTGGTACCTCAGCTTTTGGAAATGAGCAGGTTCGCTAGCGATCTGGCTAATATGAAAGACTGTGCACTCCCGTAACAAAACAGCCCCCCCCCCCTACGACTACAGTTGTAGTTTTAAACATTACTGCACTAGGTTTCGTGAAGCAATTGTGACGTGACAGATCCTGAAACCCAGCCTTGGGGAAAACAAAAAAAAAAGGACCCGCTAAATTAGTTGCATGTTTTTTTTGCAATGTTGCATTGCTTTAAATTGATTCAGAGTCTTTTTTCAGCACCCCTCTGAATCACATTCATACTGTTACCCCCTTTTCACCTGGGAGCTGCCCAGTACAACCCCAGTCTTCTGTTGTTGCAGCTGTAGGGTTTAAGTTCCTTGCTCAAGAGCACCTCGGCGGTGGTTGTTGAGCGAGGGGAGAGTTTCTGTAGCGGTCTTCCCTCATTTCACTTCTCATTCATTGTTGTCTCACGTGCTCCTGTAATCCTTTGCTTTCACTATATCAGGCTTGTTTCAATTAGGGATGCAAAACGGCACAAGTAAAAGCAGCCTCTGAGCAGGATGCATTTCATTTGTGCTGAAAACAGCCACTGTCCAGTGTTGTGCTGGTAGCCTCAAAGTGGGAACACTGCTTCATTCACATCACATTTTTTCCACTCTATGAAATCTTAATAACTGTCTCCAAGCGGGGAGACGGGGCTTAGATCTCCGCCCCGGTGCAGTTATCAGTGGGGACACTTCACTCGAATTTCACCGCCGTTTTTTGGGAGTGAATCGCATCAAGAACCTGGCCGGCGTAGTTTATTGCCCGCAAGGCTTCAAAGCAGCAGCGTAGTCGAGAGCCTGCACAAGTACAGAGTATACCCACTTCTTTCTCTGACCCACAATAGGTATGGCTGTACCTATTGTACTATTGACTGATATTGGTGGTCACAGCCCAACTACCTCCTGAACTTCTACTACACCGCTGCCGAAAGCTTCTGAACCTCGCCAATGTTTTAATTCAGAAAGTAATAGTTACACAATTTGGCAGGCCAAGGACACTTCCTCTGCCTCTCTGTAAGAGCACATCTTGTTCCTTGCCAAGACCGCATTGTGAAGCGCCTAAACGTTCAGTGCGAATGAAATACCAGAACCAACCAATGTGCGTGGGCTGATCATCTTGTGCATTTCTCTCTAGGAGTTTCAGGACAACTAGTCTTTTAGTTTCGGAGGACGTCAGGAAGCAGCAATGTGACTTTGACAGTAAGCCCTGAAACGGTCCCCGGGCATCGGCATCGCCAAACGCACGCGGCCCTGTTGTCGCGGCGCAACCTTTAAAAGTCCCTCCAAGGACAGAGGACGTAAGCGCTTTGCGGCAGGTAGCTAGCTGTGGAATGCATCGAGGGTGCGGCGGTGACATTTGGGGTCTCGGATGTTCCCGTCTTTACGAATCCCTCGGAAACCCAAACGCGGTTTCTAAGTTTAAAAGAATACATGTGACGCACTGCGATGATGCAATGAGACCCCCCCCCCCCCCTCCTGCTGTTTTCTTGGGGCCTTAATTAAGGCTCTGCTCTCTGAGATGGGGAGCTGTCAGGGGGGTCGAGGTGAGCTGTGACGCCCAGACCACGAGCTCCTCCCTGGAGGCAGCAGCTCTGTGGCTGAGGGGGTGGGGGAGGCCGGTGTGGTAATGATGACAGGGAGGGTGCAGCAAGGGCCAAGACTGACTGCTGCTGCTGCTGACTGTACTGCAGAGAGATGGATTGAGCGACGGAAGAGATGTAGTGAACAGAGGACGAGTGAGGAAGAAGGGGGGGTGGGGAGAATTGAAAGCAAGTGTGGAATAAAGATGAAGGACTCAGAAGTTTCGGGAGAAAGAGGTGGACCTCAAAGCAGGAAGTAGACTTTAAAAAGGCTTGAGTGGAAAGTGCTAAGTAATGAGACAAGCCTGCAGTTTCGGTGCCAGATGGCTGCTATGGTAATGTGGGGGCTTTTTGTCCTTGATCAATTGTAAGGTCCCACCTTCTGGTCCCCATGGGGGGGGTGTCAATCTTAATAACATGCTCACAGGGCCACTCTTAGTACCCCGTCCTGTTGTTGTGTGCGCTTATCTCCAGCGTTCTGATGTCGATATGCTTTCCAGGTAGCGGCACTTTAAACTTTTACACTGTGATATTAAACAGCCTCCACGGGGGAGTGGGGAAGTCTGCTTGGGTCAGGATTTAATAAACTGTGTGTGTGTGTGTGTCTGTGTGTGTGTGTGTGACGAAGTGAAAGAGGGACACAAATAACCTCCTCTCGTTGTGTGTTAGAAGCAACACCTGAGTATCCAGTCCTGGTTAGATTTTAACACAAGCACAGTCCATAAGGAGAGTTTTCTGTACATTGTCAGCCAGTGGACCGAGAAGGCATGAACACTTAGGTTATTCTGTTTTATTTTCCCTCTCGGCTGTAGTAGTAGTAGTAGTAGTAGTAGCATTGTTTTGTGCTTGGTCGTGTGGCCCCGCCCTCTTCCCCCTGCCCTCTGCGGAGAAAGGCATGATGTCATTCATAAGCCATCAATCTGTTTGGCACGTGGAGTCATTTACACCGGTAATCTTACGCTGTGAATGCTTTGAGGGCCAAAACAATTTGACACGTCTTGCTGTCAAAACAGGAACATATCCCTGCAGATGGGTGATAATTTGATAGTAGTCTGCAGTCTAAACGTAGCTGTATTTCCTTGACACCCCCACCACCACCACCACCTCCTCTCTCCACCCCCCCCATGGTCTCAGCCAGTTGCTTTCCTATTGGTTGAACCTGTCTGCTAGTGATGTATTGGAGAGTAGAAGAATCCATCTGTAACAGAAGGGGTGGATGGAGGGAGGGGGCTGCAGGTGCTGCAGGGGGACTCCCATCCATCAGCCTGGCCCTGGTCCATCCATCCAGCTGTAGAGCCCCGCTGGCCTAGAGAATAAGGAGCACCTCCATCCCAACTGGGTCAACTGCAGAAATACCTGCCGAGTCACTCCTCCACACCGGCGTCCTCCCAGCTGCCTTCCCTCCTCTGTTCCTCTCCAGGCCCGGGGCTTTCTAAAAGCAATTTTTAGCGGCGCAACTATCAAGGACTCGAAACCAGATCACCTCACCGCTAAGATGCTTCTGGCAAACGAGGCCAGAAGTTGTATTTAAAAAAAAAATAAAAAAATAAAAAAAATACTGACCATTAAATCTGTGGCAGTGGGCCACCTTGCCGAGAGGAAGCGTCCCCCTTTTTTGTAAATGAATGTCATTTGTATTGGAGCGTTTGTGTCTCGTGATCCGAATGATGTTTGACTCTCTCTCCACGCTGACAAGAAGAGGATATATCTGTAGGAAACACTGACGAGCACTAAAGCATCATTTAAACAAGTCACAACTGAGCCCGCGGCATACCTCCCCGTCACAATAATCTCACTGATTGGGTTAGAAATGAGCCAACTGAATTAGTGCCTGGTTTGAGGCGGCCATCGGCGATGTGTGGCGGCAAATATCGGCTCCCTACTGAGCAGGCTCTTTATTTAGCCTTTAGGTGCTAATTGAGTTAGCACTAAAACCATCGATTGAGTCTGCTTCAATACGCACCCTTTTCTCACTCAAATAATCATATTGAGCTTTCATTTGTGCCCAGCAAAACAATCGGTGGCATTTGATTTAGTATTTCTTTAGTAACATCGTGGCTGTTGAGGCTGGCAATTTCAACCCTTCACCCTTTTCATATTCACAAGGCTGTTTCAAACGATACAATTTTAGTCCCGTTTCCGGTCTCGGCGTGTTAGGCGCCGCCGGCAGGTGCGCGAGGGCGGGCGGGCGTACGCCGCTCTAATCTGGGACGGGGAGGCTGTTGCCAAGCCCCGCCAAGCCCCGCCCAGCAGCGCTTTCTGGAGGACAGAGCCTCAGTTGTGTTGCTGAGCAGGTGCCAGGCGCGCCTAGGAACACACACACTGAAAACGTGCTGTGTGTGTGTGTGTGTGTGTGTGTGTGTGTGTGTATAATGTTTGCGAGAGTTAGCGCACGCCAAGCTCCACGACAGTCTGTGGTGTTTGTTTCAGCTCAACTGTTGTTTACGTTTGTGCACATGATGGGGGGGGGAAACCGACGTGGCGCTTTTTCAGTCCGAGGGTTTCTTTAGGTGCCGTTGTTGTGCAATCACCTCCCTCACGACACACACTCCTTTTTCTCGGGCTGTTCAGAACGTGGCCGTCGTCGTCGTCTGATGACAACGACGACGACGCGGAGCGACAGGAGGAGGTCTGGAAGGTGACGAGGCTGCACGGCAGGTGAGGGAGGAGGTGAGATAACGGGCGGGTGGGGGGGGGAGGGAAGAGACACGTTAAAACCTCGTAAGCCGCTCTCCCGAGACCGACTGGTCTCCGAGTGTGAAGTGAGACAAGCTGTGAACCTCTCCTCTTTTCCCTCTCCGCAGTCCATCACGTCTTTGCAATGCCAAAGGGTTTTCTCTCTCTCTCTCTCTCCCTTCTCTCAACCACCTCCTCTGTCTCTTTTTTTTTTTTGTCTTTCTCCTATCCCTCACGGCTCTTTGCTCCTCCCCTTTTCATCATCCCCTCATCTTTCCCCTCTCTCTCTCTCTTCCAGTCCTAACCACTCTCTTTCCACTTCCACTCCATTCTCTCTCCGTCTCCTCCAGCGTTACTCTCCAACCACCTCTCTTCCCCCTTCCCAGCCCTCCCCCTCTTCCTCTCCCCCCTAACCCCTCCTATAAACCTCCATCCCCACCCTTTCTTCCTCCCCGTGTTCCCTCCATCCCTCCCTCTGTGTCCCAGTAGACCAGCGCTGATGTCATATGGTGGTGATTGGATGGTTGTCCGGCCCCTGCCCTGAGATAATGGATTTCATCTCTCTCTCTCTCTCCCCCCCACCCCACTGTAGCCTGCATCCATCTCACCAATCCTCCTCTTTGCATCCTCCCATTTTCCTCCGCAGTATTGACCCTGCCCAATGGGGGGAGACTGTCTGCTCGCTCTCCCTCCCGCCCTCTTTCTGTCTTGCTATCTGCTGTGCTTGCTGTGTCCTAGTCTATTTCTGGTGGCTTATCTCTCTCTCTCTCTCTCTCTCTCTCTCTCTCTCTCTCTCTCTCTCTCTCTCTCTCTCTCTCTCTCTCTCTCTCTCTCTCTCTCTCTCTCTCTCTCTCTCTCTCTCTCTCTCTCTCTCTCTCCCTCCCACTTGTTGTGCTAGCTGTTGTCTCTGCCGCTTCCCCTTCATTTTCTCCCTGTCACGCCCTGTCTACCTCTCCTTGACCCCCCCCTCCCCTTCACCTTCCACTACTCTGACTTTTCCACCTATTTCTCCAGTCTCCATCATTGGCTCTCTAGGGTACCCCCCCCCCCCCCCCCACCTCTCCTACTCTCTTTCCCTCTATCTTATATCCCCTGCCTTTTTCTCTCTCATCTCTCATTCTGCTTGTTTGCTCTCACTCTCCGACTCTCCTCTCTGTAATATATTATATCTATTTATTATATATATTTCTGGCTTTTTCTCGCTCTTCCTTCATTTCACATTCCTTCATCTCATCTCAACCCCCCCCCCACCCTTTTTCCTCGCACTACGCGGTGCTGTGTGAAGCAGACTGCTCTATAATAGGCACTGTGCGCTATTAGCCCTCTGTCGTTCCCCTGTGGTCTCCATGGGTAAAAGGCCTTGTGCCGCCTCCCTTTATAACAGAGCTGTGTGCCCCGCCTGTGTGTCCCGATCAATAGCTTTCAGTCAGACACCACTGCCCTGCAGCAAGGAGGGTAGGTGTGGCGTGAGTAAGATTCAATGGTTTATTGCCGTATCAACTAAGCTTGGTAGGAATTTGCCGTGAATGTGCTTTTTTTTTTTTTTGCCTTTTTTATTCGCTTCATCCCACCTGAGGGAAATGCCAGTGAGCCAGTGTGCTCAGGATAGACATGAAACTGGATATGTATGAATTTGTAGCAATGCTCGCTACAACCGGGGCAGCGACAGACATAGACATTTGCACAGCGATAATAATTCAGCCCGATCTTGACGGTCTCCCTCGTCTCAGTCCTCTCAGTCCACTGACTCTCTCCTGGATCCAGCCTACGCCTCATCCACCCCCCCCCCTAGTCTGCCACATTGTTTTTAGTTTCCGCCATGTCTGTTGTTGATGTTGACACTGGTTGCTATGGTTATGCTGTTGGTATAATATAGTGCCAGGCCCAACCCCGGTGTAGCACAGTACTTGCCGCTTATCATTTAAAACGAATTATCGACCATCACTTCGCGTTGTGTATACCAAAGTGTTAGCGTGGAGCACCGCTGTTTTCAGTGTCTGTGCTCTCATCACGTAGATGATGAAAACCTCGGTGTATTCCTTTAAGAGCTTGGGTGGAGAACATCGAGAGGTGTGTGTGTGTGTGTGTGTGGAGCGAAATCTATTTTAGTGCAGCTGTTACTCGTATAGCCACCTGTGTTAATGTGGCTACCTCCGGTGTGTAGAAGGCCTGTTAGTGCTGAGGCCAGCCTGATGAGAGGAGAGCTGTCTGTCAGAGTGGAGAACAGGCGTGGCCCCAGGCTGCAGTCCTCTGCAGTCAATGTCTCTCTCTCTCTCTCTCTCTCTCCATCTCTACATCTCCATGTCTCTTAGCCCCCCCCCCCCCACATCCCTCCCCCCATCCTGTACAGCACCTAGATAATGACTCGTGTTAATTAGGCCGGGAAGTCAAAGCAAATGCTGTCCTCCATCGATTCCTGTAATCGATCTGGCCGCCTCAGCCTTATCGGCCTCGATGGAGAGGCAGCCACGGTCGTCTTCTATCGCAGCACACACACACACACACACACACACACACACACACACACACACACACACACACACACACTCAAGAACATGCACACAGGCATGCCTCTGTCTCTGTCTATTGTTGTCTGACTCTGTGCCCACCACGTTACCTCTCCCTCTCTCGGCTCTACCTCGCTGCGTATAAGCCATAGCAACAGTCGACTGCTTGGCTGTGAACCGACAGCCTAGTTTTCTGATCATTTTGGAGGCAGCACGTGTGACTGAGTATGCATGGGTGAAGATTGAAAGTGTTTGTGTGAACTTTTAAGACCTATTTTTGAATCGTCAGTTGAATCGTTTTATAGCGAGGTGAATGTCTGTCTGTCTGCGATTGAGCTCGATGGAGTTTGGGTTTTAAAGCCTGTGTGTGTGTGTGTGTGTGTGTGTGTGTGTGTGTGTGTCAGTCACTAAGAAGTGTGGAGAAGCCTCCCTCCTCTCCAGGACAACATGCCACCTACCTAATTTGCAGGCTTGACGTAGTGCTGACTTGCCCTCATTGTTATTTTGGCAGCTCCAAACAAACGCTGAAATAGCGTTTCCACAGAGTTCCTGAACCCTGCCTTCATATGGTGAAAACACACACACACACACACACACACACACACGCACACATGCGACCACACATTGTGTACTGTACTTAGTCAGCCTTCTCCCTAGGATTTTATCAGGTTAATAGTTCTGGGTTAACCTTAATGACTCCTCTACAAGGGATCAATCGTGAATCTAGAGGTTTAATGAAATAGTAGGTCACCAGGCTGTGCAGTGTTGTCCCACAGCTTCTGCGGTGAAAAGGCTCAAATTCTTTCATTATTTCTATTATTTCTTTATTGTATAATTCGTGGTATGGGGTAAGAGGGGTATATTCACATACATTGATGAAGACTTTGACCTATAGATAGAATTGCGTATTGTTTCAT
The DNA here is from genome assembly GCA_034670385.1 of Hoplostethus mediterraneus. NCBI lineage: Eukaryota > Metazoa > Chordata > Actinopteri > Trachichthyiformes > Trachichthyidae > Hoplostethus > Hoplostethus mediterraneus. Next base: position 1,004,922 of record JAXDDW010000080.1, read on the forward strand.
CCAAATCAAAATCTAGGTCTGTTTTACATTTACGTTGTACGTATACAAAATACAAAAGCCCTAAAAAACGAAATACTACTTATGAATAGGCAGAGTGAATGAATGGATGGTACATGTATACAGAGTTAAGGAATGGTAATGGGTGAGTGAATGTGAAAGGGGGATGAAGTGGCTAAAGTGCAGGGCAGTGAATGACTGAAAGGGAATGGAAGTGCAGGGTGCTAGGTGATGCGTGGTGAGGTCCTCAGTTGAGCTGTAGAGGGGGACGGGAGGCGTTTAAAAAGTCTGATGGCGGCCTGGCAGGAGAGACTTCCTGTAGCTCTGTCACACTGTGGCTGAATAACCATGTCATGGAGGAGGTGGGAGACGTTATCCATGATGGCCAGCAGTTGGGCCACTGGCCAGCATCCTTCTGTCTGCCACCTCCTCCAGGGTGTCCAGGTTAATGCCCGCAACAGAGCCAGCCTTCCTGATCAGTTTGTTCAGCCTGTTGGCATCCTCGGCCCTGCTGTTAGTGCCTCAACACACCACCTCAAAGAAGATGACAACAACCGACTGGTAGGAACATATGCAGCAGAGAACTGCATATGTTGAAGGATCTGGCCCTCTGTACAGGCCTCGGTGTTGCCGGCCCATACCAGCTTGTTGTCCAGGTGAACTCCCAGGTACTTGTAGGACCCGACCGTCTCCACATCCATCCCCTGGATGGAGACCGGGGTCGGCTGGGCCCTCCCTTGTATAGAGCTCAGTCGATCAAATGGAGAATGATAAAATGTCTCTTTTTTCCCCCCCCCAATACATTTGGATATTAAAGTTTTGGGCCTTTTTAAGTTGCCATTTCTTACAAAATATTAAATAAACTACAAAATATCTGAATGAAAACATTATTTATTGTGTAAGTTTGTAAATAATTAGTTACATTTAAAAATTGTAAATAAATTGACAATTGTAAATAAAACCCCCCAAAAATATATTTATATATTTGTATAGGTTGATACACACACCGCCACTAGCATGTCAGGCACCCAACATGTCAGATCACAGACAAATGCCTGCCCAAAAAAAATGGAAAGAAAATGGTAATGGCAGGCGAAAAATATTGCCGTCTTGTTTCTGAGGTTTATATGACTATAATCAGTGACAGTGCTCTCCGCCCTCCTCTCTCCTTTGTCTGTTCCTGAAAGCTCCTGCGGCTCTCTAGCTCAGATGAACAGAATGATTGGCACGATACGGTTGCAATCTAACCTTTTGATTTGTGTTCACGTGTTAACCAAGCAAACCAAGCAGGCCCATTAAGAACAGCAGCGCATTCACACCATATGGTTATCGTGTGTTTGTGTGCACATCGATCAGAGTTCATGTACAGCAGCTTTGGCGAGAGGCGTGACTTAAGGCGTTGTGATGCAGCGTCTCCTCTCTCTTACAGCGGGGTAACGTGGTACTGATTCAAGCACCGTGATTCTGAACTGACATTGTTTACTACAGTAGCGCACTGCAGCACGATGCACTGACACTGTGTGTGTGTGTGTGTGTGCGTGTGTGTGAGTGTGTGTCCAAAAATATGTTGTACTTCTGAGTTTCTCTGCTCAGGAGTGTGTGAGTATGTGTCCCGCCCCTCCAGTCCTCCCAGCAGTAGCGACATGAGCAGCAGACAGGCTGCTGTTTAATAGATTACAAGGGAACATGGCGACCCATCGATCGTATCCCCTCCACACGCATACTCTCCCAGAATTCAGTGGAGTAGGGTTACAGCACCAGGCAAAACGGGGTGTGTGTGTGTGTGTGGGAAGGGCAAGATCTGGCATTTAGCGGATAGGACGAGAAGGTAGGAAATGAATTTAATGCAATGGATTGTCCTCACAAGTATAGCAGTACAAGTGTCTGTGTACACTGGAGTGTGTTCACGAGGGGAAATGACAGGATGATAACAACTGTAGCTACTAAAATTGAAAACTCATTGTTGAACAGCCGTTTGTGATTTTTCTGTGGGACTGCTTTTGAGGTTTCATCCTCAGCCAGCCTCGCATCCTCTTCCCGATTCTCCAATTAGGTTGCGTTTCGTGGAAGGCCTTCCCTCCCAGTCATTAGCCAACATGCAGCAGGCCTCTTCTCATTCTCCCTCTCATTTTCTTCACTCTCGCTACCTAATTACTTTCTGCTGTAATTCCATCTGTCTCTGCCCAAGCGTAGAGGCGGCGGTCTCCCGCTTGCAGGTGGCTGCCACTTTGCTGTATACCTGCTGCCAGTAGAGCAGCTTGCGTCGCAGCTAGCCAAATCATTGTAAATTTGCATGTAGGATAGGAGCCGTGCCTCGTGCAGGTAGCTTTCGGTGAGCAGTTTCATTTGCGTATCATTTCTGTTTGACTTCTGCTCAAAATCTGCCAGACCTGCGGGTGGGTACAGCTTACAACACCAAGTATATCACAGCCACTCCTCGAGTTAACTCGCTCAGCAACTTCCCTGTTGGGATGGTAACATTTTCTCAGTTCAGTCAGTGACTTAAAGTGGTAATCCACCAAGAAAATCCAGAAATCACTTCCTGCTTCCTTCAGACCTACTTTCAGACCTACCTGACACCAGGTATTTAAAACGGCAAATGGGAAAAGCTTTCATGAACTGGGGAATAGGTCTAGTCATTATTGTGGTATATTACTCAGTGATGGAGAGTAGCACAACAAAAAAAGTGACAGATTAGTGCTTTAAATGGCCAATGATTTAGAGATAATCTTGATTTAGTACAAGAACAGTTATTTTGACTTTTTTTCATTTGGAACAATCACGCAAACATTGCATGCAAACATTTTGAAACAAAAAAAGCCTACAATATGTTTCATCCTCAAGTGGTAAATTAGGCCCTTTTATTTTTTTTTATTTTTTAGACAATCTCCTTCAGTGTTGTTCTGTTTGCTTTAGTCTTGTAGATTAGAAGGTGCACTCCACTTTCACTTTCCACCACGTGTCTTCAGTAATTTTGCGACTAATGACAAACTGCTTGACCCCCAGTCTTTAGAACGTAAAAGTCTGCGTGGCTGATGTACAACCAAAGGTACTTCACCTCCAGCCTTTCCGGCTCGTCTGGCAGAAATGGTATGCGGAAAGTCTAAACCTTAGCTCAGATTTCTACTGGTGTATTGTTTCTACTAATATACTTCCCACCACTACTTCCCTGTAGTGATAATAACCTTATGGTGTATAGAGGGGGGGCTTGTTGTTGGCTAACATGCTGGATTCCACCCACCTGATTATTAATCCCTGGTATTGTTTTCATGTGCATTTCATTTTTTCATCTGTTGTATCACAAACCCGTCAAATACAATACGTCGCAGAATCCATTAGCAGTAATCTGTTAGGAAGGAGCAGGAAATGCAGAACACAAGATCGGGGCTCGCACAGCCCTCTTTAATGAGCGCGATCTTCACGCTACGGAGGACGACGCCGGCCCCGTTAATCCCCCGGTGTGATCATTGCTCGTGTTTATCTTGTGGATCAACACTGTGGATAATGAAGGCTGAATAGCTGCAGAGACGCTGTGTGGAATGCAAAGCGCCTAGGGCTTGTGCTGAATAGTAAACGGTGGTTACTGGTGCAAGTGCTGGATGACGGTCAGTGCTGTAACGCAGCGGGGGGGGGTTTCATGAAACTTTTGCAAAACGTTTGCAAAAGAGAAAACCTCAGAACGTATCGCTCAGCACCTTTCATCAGGTGGGACCCAGAGGACTCGGGGCCCACGACTCATTTTGGCGCCATTGTTTGAGCGACGTTGCGGTTTAAAATTAAAATTAAAAAGAGACGAGACCAAGCGCATTCCTGATAGATGTCCAACACAATGCGTCTCGTCTTTTGGGGACAATAGAGAAGCAGGGACAGATGAGCAGAAATTGCTTCAGTGATTGATTGGGGTAGTCTAGGATGCTAACTCAGGATTATGCTTGTGTTGTACAGCCAGTCCTGAGATGTTTTAATGCTGCTTACACTAGGTTGCCATATGGTTTAAAGCTTAGTTATTAGGCGTGCAGGTTCATTAACTTGTAGCTAAGTCGCTTTGACTCAAGATTTGCTAATAGGCCTAGTATGACACAGCAAAACATGGAGGAACAGGGTTTCCTAGGCTTCCCCTGGGTGCACTGCCTTGGCCTATTATACCCCACTTGCTCCCATTCTCTGCTCTCTCATTTGTTATAGGTGAGTACCCTGTGGGCCTTCTCTACATCATTACAGGGTATTGATCCATCCATATATCAGTGCATCCTGTAGTTCTGTGCCATGGAGAATGTCATGATCCCACCTGTCCATCCATCCAAAATGACCAATTACCCTATAACGTTTCTTTCCTCATACCCTGGAGTTAATTTAAGTTCAGAAGTGACAGTGAGTGTCTGTTGACTCCTATGGTGTTGACTTCACACCTTTGTCGCCGCCTTGTTTCTGTTGCCTGCCTTCACACTGCTGGATTGTCACACTCGTGGCACAGTCTGGCGCAATGACATGCGTGTCTGTGTCCTTTCCATTTGATCGGTTATCAATAACCGCTGTGGTTCTACTGACTGTGCACAATGAGCTCTTCGTGATTGTGACAGGGGACGGTACAAGGGCGTTGCAAAACATATCAGTTATGCTGTCAAGGTTTGTATGCGACTGTGACGTATGCCTTCAATAATTTCATTGCTATGTTCTTGTGCAAGGGGTCATCATAGGGTTACTGACATTAAGCCTTCTGCTCTTCTCTGCAATAAACATTAATAGCAGCTTCTTTAGGTGTTAAAGTTCATAAGAAAATGAGGTCACTTGTCCGCCTCAGCCACCATTTTCTAAATGTGTTTTTGCTCTTTCTTCTGCAGCTGAAACTTGAAGATCGATCTATTGTCATTAGAGACATTGTGCGACGAATGAATTCCAATGTAAGTGAAGTCCTCAGTCTCTCTCTGATTTTTCTCATTCCCACTTCATCACTCGTTCTCCTCTCCTTTCCCTCTCTTTCTTTCAATCAGGCTTTCGCATTCATGTCACTGTTCATCACTGTTCTTTTTGCTACGGCAGACATGACTAGAATACACTTACGGGTCGACACTTACAAATGCGTCAAAGGAGACTCGGTGTGCTAAAGCTTTGATTTGCAGTACAAAAAGTTCTGAAAACCATCTGAAATATAAGTAAGGTTTTGATGGTTTTTGATACAAAAGTGTAGCCTCGTTCACATATCAGGATACCTGTGATATCTGTGGACCCCAGGAAAGTTGAGCAAAACCTAATAGTTTCCATTGACAGAATAATGGTTTTACCACAATGGCATGGCTTATAAACAAAACTTCTTACCACAGGCCATGATGATGATGATGATGATGATGATGATGATGATGATGATCATGAGGAGGAGTTAATATACTTGGCCTGTTGTTGGCTATATTCCAGGACAACCAGTGCGGTATTGTGACAAACATCGACATCGAGTGTGCGGTAAAACTAGTGGGGACCAACTGCGTACTATATCCAGTCAACAGCAAAGACCTGCAGCACATCTGGGTAAGAGAAGATATCCTTACAGCTTGTTACCTTACTTAACTTGTAACCTCTAATGAAATGGACAGAAATCCAAGTTATTATTTAACACAGCACAGTGTTTTGTTTGGCAATTCTTCTTTGAATGAATCATTTAAAATAACGTATTACATTGCTTTTGCCATTTGGTGGACGCTGTTATCTAAATTGCCTTACTACAGTTTCAGCACGGTTTTGCCCTAGTGGGAATTGAACCTGTAACCTTGGCAGTTTTAGTGTCTCGCTTCCACCGATTGAATGATATGTAGAATGACAGGAGTAGAAGAGCTACACATAGAAGTGGGTAATCACTGACCTTTTAGATTACTGTTTGTAGATGATCATCTACTGTACACTCATGAAATAGCTATATTGAAGCTAATACAGCCTCCCTGGTGTGTTCCCCAGTCTTTTATGTATGGCGACTACATTGCCTATGACTTCTGGCTGGGGAAAGTGTATGACTTGACAAATCACATCATCCTCAAGCTGTCCAATGGAGCCAGGTAGAGTCTGTGTGTGTGTGTGTTGCATCTGTCTTGTGTACGTATATGAACGTACAGTGTGTATGATGTGTGATGGGGAGTCTACATTAAGATTTTACATGCATGCTGGCACACATCCATCAGTGCCAAAGCCAAGTGAATGTCAACCAGTCCTCTCGCTCATTGCCCTCCCTGCAGGTGCTCCATGAGTGTGGAAGACGGTGCCAAGCTTTACGACGTCTGTCCACATGTCAGTGATTCGGTACGTACCCATAGGCCCTTACCTGTCACCATAGGTGCATAAGCTCTCTTAGCTCTCTCTGCCGTCGCTCTGCGGTCTGTTCAGTTTCAAAGAGGCTGAAGCCCAGACAGAATTTGAAATGGACTTGACCCCAATACACAGTTATTTAGGCTGTAAATATTTTATTCAGCTAGTACCGAGGAAGGATTGGATTTAGTGTTTAGCAGGTCAGAAAATGCCACTAAAATCCACTTGCTTTGATGTTTGGAACATCTTTTTTTTGTTAAGGTTCTATGGATCTGTCAATTGATATATCCACTGTGTTCAATTTGTTCAAGATACATTTATTTGTAATTTGGCATCAAAGTGCAAAATTGTTTGATTGTTTTTCTGTCAAAGGAAATGTCATGTACATGCTGTGAACAACTTGAATGTGTCCCTGTGGTGGTTCTCAGACAACTAAGGAACAATCCACTCCCATTCAGTTCTAGGAAATGTCACCTAATTGTTTCTAATATCCTTTTCTCTGTGTTGGCTTTGTGATGTTTTTCAGGGTCTGTTTTTCGATGAGGCGTATGGTTTCTACCCGGGCCAGGTCCTGATTGGTCCAGCCAAAGTCTTCTCTAATGTACAGTGGCTGTCAGGCGTCAAACCTGTCCTTAGCAAGAAATGCAAGTTCAGGGTGGTGGTCGAAGAGGTGAGATGATGACAGTCGTTTAATAGTCACTTAATGTCACAGCTCCCATCTGCCATAATTTTCCAGAAGCCATTTTGCATCCCCTCTATTAAGCAGCCCGTTCAATTCATTCGGGGACTCTAAATGGTGCGTGAGAAAGCAACCCACACCATCTGGTCATTGTATGGGTACCATAATGATTACTGATGGCGGTTAACTTTTTATGCAGTTCCTATTCCAACACAGCACCTGGCAATGCATCTTGGGTAGCCGAGCCCCTTCTAGATGAGACAATGCTCTTTGTCCCATTACTCTCCTCAGGTCAAGGTGGTAGAGCTGAAGGTGACGTGGATCACCAAGAGCTACTCCCCCAAGGGCTCCGACAGCGTCTACCCGCCTCCCTCCACCATCACGCAGGAAAACCTCTGCAGGTAGGTCTCCATCCACATGTACTCACTTTCAAGTTAGAGATTTATGCTTCCATACGGTTAGATTTGATTATCGTGTTCTCTTTGTCCCAAATTAAATCTCCCATCTGTTTGTTACGCTGACACAGGGGGGCACTACAATTACAGGTGAAAACAAGGTGACATATTTGTTGCTGATTGGCCCAGAGGGGGACTGCCTTGTTTAGTACTGCAAATGCTTTCGTTGTATTAAGCTATGAGGTTTTCTTCAGGGGAACATCCACACTTCAACACTGTACCTTCCATTCCTGGGTCCATTTTGTAGTTTAGTGGCGTGTCTTCCTTATTCCCATGGATACCTGATCAAATGTACACCATGTGATGTCATATTGAGATATTTCCAGTGCAGCTACAATGGAGTTTGATAGTAAATCTAAAAAAATATTTTCTTGACTTATCAAACAACAACGTTCAACAATTCCAGGGGTAATTCAGTGTGGAAGAGGTAGAAGTAGTGGGACTATTTTCTTTGTCTGTTCAGCCGTGGTGGCTATCGCTGCTTATGCTAACTACCCAGTTCTTCTTCTGTTTATTCCAAAACCAATTGTAAGATGTAAAAAAATGTAAAACGCATCACTTCCTGTGCACCAGAGGATTTTTTTCCCCAGGAAAGACTTACCAGACACCGGGTGTTTTAGAACAGTAAAAATAAAAGCTTTCATGAACTGGGTATTGTTGAATCACGATTGTGTTCTAGCAATAGCCGATAGAGAGTAGCAAAACTTTACTTATATAAACGATACATTTACTTATATGAGAATGTACTACCACTACAACTACTACTACTACTAGAAATTGTTGAATGCTATTGGCTATGGCGTACTCTTACTGTGGAAGTCCTGGTTGTGTTTTAGGGTGAACCGTCTGGGCTACTACGACCACACCCAGAGGCAGCTGGGAGAGAGGGCCCTCTATGTCTTCCCCGCTAAGGGGGACGCCACACGCATCACCTGTGAAGGACCCGAGGGTGCGCCTGTCCTGCCTGAAGACCCTGTGGCCAGGAGGGTGTGTATTTGTTCGTGGTTATTTGTCTTTCTGTACGTACGCGTGTGTGATTGTGCAGATGTGTATGAAAAACACATTTCTTTGTTCAGACGTCCCTGGTTGTTGATTTCCCCTTGGCATTACAGAAATTGTATCTTGTAAACGGTTGCGCATTCCTGCTCCTGTTTTCATCTTCAAACACAGAGTGTGTGCATGTGTGTGTCTCTCCTGCAGTTGAAAAGAATGTTCAAGAAGGATTTGGGGAAGAAGACAACGGAGAACGCCGACACACAAGGTGCCAACCAACAATCGGCAGAGAAAACAGAGAATCCAGAGGGTACACACACTCACTCACCCACTCCCTCTCTCTCTCTCTCTCTCGTTATGTTTCTGTATGTGCCATCATCATGAACTTGGCGCGACTCTACGGTGCGAACGTTTCACTCACATTTGTGCCTAAAAATAAACACGTGCGACCGAGAAATCAAGTACGTGCCCTTGTGCAAATAATGATTTTAAGCAGATTTTCGGGAGTGCATGTGTTCCCGGATCTATATGTCGGATCCATATGCTGCCACTACAATGGATCACTAGTCAAAAAAAGAGAGCTTCATTCAGAGCGCAGCTGAATTACATTGTTAAATGTGATACAATAAGAATAATAGAGCTTCAAAAATGACCTCTCTTCCTCGCTCTCTTTCTGTCACACACACTCTCTTTCTCGTATATCATCGTCAGAAAAGCGAGCACGTTTTTTTTGCTTCCGTCTTCCCTAAAGTAGCTGAGGTCTCGATACCTCCATGCATAGCGGCGTCACGGAATAATTCAAGTCCCTGTAAGACGCAGGTCAGTCCTTTCCGCAAATGGGGCTCAACGCAGCGGGAAGGGGCTAATTGGAAATTGTGCTGGAGTGCAGCACATCTCAGCGTCTCCACCCGAGACGCATTTTATTTCTCTGCAGAAAAGTATACATCTTTTCATACCTCGCTATGTAATCCTAATACATCCACCTTCCTCTCCATCTCTCTCCACCGCCAGGGGAGCACAAATCGGAGCAGACGGACTCGCCCCACCCCAACAACAACGGCCCCGTGGAGCCCGTCCTAAACCCCCAAGACTCCCAGAATCCCGCCGACGGTTGGGCCGAACCCGGGGAGCAGGATGCTGATGACGAGGCGGCCGAGGACACAGACGATACGAGGTTTGTTGACCTTTTTAGTTTGTAGGTAAGCTGCCAGCGCAAGGGCCACGTGGTTTTCTTTCCATTTTCTTGACACATCCACTTGTTCTTCCGTTTCTTTCTTTCTGCCGAGAACTAGACTTTCTCTGTTACCTGTATTGAGTTGTAAGACGTTTGTCTTTTTAATGCAGTTTATCAGGGTGTTCGTTGGACCCAAATCACCAGGAACTAATTACTGCTCAGAGAATAATAAAGTAATGTGTTTTACTAATGGGTCACTTTACAGGAATATACCAGAATGTTTAACACACTTCTTGTATTAGATGGTGGTTTTGAGCTCAGCTGTAGGGGAAACCAGACTGATGACCCCTTTACAAATCTGTGAGCTGATAACCTCCATTTAAAAAAAAAACTTTAAAAAAAACAGGGAGGAGTACACTTTTTAGGTCACGGATGCTCTCCTAGTCATGGAGTTTTACATCACGGCCCCAGGAAAACATTTCTAATGGGACGTGGTACGGGAATGGTATATCCCATCTGTGTGTGTGTGTGTGTGTGTATATGAACTGTTGTCTATGAAAGATTAACTCCCTGTAACCCCGCCCCCAGCTCCCTGACCTCCTCGGCCAGCTCCACCGCCTCCTCTCAGAGCGGCGGTCTGGGAACCAACCGCAAGAAGAGCATCCCCCTCTCCATCCGCAACCTGAAGCGGAAGCACAAGAAGAAGAGGACCAAGTTCTCCCGCGAGTTCAAGCCCGGAGACCGGTGGGTTTCTGTCTTCTTTGTTCTGTGTCTTTTTCTTTGTATCTTCTGTGTCTGTCGTTCTCTCTCTGGTTTGTCAAAGGCCTCGTCGTATAGTGGTCGGTCTGTCTGACAGCCATCGGCGGCATCCACACCAACTACTAGCAGTGTCATTTCCTCAACCGCAGACTGTCTCACACACACACACATTCTCAGCTTACAAAACACTGTGTGCACTCTCTGTCCTGTTTCACTTCACACAAACACACGGCATGAAAATGCAGGCAATACTGCGTTTCAGTGGCAGCCATTTAGTTACCGCTACGGTTAAAGGTTCCAGTGTGTACCAAGTTTAGCTGTGATACCTCTGTGGATTGGGGTACAATAATAGACATGGCTAAACTCAAGGTTTCATTTAGTGAGTCAACAGTATGTAGCTATGACACGGATCTCCTCTTATTGGCCAACCTCCAAAATAGCCCTCCAACAGCTGGAGAAGTACAACTTTTTGTTGGTAGCGTTTACTTATGACCCTCTAAAGTCTGCTATCACCGCGTCACTGTGTTCCTCCAGGGTCTTCTCAATGGGTCTTCTCACATAACTCAATGAGTTATGTGTGTAAGGCGAGATTCGTACTTTCCATTCTGGAAAATAAAAAACTTTGTCCGCTCTTTTCAATTGTTCATGCTGTTGTTTCTATGTGGGCTGAAATCTTGAGTAGTATCTGTCGTTGGTCCCGCCGTTGTCCAATCATTGGGAAGTGGAACAGGTCTAAGAATAGGATGAGGCTTCCTCCACGGCAGATGTCAAGAGACCACCGAAACCCACCTGTGGTTTGTTGCTAGTCATGAAATAATTCCACACCTCTAAAACGGCACATCGAAATGACCAGAAACACGTTTTCCTTCACTATGACTTGCCCCCCCCCCCCCCCCAAGTATAGTAATGGGATTTTGAAGCTCTTCCATCTTTTTTTCTCATGATCTGTGTGTGTTGTGTGTATGTTACTGCAGGGTGGCGGTGGAGGTGGTGTCCACTAAGACCGCAGCCGACGTGATGTGGAAGGACGGGCGGATGGACAAGGGGATCCGATCCAACGACCTCATCCCCATCCAGCACCTCGACAGCCACGAGTTTTGCCCCGGGGACTTTGTAGTTGACAAACGACGTAAGATTTTAATTGACTTCGATTTTTTTTTATTTAATTGTATTCATTTGGGTATTGTATCTTTTAGTTTTAGTTTTCTTCCCTGGATTCAAAAAGGTGGTACCTCAGTGTGGCTGGTCTGGCTTTGTGGCCAACTTAATACCCACAATTTCAAGTATTCCTTATGCTATGACACAATTAGCCCAATTTGTTATCATTATAATAATACATTTTTTTTTAGATTGAATCAGATTCATTATGCTATGATATATTAGACATTATACAAAAAAAAACAAATTTTCCAAAATGTCCCCCCCCCCCACGCCCAGTTTTTGTTTTGAATTATTTAGGGAACAATACTACATAATAAAAATGATTCAGCTGTCTAATTCAAACATGCAATAAATAAATACAATTCTTCAGCTGGATAATTAGAAAATAAAAAAACCCAAATTACTAAGGTGTGGGGTGCATGGAGCAGTGACGTTCCTCAATATCCTAATGATAACCAGAGAAATGGTATGAAAAGATCACGTAAGATCTGTTTGGTCAGTGTATTTTCTCCCCGCCCATAACTCCCCAGTTGTTTCTTCAGAGGTTGAAAGAAGTCGTAAATTGTAGGCTTCTCGGTCCACTCTCGCGGCTCTCTGGAATAGGCTTCATTTTAGGCGGCCTGCCCACGATCTTACAATGCAGGGGGAAAAATCCTGTTGTGGGATATGGAAGACCTAGCATGTGTCCGGATCCCTGCCCCTTGGGACTGCGATGGGATGTTTTATGTAGGCCACCTAGTACCTATCTAGGCCATTAGCTGAAAGTATGCCAAGTTTGTGTGTGAAATGGACTGAAAATATTGGGATTCACTTTCAGGTTGTAATGGCTTGTTGCAGCCATGAAAAGAACATGTTCCAATTTCCTTCCAGACAAATGCAAATGCAGATAAATCTTTGCAGTTAGAGCTTTTAGTTTGAGCAATTGGGCGGCTTGTGTGTATCTGTTTGATGAGTGTGTACTGTTCTAGTCGCACCTTGTGCATGCTGTACTTGTCAGTGTATGCACCTAAATAACTGTGTGTGTGTGTGTGTGCGTGCCCCTCCCAAAGCCCAAGCCCTCCAGGACCCAGCAGTGTATGGCGTGATCCAGTCTGGCGATCACAAGGGCAGAACATGTGCCGTCAAGTGGATCAAACTCAACTCCTGCAGCGACGACGTGGAGGTCAGTCAAGATGACGGGATGTGTGTGTTACATTTGTGAGAGTTAGTGTGTTCGTGAGAGAGAGAGAGACAAAGAGAGTGGGGAGGGTTTGGTTTTGCACTCTGCGGTTACCATAGCAACCTGGCTACACTCCCTTGTACGCCATTAGGGGAGAGTTGTTGTGTTGTGACACCTGACTGTGTTATATTGTTTTTCAAGGTCACAGAGGGTTTTGTGTGCGTGTGTCTTTTTTAAAAATATTTTGATTCCAGGTGATCGGTGAAGAGGAGGATGTCAGTGTCTACGACATCGCTGATCACCCAGATTTCCACTTCCGCACCACCGACATCGTCATCAGAATATGGAACTCGGAGAACGGACAGGCCAACGACTGCGAGAACGAGGTGAGAAAATGGAAAAAAATGACTTCACTTGTTCCAGGTATGAGTCTTGCGTGTGCTCAAATGCTTAGATACATGCACTCAAAACACAATTGCTATTCCAAAAAACAGCATCCCCATTGCTGACTGACTTGTCAATTGTAATCCAGTAGTTTCCCAAAGGATCTGGTTTGGACCAGGATAATTCTGCAGCACCACAGACCTGAAAGTGGCCATGAAATCCTTTTTCATACAATAGGCTCAAGTATTAAACAGAGGAATGTATTGTTGGTGGTTGATGATGGTTGCATTTACAACTACTTTACCCCAGACGTCAGTGGGCCAGGTGTCCAGGGTGGACGTGAGCAGCAAGGTGGAGGTGGTGTGGGCTGACAACTCCATGACCATCGTCCTCCCACAGGTAATTTCATCTTTTTCAAATGAAACATCATTTTGCGATGAGCGACAAGATGGGTACCCTTTACAAAAGGGCGTTCGTATATCCTCATATTTTAAATAATCACTCGCAGCACCTATACAACGTGGAGTCGGAGATCGAGGAGACGGACTACGACTCCGTGGAGGAGACGAGCAGCGGCCTGTCCACCGAGGAGTGGGAGGACGAGAGCGACAGCTGGGAGACGGACAACGGCGTCACGACCGAGGACGACGGCCACGTCAACAATGCGGACGTCACTGCCACGGCGACCCCGGCCCCCACGCCCACGGGATGCACGTCGTTCATCATCCCCCCAGAGGAGGGCGGCAAAGTCGGGGTCACCAGCCCCGCCAAGGGCGTCCCGGGAGAGGACGGAGAGGGAGCCGTGGCCGTGGCTACTCCTGCTTCTGGAGGAGGTTACTTTTCTTTATTTTGACCAATTATATTTCACTGTTTATCTTATAAAGGTCAAGCCTGTCTTGCACTTTGTCATTTTTCTACTTCTGTTGGTAATATAAACATCATCTCTGCCTGCCCAGGAACCACTCCAGGAGGGGCGGTCGACGGAGCAGAGAAGCCCAGTAAGGAGGGCGCTCCGCGGGGTTTCAGGGAGCTCAAAGAGGCCCTGAAAATCCTGGAGAGCCTGAAGAACATGACGGTAGAACAACTCTGGACCGGCGGCTCGCCGACCTCCCCGACCTCCGCCGAACCGGCGTCCACGGCCAACGTGGCGAGCGTGTCGACCCCCGTGCCCCCCGAGAAACCGACCAAGGAGAAGCGCTTCTTGGACGACATCAAGAAGCTGCAGGAGAACCTGAGGAAGACTCTGGATAATGTAGCCATAGTGGAGGAGGAGAAGATGGAGGCTGTGGTAGAGGCAGGAGGGACCACAGGAACAGGGCCAGAGGTGTGTTTTTAAGGGGAACTGCGATATATCATGTGACTTTCTCGAGCTCCTACTATGTCAGACGAAAGTGACACCAATGCAAGATTCTGTGCTTTATTGGCATGTGGACATGTAATTTGTGCAGAAATTTGCCAGTGCCATCCAGGAAAAAAAGGTCAATGCAACACATTCCTTGGTGAGTCGATGTCTTACCGTCTGGTGTCTGTTCACTTTCAGGCAGAGAGAGTTGGGGAGGAAAGGCCCCAGCAGGAGCCCCAGACACCAGTGGGCGGACCGGAGTGGCCCAGTGACACACCAGTGCTGTGCCAACAGAGCGGTGGCAAGCCTGGCGTCACCTTCACCAGCGCCAAGGGAGAAGTGTTCTCTGTGCTGGAGTGGGCACCAGGTGAGAGGCGCTGTCCAATAACCTTCTTTTCCATCATAACATTTGTTCCTGTGTTCCCTTTTTTGGCCCTTTCTTACTGCCTCCTTTTATTTGCCCCCCTTCCATCATCATCTTCCTGAAACTCTTACGCAATCTGTGCTATCTACCTAATTGGATAAGTCAAACATGATCACCAATCCAGATAACCTATTTTATCTAAATTGGCATCCAGCTCCCCGGTCACAACCCAGAATATCTGATCCCATATCAGTCTCCTACAGCTGGGGACAGAAAGTCTTGCAAAGTCCTTTCAAGTCTTTGAATAAACTTATGCTGATGGATTGGATATAGACACTGATATGTAACACTGACAACAATCTGTCATTGTTGCTTTATATCTCATTGGGTTTTGTGTTCAGCTATTTTTGTTTTGTCTAGAGCCCGACCGATGCCAGATTTTTGGGTCCGATCCCGATTTAGGAGAGTCCTAGCCCACCGATTACCGATGTTTTGACTGATATTTTGTCAAAAAGTGCAAAATTTTCAAATCAATTTGAAAAACAAATCAATAAAAATAAACACAGAAAGAACTTTTTGATAGATAAAAAATTTAAAAGATCGTATTACAGAAGTAGCGTGTCAGCTGCTCACACTTATATTAGAGCTCCCTCTACTGGATAATTCTAGTAAATAGCAATTACAACATTCAAACAGACAAGTACAGGATAAATAATCAATGTTTTTTTGTTTATTATACTATTATAGTAGACACATCAACTACCGATCCCGATATCGTCAAAAAATGGCCGATATATTGGTCGGGCTCTAGTTTTGTCTGTATCTGGAGAAAGTTTTTGTACAAACCACAGTACATTGACACTTTTCTTTAACTGGAGGTCAACAGGCCTGATTCCAAGTAACAGTAACAATATATTTTGTACAATACATTACGCTGGATGACTGTCTGCCTTCTATTTCTATAATCATGCCTGTCTGCCACCGACACACACTCTTCAGTAGATGAAATTCCTGCCCACGTAGGATAAGACTTTTTGTGAATGTGTTTTACCACGTGAATTACCACGTCTTTCTGTATTGCTGCTTCCCAGACACGCACACGTTTAAGAAAATGGAGTTCCAGCCAGCGGAGGCTAAGAAGTTCTTCAGCACAGTGAGGAAGGAGATGGCTCTGCTGGCAACCTCACTGCCCGATGGCATCATGGTCAAGACCTTCGAAGATCGCATGGTAGGTGCCTGGTCATCAACGGCAAGGCAAAAAGAATCGATTTTGTTGTGGGTTTGAATTTACCTTAAGCAAAACGATGAAGTGGCCTGCACCTTCTTCGCGTCCACAGGACCTGTTCTCGGCTCTGATCAAAGGGCCGACCCGTACGCCCTACGAGGACGGTCTGTTCCTGTTCGACATCCAGCTGCCCAACATCTACCCTGCGGTGCCCCCTTTGTTCCGCTACCTGTCCCAGTGCAGCGGCCGCCTCAACCCCAACCTCTATGACAACGGCAAGGTCTGCGTCAGTCTGCTGGGCACCTGGATCGGCAAGGTGAGTGTTTCTTTACAGTTCAACCTGGAAGTCAGTAGGGAGTCAGTCACTCCCCCACTCTCCTGAATTTAGCTGCCAGAAACAAGAAGTGTCCAGGAATTTGTCTTGTTGGCTTTAGTTCAGAGACACATTGACAACTTGTATTGTACAAAATATATTGTTACTGTTACTAGTACTTGGAATCAGGCCTGTGACCCATTTCGGACGTTGACCTCCAGTTAAAGAAACGTGTCAATGTGCTGTGGTTTGGACCAGCATGTTTGAGACTTGCAGTGGAAGTACAGCTTTTGAATTCTAGTCATTTTCAAAGACACAGAAGAAGTGTTTCATAAACCACTGCACCATCTGCTGGGCATATGTCCATGTTCTTTTTGCAGTGCTTAGATGCATTGCTGTCAGACTTGTGTTGACTCGGCGTGGTTGTGTTGGTGATGTGATCCACAGGGCACAGAGAGATGGACCAGCAAGTCCAGCCTGCTGCAGGTCCTCATCTCCATACAAGGTGAGACACAGACACACTTTACCCCTTGTCCTCTCTGTTGGACGGCATCAATACCTTACGATCTGGCCAGATCTTGGTCCAAAATGTTTAGAAATGTAGCATTTGAAATCTTTATTTGTGTGTCTCTGCTACAGGCCTAATCCTGGTCAATGAGCCCTACTATAATGAGGCTGGCTTTGACAGTGACCGAGGCCTGCAGGAAGGCTATGAGAACAGCCGCTGCTACAATGAGATGGCCCTGATCAGGATGGTCCAGTCAATGACCCAGCTCCTCCAGAGCCCTGTGGAGGTCTTCAGCCAGGAGATTCAAGAGCACTTTGTTTCCAGCGGCTGGCGGCTAGTCCACCGTCTGGAGGTCTGGCTGGAGCTCCATGAAGCTGCCGAGAGGGGGCAAGCAGCACAGACCACCAGAGCCTCCAGGGACAGGCCTCCGTCCGTGGAGCCCCTGGATGAGCAGCTGCCCCTGGGGTCGGGGCCGGGGCCGGTGGCGGTGGCCCACAGCAGCCCCAGTAAGCCCGGGGAGGAAGGGGTCACAGGAGCGGCTGGTACCTGTATCGTGGAGGAGGAGCTGGAGGATTCAGGGTTGAGCCCCTCCACCACGGCAGCCTCTCAGCAGGAGCTGAGCCAGAACTCGGACTGCGACGGCACGGCCAACAACAACACCTCCTCGGGGGCTGAAACCAGGGGTGGTCCCGCCGCAGTCGCTGGCGCGGCGGTGTGCGGCGGGGCGGCGGAAACGGGCTCCGCTGCGGTTGCGGGGGGAGGGGCGGCGGCGGCAGCGGGAAGCCAGCCTGTGGTTCGACCAAAGAAACGGCGAAAGAGCTATCGGAGTTTCCTCCCGGAGCGCAGCGGCTACCCGGACATCGGCTTCCCGCTCTTCCCGCTCTCCAAGGGGTTTGTGAAGAGCGTCCGAGGTGTGCTGCTGCAGTACCGAGCCGCACTGGCCGCCGCCGGCATCGCCCAGCACACAGAGGACAAGTAAGTGCCTCCCCGCAGTTCCCCACCTCCCCTCCGCACTGGGCCCCTCGTTTCTTTCCTCCTCCTTGCTCTACCTTGTCACCCGCCTCGATCCAGGGAGGAGGTTTCATCACTTTCAGCACTCTGAGGGGGAGCCCATTTACAATCCTTTGTACTGCCCGAATCCAACCGTCTCAGTGTCTCTACTGCACCCGCTGCCCCGACTCCACTGCGATCAGCCTTTCCCCCCCGTGACTCCCCTTTTTAAAACCACCACTGCAGGAGGACAGCAGTTGTCTCACACACACACACACACACACACACACCTCTACGGGAAGTAACCCGTCACATAGGAACCCTCATGGACGCTCTAAGGTGGACACATAGGCATGGGCCTGACTGAATGAGATGGAAAAACACAGTGCCATTTACCCCCCCCCTCCCCCCCCCCCCCCCCTCTATTCCACTTTGTTTTAATGCCTCCATCAGTCACCACAACATGGGTGGGGTTGTGCCAGACTTCCTCCCTGCTGTGTCAATCAGCCTGAAGAACGTAACGCTGACTTTCTAACCGTCACTTCCTCGGAGTGGGGTAAAAAAAAAAAAAGCAAAAAAAAAAAAAGCGGGGTTTCATTGGGAAAAACTGCGATGCCCAGCTTTCCTGCCCTCGGGGCCACCCACGGGCGTCTGTAGCACTACTGTTCTGACCGCTGCACCATCCTGCACTACAACGAACCAATGGACAATCTGGTCTGGGAGAAGTCACACCGTGCGCTATGCTGACCAGGAGGATTCTTTTCAAATTAAAGTAACTGGTTGTACGCTTTCTGCCAAACTCTCTCTCTCTCTCTCTCTACACACACACTCACACACACACAAATATCCGAATGTTTTAAAACTGCCTGCCGTGACGGCTTCACTACTTCTTCCTCGCCGACGATACTTGCTGGTTTTTCCCTCCGCCAATCGCTCGCACCTGAACCACGCACCGAACATCGAGTGACAAAGTTTACATGCTACTCACCTCTGGAGGTCGGGCCGCTTAGAGACTGCCCAGGCTCAGGAGGACCCGCTAGGTAGCCAAACGCCTCGCGAAGGACTCACTTTCCACTTTCCACTGTCAGTCTCTAGGGGGTTAACCCACCTGTCGGATCACCACAACGGATTCAAATTGCGTCGCCGTTATTATTCAGTTGAGTTAATCGGGGTTTTTGGGGCGAGGTGTTGGTGTCAGAATGGTCCTCCAGAGCTTCCCTACAGCCCTCCTCTCCCTCCAGAGTTCACTCACCGGGGGGCGACGGAGGTGAAACCACATCACTGCAGATGACACGATTTAAAAACAAAACAACAAAAAAAATAAAAAATTTAATAAAAGAAAGAAAGAAAAAAAAAAATACAGCATCCATTCCGTTATCTCATCTCAACATGTTGCCTTACTTGAATTGTTCTTCTTAATGATCTCAGACCATTTGTACAGAGCTGCTTGCACCATGCTTTAGACATTAACCTATACAGGCCTACACGCACACACACACACACACACGCGCGCACCAAACCACTAAACCCCATTCATAGTGCAGATCTTGGATCAGTTGCCCCCCTTACCAGTTCTTGAATATGAGCATCATGGCACGGCGATGCGAGACTGAACCCAGCTCTGTCGTATCATCGCCTCCTGTATTCTGAATTTCCTCTCCAAATGTTGCACATGCAGTTTAACGATGCCAGAGCGCAAACCGTGTGACGCTGAAGGTTGTTTTTGATGATATTCTAGCTATGATTATGCTTGACTTATTATTTTTTCATATTTTGATATTTCATGTTTGCCCTGATTGAAGCACAACCGGGTTACGACTGTCTTGTCCCAAGCAGGGGACTGCTGACCCCTCGGAACAGGAAAATTGCACAAATAACGGCACTTAAAGACAAAACATCCCTGGTACGGCGATTATTTGTTTCATTATCCTTTTTTTTTTCTTTTTTCCTTTCCTATTCCTCAATTCTTGAATTTATTTATTTGTGTTCCTTAAAATTGCGTACATTCGATCCGGGTGAAAGAAAAGGTTATTTGTACCGAGTGTGAAAGCCGCTCTCTCTCTCTCGCGCTTGCTTACGGAGTGCCGAGACCTAATCTACAACTTCCTTCTGGGTCTGATAGTGCTTCCTGGGGAAAATCAGAGCAGTCTTTGTTTACATGTTTAAGTTACAACATCCCAGCGCTAACATAATGTTGTGCCAGATATTATTATGAATTTTTTTTACAGGTCAGTCAAACCCTTTTGCTCAATCTGTGAAATAAGCGTTGGCTGTCTGGTATTTTACTTGAACAAAGAACCTTAATGCTTAAGAGTGTTTCTGAATGAGAGAGCACAGTGTGCCATTGTGAGTGATGGGAGGAGGGGAAATAAAAGCGTGAGCCAAAAGTTGTAAAAAAACAACAACACACAAACATGAGGGTATTTTGCTTCGTCTTCTCCAGTTTCCCCCCCGACTGTCTCTTTTTAACCGTCATTCGTGTTCGTGGCAATCAGGCATCTGTGACTTTCTGTCCTCCTTCCTGGATTTTACTTCCAACGTCATTCCTTCGCTGCCTTTTGAGCTACACGGGAGGAGGAGTGTTGTGTTCTTCATCGGCTGCTGTACCCGTAGCATGTGGCCTCGTTTGGGTTTCTAGTCTTTTTCTCACTCCCCGCCGTCTGGAAAGTGTCCACAGCTCAATTCCTGGAGGAGTGCACTTTCTCATTCCAGCCAGTGGCCTGAGGTGGTCACAGCTTGGTCTTAATAGATGAGAGGGAGGGGCCAGGTTAGTGCTGTTTTGTATGGGAGAGAGAGAGACACACACACACAGCTCCACCAAGAATTGAGTGGTGACACTATTAGTAATGTTTGCAGCCCAACCTTCTCTTTCTCGTTTCTCTGCAAAAACAGAAAATGTGAAGCTATCTAGCCACATCTCGGCGCAAAATCTGGCAGGATATCAAGCACATGATGCTATGTACAATTTTCTGTGTATGTGTGTATATTATTCAGATTTAACCATTATTATTACTATTATTAACTGCGAGCTATTTCTTTTACAGCCAAAGCATGTAACATGTTGCTTTAAGCCTTTTGAAATGGGCTACACACAAGACTTGACTGTACGATGTCTACATTTCCACAGTGGCCTGTTATTGATATATTAAAAATGAACTAATAAAGTTATGATTTGTAGCCTGATTCCCTCTGTACAGAAGTCATGACTATATATAAATATATAAATACATATATATTTAACACAAACCTGAGTTCTAAGTCATGTGAATGCTTGGGGCATCTGTGTACAAAGTGCTGAGTGTGTGTATTGTACTTTTTTTTTTCCTTTTTAGATTTTTTTTATTTTTACAGTTTACTTTTGTTGCGTCAAGACAACTGTATAAAGTGATGCATTAAACTTTGCAAGCAGTACCATAGCAACATATTGTGGCATTTCTTTATGTTTGGATGCCCATTAGCTGTTGGTTAGCCTGTAGCTCCTCAGGACGTAGTATCGGGACCAAAGTTGGTCTTCGCTACAACATAACCAAAGGGCTTATGTTCTTTTGGTTCATAGATATCTGATGTGAAAGCCATGGTGCATTAGACTTGCAAACTTACTGCAAGGCCAGTAAGTGCAACAAAGACAAAAAAAAGTTGCTTTCAAATGTAGATGTGATGAATAGTTTTTGAAGGGGTGGACCAGCATTTTGTACAGTAGCGCATTTCCATAAAGCAAACTAGCCAGTGTCTCATTCATTTTAATTTTATTTTTCAATAGAAAACACACGAGTATGGTGTTTGATTTTTGAGCATAGAAAATTACAGACATTTGTCTAATGGAAAAATAGATTTCTCTGTAGAAGTTGAAGTAAAGAGTCATTCAGTGGTTAGTTTGGTTAAAAAAAAACATACAACTGATATATATATATATATTTTTTTTCCCCTTCACCATAAAGACACATAAGACAGTTCAGAAGCAGCAGTTAAGACTTAAAATCACAAATCAACAGGCAGCTGGATGATGTTCCTTCCTCTAATGGGAAGTACTGCATCCAAGTTCACAAAGTGGCACGGCGCCAATCTAGGACAGGTGGATTTGTTCCTCCTGGTGCTGAAACCTTCCGGTTGAATCTCTACTCGGCCCGAGCCTCAAAAGCACACGGGAGGACGACGGCGTCCGAAGCTTCTTCCCGAAGCGACTCGCTCGTGTGTTGTTTTGAGGGAGGATGTGACAAAGCGAATGGATGGATTTTGCAATTCAGCCAGAATGTAGTCATCAGTAAGTGCACTACTCTACTCCAACCACTAGGAGGCAGCACAACCAAGGCACACCACAACAGGCTACAAGGACCACTGCATCACTCGCAAGCAAACTTTTGACTTCCCCCTTGCATAGGAGAAACCTCGGCAACAGAGGAGAGAGGCCTGTAGCGCCCAGACCAGGGTGAA
The DNA here is from genome assembly GCA_034670385.1 of Hoplostethus mediterraneus. Classification (NCBI taxonomy): domain Eukaryota; kingdom Metazoa; phylum Chordata; class Actinopteri; order Trachichthyiformes; family Trachichthyidae; genus Hoplostethus; species Hoplostethus mediterraneus. The sequence continues at coordinate 1,027,147 of JAXDDW010000080.1, forward strand.
ACGGTTGAATACGTTTCACATAGTTGGGAGACGAAACCAAACCATCGCTTGATTTTGTTCCTCTTTGGAGTCACGGTAAGGTTGAAATCAAGTAGATCTAAAATATTCGAACCCATTGTACTAAATTGACCACAGCAGCAACAGTGTCTTCAAATGCTCCAACTACCACTTCCAACTTTTGTGCTTGTAGCGGCATAGTCCTTCAGTGGTCCATGTACAAGAGACACTAAAGACATAGGTGAGCGTTCATTGAATTAGGGCCCTTTCATTTCGTTTGATGGCATATAGGACTTCAAAATGACATTGGCAACAAACTTGTTTTTCAAAATAGAAACAATGTGCAAAAACATACTGTACAAAACATGTTTTTTAAGAATATATATACGTCTCGTCTTCACAATTCAAAGCTTGCACTGAAATCATCAGACTCATTTTCAAGGGGTTCATTCTGAGGTCTAGACAGGCACCATCAATAGTTTTAAGCGACTTAAAACATACTTTAGAAAAGCCTTTCATTCAATTTTATTGGTTTATAAAATTGGGTATTCTTTTATTCTTCTGTTTATTATTTTATGTAAAGCTATATCTTATGTATGAAAAATAAATACAGTTTATTATTATAGTCAAACCGGGGGCACATCAAGGCTTGCCGGCCTTCATAATCATCCTCTTACTATCAATGGGAGCTTATTCAAAAAAATGGGTGGTGGCAAGTATTTATTTTCGCTGCATTATCACCAAAAAAAAAAAGCATGTCATCATTTCTTCATTTCCCTCCTCCCCCGCCCCACCAGTAGATAAAGCCCTAGCGTATGAAACCTTTCCCCTTCACAGTGTTGGACAGTATGGTAATGCTCCCAGATGATCCCTTGGGTGCAGAGGAAGAACGAGTGCGCCCTGTCAGGAACACAACGCCGCCGGCCTCATGCAGCATTTAACAAGTCAATAGTTCCTCCCCCTCTCCCCCTCCCATCCCTCCTCCTCCTTTCCATCATCCAGCTCTCCCCCCTCTGTCCCCCTCCTCCCTTACCTTCCTATATTTCATTCCCTCCTTCACATCCTCCCCTCCCCATCCACACCCCGGCTGACCAATGTGCTATTTAACCAACTGGACCCCTCCCCTCCCTTGTTGTGTTTAAGGCATGAATCTTCAGTTCAGTTCGCTACGACACAGGCAAAGAGGAGCTAAGTGATTTTTCACCTCATTTTGCCCAGATCTGCTCTCTTCTGTGCTAAATGAGAATAAAAACCAAAGAATGATGAAATCATGCAGTGATGAAAAGGTCATTTGGTTCACAAATGCAGGCCCGGCCTAGCATGTCCATGCCTTAGTCATCATTTCCTTCCTGTGTGAATGGTAAGGACACCTAGGTGATGATCATCAATAAATCTCCCTCAGGGAAAGAGTGTGTGTGTGTGTGTGTGTGTGTGAGAGAGAACAGCAGCAGGGGCCAGAGACGCACAGCCCTGGTTATGCTCTGCACAGCACTGCAGTACTTAAAGCAGGAGATGGATGGATGAAAGGGGGCGAGGAAGAGGAGTAGTATGGGATGCAGCCGGAGAGCAGACCGAGGCACGGCGAGACATCCATCACCCGGCCTGGACCGGAGGGGCCCGGGCTTTCCTGTGCAGGGCGGAGCAGGCCAGGCCACATGACCATAGAAGCCACACTGCTTACATGCTTTTGCTTACGACCCTGAGAGGAAGCGGGGGACTTTAAATATGACCACGCCCCTATTAACACCTGTCTCTTTACGCCGGGATAAAGTCAGGCGAAAATGGATATATGAGATTTGAGGGACGTGTGTGTCTGTTTGCACGTCAAACTAAGGTAATGTGGTCGATGAAGGAAACCAGAATGGAGCTAGCGAGGATTTAAGGCATGTCAGCCATTGCAGGTCGTCAACCAATCCGAGAGGTTTCTGGGACAACGGTGCTCAGCATTTTCCATGCCAGGGCAAACGTCACTGAAACAGGGAACCGGGAAAGCAGCAGGGCAAGACCCAAACCGCATTTGATTTGAAAAAAAAAAAAAAAGTTGCATTGAAGTAAAATATTTATTTGGGATTTTTTTTTATATATTTACATTTGGGGGAAAAAAAACTCACATGCACTTCAGTGTAAACCAGTGAGCCCTGGCAGAGCGGCTGAGCACCGTTGGTCAAGCTGCTGACTCACCAAGACTTCATGTTCGAGACATTTGGCCTTTGGCGAGTGCTTTTTTTTGGGGGTTGATTTCACAATGAACAGTCACAAAGCCTAGTCACCTCAGTTCAAACAAGGGCGATGGTAGTGCCATGATGATGATATCACTGCCTACCTTGACACACACACACACCACACACACACACACCGCATCTCCATCCCGCTGCGGAGGAGCCGTGAAAGCATGAAAGGATATCGGCTACTAAAGATGCCGACGGACCTCCTGTCCTTGGAAGCTGAATGCTACGTCGTCTTCTACCTCGATGACGTAACGTGTGTTTGCCCCCACCTGCCCTGCTGAGTCTCACCTCGTACCGCAGTGTAAGTGTATGAGGCCGTCGTGTCCGCTAGAGTGGACCTTTTGTTTCTCGCGGTATCCCCGCGGCGTGAACACCTAATGATCGGTGGGTTTTCTACGCACGTAGCGGGTGGAAGAGTCTTACATCCGTCGTGAAAAAAAAACCGTAGCCTCGCTTCCGTACCCGGGCGTGTCCCGACGTGAAAGTCTAGTTTTGTGAGTTTATTTGCACCCCGTCAAAACCCAGCCCAGCCCAGCCTTTGGATAGGAGCGCAACAGAGACGAAGGCTAGCGGTTAGCTTAGCCCGGCCTAACTCTGGTCTCCACGACGGCGACGTCCGGTTCCAGTTCATCCGGTGATTAACCTCGCCAGCCCTCCGTGCACCTGCGCCTGCACCGGCCCGTACTCCACCACCTCCCCGTCCACGGTTATGATCCCTTTGGGTGAGAAGGGCTCCAGCCGCAGCGCCCGCACCCGCACGTACACCAGATGCTGGCAGTTGGTGGCCAGGTGGGCGCCTTTCTCCATCGCCAGGAAGAGCCGCAGCAGGGCGGCGCGCGATATCCCCGCTCGGACGTAGAAGAGGTGGATGACGCCGTCGTCCAGGGCGGAGTCGGGCGCCGCCAGCAGGTCCTCCGCCAGGTGGGACTGGTACATGGCCAGCACCAGGACGAAGTCTTCCTCCCGCACGACCACCCAGTCGCCGGGCAGCGGCTGGTCCAGAGGCGGCAGGAGGGAGTCGGGCGGGCCGGTGAGCTCCGTCCTCCTCGCTTTGAGGGAGTTGTTGGAGTGGCAGGAGTTGTGGAAGGTGTGCCGGGCGGCGTTCCGGCGGGGCGAGTCGCCGGAGGGGCCGAGAGACGAAGACCGATCGTCCTCCTCGCCGGCGGCGGGCAGGTACGCCAGCCGGCCCCGGTAGACCCGGAGCGAGGCGAGCCTCACCAGCGTGCCCACGGTGAAGCGCGCGGCGCCGACGTGCCGGTACTTCTCGCTTTCCACGTCCACGTCCGCCACGAAGCCCCAGGCCAGCGAGAGGAAGGAGAAGAGGCGGGGGCTGGAGGCCAGGTGGACGGAGGCCAGGTCCATGCGGGACACCAGGCCCTTACACAGCAGGAAGCCGCAGCTCACCAGGAGCTCCTCGCTCGACACCGGCACGGCTCTGACAGGGGGTGAGGGAGGGGAACAGGGGGGAGGAGCAGAAAGAGAAGAGGCAAGAATTAGCCGCGATTACGGTGGAGACGGGTGGGTGAGTGTGGGTTCTGAACGCGTCTAAGCGCCGAGATCACCTTCTGCTGCCTTCAGGTGCCGCCTGAGATATCGTAATTATGAGTTGAGCGCACAGGAACGACCCGACGAAGTGGCAAATACGACTTTTGGATGTTTCTGTGGTACCCGAGTTAGATGTGGTGCTTTGGGGCTTACGAGGAGCACTTAGGGGGAGCAGCCGTCGCTTTTTAAGTAAACGGCGTTAGGAGGCCAGAGAGGTCGGAGTGAAACTACGAAGGGGGGTGGGAGGGATGAAACCGGTGGGTGGGGGGGCATCAGATCTTGTAGGCGGGACAGAATCAGCTTATGGGGCCTTCAGACAACAAAGACAGCCCCATCTGGGAGAATGGACACAGAGGTGGGAGGTCATGATAACAACCCCCCGCCCGCCACACACACACACACACACACACACACACACACACACACACACACACACACACACACACACACACACACACACAGAGTCGCCTGCTGTTACCACCCACAGCCAATTACGTGGGACGTCTCGGTGGAGTTCACTGGCGTTCGCCCCAGAGATATATCCATATTCATCATCATGATTTCATTCACCAGTCTGGCTAAGCCAATCGTCTCATCTGAATTTCACTCCGCTCTGTTTCTTCCTAATCGTCGCCTGGTAAAAAAGGTCAGGGAATAATAGCATTTCCAATTGCCTCCCCTCCAGCTTTAACTCTTCTACGCCCCTTGAGAAGAGAATTTAATTAAAGTCAAATTTGAGGTAATGATGTCGAGGCCGCGTACTACATGCGCAATTCGAAACAAGCTCCTTACAGCCGATCGGTAAGCTCATTCGCTTTGTCGCATTAGTCAGATCCCCGTCAGAGCCGAGACTCTCACTCCAGCCCGGCGTCTACCAGCCTTTGCATCCCCCCCCCCCCCCGGCTCCTGCTGATTCGGGGCGGTGTGCAGACTCACGCCGAAGCCCCTGCTCGCTGAACCCCGCGCACCGTCCCCGTCGCACAACACCGGATGCATTCTAGCGCCCGCTCGTTCGATCCACGCACGCCTCGGCGTAGCCTCTGTGAACCCCTACATTCACCCGGGAATAATACCAGATACATTCTAGCCACCGCGGGACAACCTGCATCCACCACAGTGGGAGATATTCTGGATGCTCCTGGTGTGAGTGAGAGAGAGAGAGAGAGAGAGAGAGAGAGAGAGAGAGAGAGAGAGAGGATAATACAGAGTCTGGTCCCTTCCTCTCATTGTTGCTGCCGCTAGAGGACCATTGTGCGACGAGAAGCTGACGGGCCAATGGTGTCGTAGTGCTGAATGAATGAATGAATGAATGAATGAATGTGGCTCAGTGAGATAGGAGGTGTGTTCTTTAATGAAGACCCGCGGGACACAGGCGCCACTTTCTAACCTTCATTTACTCAGGGAGCGACACCCTCGCTTCGCATCGATTCAGGTCCGCACACCGGGAGACGCCCGGTGAGACCACGGACATCTACTGCCGGCCACTGAGCAGCTCCCAGCTAGGGGGTTAGACGCCTTGCTCATGGGCCCCAACTTTAGGCCCCAATGGTCTGGGAATTCAAACTGCTGAGTGAATCGATAGAAACATTTTCAACTGTCCCGTGGTGCACATTTGTTTGAATGTGACTCGGTGGTCACAATAACCAGGCAGGTAAATTAAGAGTAGATTCTTGTTAATGATGATGGCCTGGTACCATACATCAAATGTTTAATCGCTCCCTTTCCCGTCCCTCCCTCCCTCATTCCACTCGAATGAGCAATTCACTCAAATCAGCAAATCATCAATAATTCATTCTGAGCGAGGGCATATGGGTTGATTTAACTCTGTTGCAACGTCACCCACCCAGAGTACTGATGTATGGATGCAGCCAGGGCGTTGCCTGACCCTCCAGGTAGGATACCCAGCGGGGTGTGGATGGCCTCCTCCCAGTCCAATCTCTCCAGCAGACCATTTATTACCTGGCAGACACAGAAAAGAGGAGTTTACTCAAACTGATAGAAATATATTTGTTTTATTGGTAAGTGGAGATATGGAGTCTTCCGCACTTCTCTCTCCAGTAAACCTACTGGATATTGACGTTATCCCATGGTGGTCATTTTGAACTTACGTCACGCTGGGGGTGGGAAACACAGAAGACTGGTATATATGTGTTAGTGCTACTTCAGCACCTAAGTGAGGACTCCAGCTATAGCTAACAATTATCAAACTAGCTAACAATCGTGGGAACAAGAACTACAAGGACTGCTCAATTTAGCAGGGAAGTTAGCTAGCTCACTAGCTAGCTACCTAGGCTAAATTCTAGCATTTCCACCATTTGGTGTGGAGTCCAAAATAAAGGCGGACTTACTAGCGACACATTTGGTTCCATGGACTAAAATATCAACCAACATCACTCATGTGGAACATCACTTTTGTCATTCGATTACGTTTTGTATCGATTGCTGCTAGCGAAATGCTAAGCGTTTGTGAAATGTGAGCCCATGTCCCTCTGGATTCTGGGATCCATTCATTTCTAATAGGTTTTTCAGTGGGGAACCTGTGAAATGCTCAACGTTTGACTGATCCCTGACATCTGTAGGAGTTGCATTTTCCCCTCCCCAAGTTCAAAATAGCCGCCGTGGGAATAATGTAGAAGACATTTAGGTGTCGAATATGACAGGAGCATGTAATGTCTGTGTATGATGTCTAGACTCTTTGCTACCCAGTTTTGTTGAACGTGGATGTGTGTGTCTCTGTGACTTTACCTCAAACAGTAGTCCATCTCCTGACATGATGACCAGAGCATCCCACTGCGACAGGTCAGCCTCCCTCACCAGCTCTCTGGCGTGATTCTGACGCTCTGGAAAACACACACAGCAAACGTGATACCTGGGTGTGTGTTTTTGTGGTTTTCTGGGTCTGTGTGGTGTGTGTGTCTCTTTGTGCGTGAGAAATCTAGGAAGTGAGATACTCTACTTGGTCGTATCCCTCCATAAAAAAAAAAGGAGATCAGGGTGCAGGGTCAGCCCCCGAGGGTGGTAGGGGTTCAGCGGGGCGGGTGTTTGCTGACGCGAGGGCTTGAACTCGGGATTTCCCCGGTTGAAGCTTTCGACACCACCCTGCTGTCCTGTGAGCGAGCGAACGACTCACGCTGCATGCACATATCCAAGTGAGGACACAAAAGGACATCCCAACTTGAGTTAAGTGTAATCTCCAAGCCCCTGTTTTTAGCCAGCTTTCCAAATTTAAAAGTAGCAGAGCTGCAGGGAAAGCTGATATATGGTCTTAAATGAAGTGTCTACCACACCGCCAATTAGATAAGAAAGACTGAATTACCCAAGAGCACTCCCGTCAAATTAAACCGGAGCTGACTAATCTGATGAAGTGGGGCCTTCGTGACAGGGCCAGTCCCCCCTCTTCAGGTGGACGACACAAGGACACTGGTGATTGGCTTTATCGGCCTCGGCAGGCGCAGCAGTTGGCAAATGGGACTAATTCAATATGGAAAACATAGCGGCTGATAAGAAAACAAATGTGAAAAGTAGAGGAGCACAAAAGGGCAGTGACAGACGAGAGCTGGCCGTAATTGCTGGCGACGTGACCTCTCAACACTGCCTCAGTGTTTTTGTCTGCGTGTCGTGGAGTTAGACCTGGGATCCTCAAACCTTTTCAGGTCACAGACCCCAGACTGCACACACTTTAGGCCAGAGACCCCCGTTTGATGAGATGTATGTTAGAACCAATGTCACCAAAGGAAAGTATCCTTGAGGAACGTCCTGCACTTGGTGATTCAAGGGATCGTGAATCTGAGTCAATGATAATTCCTGTTCCTGTATATTTAGTGGACCAAATCCGGTGCAGTTCACGTCAGGTCAACCAGGTCGAAGGCTTGCAGACGTCACCCCCCCCTCCCTGTTCTCGCCTTTTACTCCGCTACACCCCTCAAGCGCCCGGTTAAGGATGAGAGCAAACACACTCTCCATCGCTTGCCTGCTTCAGTGAAACTCTAATTGAAGCCATCACTCACTTGTCACGGACTCAACATCTTTGATTTCCTTGTACCGTAACACACAGTGTAGTTCACAAAAATCATAGTATTTTCACTGAAATGCTCGAGGCTTGTGAATATTTTTGGGCTTCGTGTGTGTGTCTGTCTCCGTCTCCCTCTCTGCCTCGGGGGTGAAAGGGCATAAGGAGTGTTGCCAAGTGTAAAGGAAAAAAAAGAGCCAGTCGAGCGCAGCGGACCGTCACTACTTCTGTCACCGCTCCCTCCACCCTTTCACCTGCTGAGGCTCGGCAACGCTGGAAGCCCTGCCCTTGTTTTCTCTCTTCTCCTTCACACCTTTTCCCCTTTCTTTGTTTACAATCCAACCCCCTCTCTTATTGATTTAAGACTGTAGGAGGTAACGGCCTGCATTCGAAACGACGACGTGATGTTGTGTTCACGTGCACCCCGGATGCACTTGTCTGGCTAAAAATTAAAAAAAACAAGCAGAGGTGACGGAGTATCTGATTTTTATCAGGCTGCTCTTTCAAACAAACATCGACGGAGCTGTTACCAGTGAACACGTGAGAATGAGGAGGTTGTCCAGGCTACTATTCAACTGCATGTTGTCAGCCATATTCCCCCCTCAGTGTCTTGGGGGGGGGGGGGGGGGGGGGTGTTCACGTGGTTCTTCCTGGTGGGAAAGTCGTATATCCGATAATCCCAACAGTACATGAATGCACAGCTAGCCCGAGATCACTGATCAACCAGGATCAGTGGGCTAGCTTGATCCCGGTTGATCAAGAAATACAATGTGCTTTGATGTCAACTCATCTCCACCACACTACTTCCCCATCTGACACCATACAACTGATACAGGGCTCCTACCGATATGTTTTTGGGGGGCTGATACAGATCCTGTTTGCCAACTTCTGGCATTTCTGCCAGTGCTGATGCTCAATCTCAACTTCTTAAATCTCTTAAAATATTTTCATGTCAAAACAATTACAAAGATTCAGTATTTTCCCCAAGAAATGTTTTCTTAGTGGGGTGGAAAAGCCACCAAACGAGATTCAGATCATGGTGGTAGGAGAAAATGTGGGAGATATTCGTGCCTTTGAATGAACCTTATTGAACAATTGAATCGAATGAATAAAATGTGCAAAGAAAATACAATTTCACAGACTGTTCATGAGCTGTAGTCAGGGAGGAAGCTCGGTGGTGGACGACACTGACATGACCGATACCCGATACTTGATAAAAGGCCAATATCTGTCTAGCCCTCCCTACTCTATAGTTTAACATGATTCTTCACAACAACAACACACATCGCAACACGCAAAATGCTAGTGGGTCTACAGCTCCATCAAATGTCTCAGGACTCAATAACACCATTTTTCCCAGATTCTTTCTGCAGTTCCCGAACTTTTCAAGGTCCTCGAAATTCCCAACTTCATTCCCAGTAAAACTCTCCAGGCTTTCCAGACTTGTGCAGGACCCCTGCTTGATAAGCCGCATGCTCCCTCGTTCTCCATCCCCGTCCCATGAAACTAGCTCGTCCTGCCCTTTGCTGCGCTGCCTGTGTCCATGTCTTTACACAACAGCAACGCTATCCCTTACACACACCCCACACACACACACACACACACACACACACACACACACACACACACAGTCCGTCCGTCCGTCCTCGGGGAGGCATCCGATTACCAGGCCTCTCTCCTTCCCTCCCCTCAAGTCTGCAGAAGAGACAAATCAATTCCTCTTTTATCAGTCCAGTCACATCGCATTTCCTTATCTATGCAGCGGCTGTAAACTAAAAAGGATTGAAGGGACCGATCAGCAACAGAGCCGAAGCAGAGTGGGGATACTGCAGTGGTGGGAGGGGAGTTTTAGTATGCGCCTCCCTCCATCACGCAGATTGATAGAGGAAAAACGGAGCGATGGCAGGAGGGGGGGGGGGGAGGGGGGGGAGACAACAAGGAGGGAGGGGAGGGAGCTTTACTGGGTTTTATGACTGTTGTTGCAGAGGAGAGGGAGAGGACAGAAGGAGAACACAAACCAGTGCAGCAGTTTTTCCCGGTGTAGTCCAGCTGAGTTTCGTCGGGCTTGAGGCAGTCGTGACTAACTCAGCACAGTCATACAGACCTCTGCTGCCACACTGGCCTCTGGTCACAACCTGGAGCCTGGTGTCTGTGTGTGTGTGTGTGTGTGTGTGTGTGTGTGTGTTTGTGTGTGTGTGTGTGTGGATGATTGGGACTTGAAATTCAAATCCATGATTTGCCTCCACTGAATTACATTACAATTCACAAAGGATTCAAATATGGCCTGGCGGTGGTTCGAGTCTTGCCGGCCCCTTGCCGACCTCGTATTAAAAAGGAAGCTCCAGATCCACCTCACCCCGCTGTCCTCCTGCTGATACACATCCTGACAGCAGCTCTCTTTGAGCAGCTGCAGTGTTCCCCACCACAACGGACAGTGGGTGATGACAGTGTGTGTACTTGAGTATGTTTCAGTGTGTGTGTGAGTGTGTGTGTGAGTGTGTGTCTGTACCACTGAAAAGGAGGAAACACCGTGACAGCTTACTCAACTGACGGGACGTGCCTGAGGGCGTTGCCACACAGAAACACACACACAAATTCGTACACGTACGTACACGCACACACACACACACACACACACACACAGTCATTCATTAGTTTGTACGTTTGTACATTTGCCCTCCATTTTCCTTAACAATGGCTTGTTAGCATTATTAGCATCCATCATTGGCGAGCGGCATTGCAATCTAACTCTATTGATTTAAGTACTAGTACGAGCGATCAGTGTGTCACTACCACTCCTTCTTTGGGGGAATCGAACCGTAAAGGTTTTGTGCAGATGTCATTGGTCAGTGTTATTAACCCGTTGTAAATAGTAGAGCAACGTGAGAATTGACCGATATGATCCCCATTGACGGATCCGCTCACCAGCGCCACAAGGCCAAACGTTTAAACATGTTCAATCTTGTGTGGGAAAAAGTACCCAATTTAAGTGACAATCCAGAAGTATTTCAACTTAAGAAATGATATTTAAACCACATTAAAACAAGCAGGTCCTGGAAAACGATTCTCTATAGGGGTGGGACTCAAAAGAAAGTTATTTACTTTCCTTAAAGATTTTGAAATACTCCTGTTTTATCAGCCTGATTTTCATCTGTTATTCTAGGACATGCCAAGAAAGAAATCAAGAAATGAAGAAATCAACAAAGAAAGAAATCAACAAAGAAAGAAATCAAGAAAGAAATCAAGAAAGAAATCAAGAAATGAAGAAATCAACAAAGAAAGAAATCAACAAAGAAAGAAATCAAGAAAGAAATCAAGAAAGAAATCAAGAAAAGAGCAACACAGAGAACCTAAATCTGGAGGGGATATCCGTCTCCTCTGATAAGCACTTGTGATTCATCTTTGAGCCAGAGCACAGGAGGAAGACGAGCATGTTGCTGTCACTTAATTAATACTGTCTGACAGGCATCTTCTAGGGCGCCTGAGCAGGAGGGGAGAGGGCCTGGGAGGAATCTGGGTGCCATCTCACAGTGTGCCACACATGAGACACTCAGAAACTCTCACACACACACACACACACACACACACAGAGAGATGTAGATACACTCAGACCCCCTCGGCAGTGCAGTCATCCTTCATCTATCCACCACCCCTGGCGGCGCCCACAGCTGCTGCACAGCCAAGGATCCAATAATGAGTCTTGTCTGCTTCTGTTAGCATCCGCGTGGCGGAGCCGTCCGTCTGCACGGCTCCAACGGTGAAGAACGTGAAACCAACGCATCCTTTCGCCGAGTGACACGGTCTTGTTATTTCATTATACCCATCTTACTTCCCAATTCCCTCACGTCCAGATTTGAAATTCCCCTCTCCTCTTAAAAACGGACCAACGACAGCACGACCGATAGATGTCGGCCACATTGACCTGCTATGACTCGGCTATTGCGTTCGTTCTAAAATCTTCACTCGGGCAACTTTGCACACTGGCGCCCTCAAATTCCAGCTAAGCGGTGACCGTCTTCATTTGGGAGGACTGCAATACCCAGAAATGATGCAACATGATGTCAGTACGCCGCACATCCCTCTGACCTGAATATCCTCTTCTTCGGGGCTGGAGGGGGTGAAGAGGTCCATGTTTTCTGCTCCTTGCTCCGCCCACACACAGCAGTAGCCCGGCACAGCGGTCACATGCAACTGGTCACTTTAAAACAGCGCACCGTTGAGGACCGGTCTGAATCGAGCACTAGTTTTTTTTCCCCCCCACCTGAACTAGCCTCGCTTCGATTGCCTGGATGAAACTCCTCCGGCTGGAGCAAAGTAAATATTGGAGACAAACGGGTCCGGTTGAAACAAAAAAAAAAGCGGTTTGACCATCAATAACGTGTTTTTCTCAACAGAGACAACGTTTATAATAAAAAGACGTTGCCCTCGGTCGCAGATTTGTGGTCAGTTTGAGTTCTCCTTGCAAGTGGTTGCAGTTCGCAGTTTAACTGACAGTGGATCTGACAAACTTCCACCCGGTGAGAAGCAGCAGGGGGGCTGCAGACACACGAGCGTTTGTCGTCTGCAGGTAAACAGCTACTCTGTTTACCTGTTCATGCGGTTCATGCGGATATCTGTGTTTACGCGTTTAACTAATTTCTATGCCATCGTTTAATCTGCTAATACACAGTTAGGCTTATCCGTTTTACACCAACTGGCGTAAATGTGTGATGGAGGCGCGGCCATCTGTCCGTCAGCAGGTGACCCGTCTTTCTCCAATGAGCTCTCTAAATCATCAGGTCATGATCTACAGCACGTACGTGTGTTTGTTTGTCACGCGAGGCATACGTCGTGTCTTTCACCCGACGGCGTTCTTCTTTTAACTGGGAATTATTTGTAGAAGAAGAAGAAATAGTCGCACTTTTTACTGCTCGTCCAGGCATTGACTCATCTGGGAGAGGTTAGAGTGATGGAGACTGCCTGGTGCATTGCTGGTGCGTCCACATTTCTCTTTGAGTGGGTACGCTCTGTCAGACCCACTGGAATCGATTCTCACGTGTTCTGCTGGATTCACTTTTCAGAAAAAAAGGTACACCTCCGAAGCCACAAAAGAGCTCGGGGTGGGTTTTTTTTTTCTTCCACGTAAGACGATTTCTTGTGCATTTCCCTCTCGTTCCCCTTCGTTCTCGCTCTGTCTGGTTTTCTCTTTCTGCCCCCCCCCCCCCCCCCCCAAACCACTGCGATGAAATCCGTTTCATCCGTTATCTGACACTGCAGCAGTGATTTATGAACAGGCCCACATGGAGAGCAAAATTCAAAATGACAGATCCGGGGGCGCCGCTGAATAATTGAAATATCAGGGCATCTACATCACATCTGCTGAAGAGTGATCTAAGAGTGATCTAAGAGTGATCTATCCCTGATTTAGTGTGTCTAGTACTCCACCATATGATTGTTACCACCCCAGTCTAGATTATGATGACGATTATGTCCACATCAATATGGGGCCCCTATACGATTATATCACATCACGGGAAAGGGGGATTTGTGTGTGTGTGTGTGTGTGTGTGTGCCTGTTGTGCGCATGCAACCACACGCGTGTGTGTGTGTAAGTGCTGAGTGTGTGTTTCTCTGCACACATATGCATTACATAACAGCTCTACATGCATATGGGTCAGCGGCATAATGATGGAGACAGGAGCGAAAACATGCAGAGGATTTAAAACTACAGAGAGAGAGAGAGAGAGAGAGAGAGAGAGAGAGAGAGAGAGAGAGAGAGAGAGAGAGAGAGAGAGAGAGAGAGAGAGAGAGAGAGAGAGAGATGAGGTCATATCTGGGATGAGAAGACATGGAAGGATAATGGGTTACGGTTATTGGGCTGTATATATATATGTGTGTGTGTGGGTGTGTGTGTGTGTGTGTGTGTGTGTGTGTGTGTGTGTGTGTGTGTGTGTGTGTGTGTCTTGTTGTATGACCATCCATTGACCTATTAGATATAAGATAGAGTGGAAGATTGATTGGTGAGGGCGTGACTTACTGTCTGGGGTTCCTTGATTACAAAGCACAGTGGAAAGTGTGTGTGTGTGTGTGTGTGTGTGTGTGTGTGTGTGTGCGTGTGTGCGTGTGTGTGTGTGTGTGTGTGCGTGTTTACTGCGCGTGTGCCAAGATAAGATTCAAACAGGCTTTTAAAAGATGAACGAGCGTGACATCGATGCGATAAGAGCCACAGGCGCAGGAGTGTGAAGTTTCTGTGTGCGGGTTGCACGACGTGTCGTGTCGTTTGACCTGACTAAAGCTCCCCGCCCCTTCACCTCCTCTCGCTTTGATTTGATTGGCTCAATAGGGGGAACAGGTAAACACCAAGGTCTGCAGATACGCGTTATGGTCTGTAAGTCGCTGTCCAGTGGGGCGCGGGACCCTTCCTACTCACCGGTGATAACCAGCGTGTGCGGGATCCCGGCCTCGCTGAGCATGCGCTGGATGTGGTTGTTGTAGAGGGCGAGCGCCTGTCCTTTCCCGCTCTGGGGGTTCACCAGCAGCATCACCCGGCAGGGCCGCCGCACCTCAACGCACAGCACCCCTACGGAGGAGAGAAAAGAGAGAGAGAGAGAGAGAGGAGGAGCAACGATGAATGATGGCGATGGGAAGAGAGAACGGTAAATGGCCGGTCAACCTCACACTGCAAAAACAACGTCCATCTTAAGTCCTTTTCCCGCTGCCGTGACCCGGTTTCCCGTCATCTGTCTGCTGTCTAATAATGTCTGCAGGGACGTGTGTGAGCTCCAGACTCTGACACGCTGAATTGACAGGTGATAAGTGGCTGTTGAATAAAAAAGAAACGAGGTCGTTGATCAGATCACAAACTCGAGCGAAGCCCCGCTCCGCTAACCGGATCCCCTTGTGCCCCCTGCACCTCGCAGAGACGCGGAGAGGGGCTTCGTACACCGCGGCGTTGAGGTTTTCAAAATACTCTGCGGATCAAAACGGATCCGAGCGGGTTACGCGGATCTTACAAAACACAGATCACAAATCGCAGTGTGAAGATGAAGGTCTCTCCGAGAGGCACAGCACAGCACGGCGCCGGGCCTGGCCTCCTCTCACACGGCGGCTGAGGAGGATTAATTAAGTATTGAAACACTGCCGCGCCAGAATACTGGATCATGCTCTTTTCAAACACGGACCAGAGGAGGAAAGATAGGTAGGAAATAGAACAGAACAGAGTATGGTAAAAAAAAAACACACTAATGCTCTGGGGGAACTGGCCGTGAGGTGTATCACTAGCTTCAGTGTTATTACACCACGGACCCCCTTGATCTGAAGGAACCCCTCCACCACCTCCCTTAGTGGCCATTTCTACTTTTCGATTCCCCTCCTCCAACATGATTTTCCAGCTCAGACAGGAAGAAAAAAAAAAAAAAAAAAAAAGCAAAATTGAGGGGTGAGAGAAGTGTGACAACGCAGCCAGATTTGATTTGCTGCAGCCGCAGAATCCTTTTCCAGGTAGGTCCGCTCCACGGTTGTCCCGGCACACGCCATTAAAGGGTAATAAGAAAAGCAATTTTGTGGACATGGAGGCCAGGTTGAAAAATCCCGGAATTACCCTTTAAGACCCTTTCTTCTCCGCGTACCTTGGCAAGACTCACGTAAAGAGCACCGTTTCTGAGAAAACCCTGGAGTGATACTGATCTAATTTTGTGCTGCGAAATATTTCTTAAACACCAAAACAGTATCGGTGTGGAGGGAGGCTAAAGCATCCGAGCAGGTTTGACAGCTGATGGATGAGGAACGATGCGTGGACGCTCCAGGGATGCGCTCATCTAACTACATCACAACCTAATTGGCAGGATACTGCGCGCACACACACACACACACACACACACACACAAATACACACACACAATCACAATATTTAGCTAAAGGGATTATCATTTTTGCCATGCAGCCCTAGTTTACATGATTATATGTGTTGCGCAACGGACTCAACACTATTCAACTTCAAAACATGGTGGTACAATTCAGACGGATTGGCACAGGGCCAGCTCCTTTGTCCCCAGGGTGAAGTGCGCTATGGAGTCATCCCAAAAACATAATGACTGGACTCCTGAGGGAAGCGGGAACGCCGCACAAGTGCCCTCATAAATCACTTAGCGCGGCGTCTCGGCACGGAGGGCCCTGACCTTGCCGTCTGTGTGCCCAGACGCCCACGCAGACCGTCTTGTCTAAGTCCGGTTCCCATGCCACTTCCTCCGCCCCGCCCCTTTTCAAAACATTCCAGAGGACACTGTCTACTGTCTGGCCACGCTTTGGGTTTCTCCCCCCCCCCCCTCCTCCTCCTCCTATCATTATGTGCCATCATGGCGTGGAGCCAAAGTATGACGCGGCTCTATTAAAGCCCACCTAAATAAATAGAAACGGATTGACAAATCTCTTTTCCAACCCTAGACAGACTCGTTGAAGATAACAGATAATGGGTCTGCTTTGTTTGGACGGGGTGCAGCTCCACCCTGACTGATGCTGTGCGCCGCTGCTGCTGCTGTCAGCCATACAAAGTTATGGACAATCTTTCTCACCCGATCGTACGGTTGCGACATGCAGTCCAGTCTGCTCTGTTTGTCAGTTTGTTAGCTTTCCCGACCAAAGGCAATCACCTAACGCAGATAGCGCACGACGAGCTATTATAAAAAGGCGCTACGATAGCACAGTTGCCATACTAAATCGACACACAGAAGGTTGTGGAGAAGAAGGTCATTATTGACGTGCATAACCGGGGGAAGTGGAAACTACTTTTAAGTTGCCGCCTAACTGCATCACCAACAAACAACAAACCTACAGCAGTGACCCCCCCCGCGCTGCCTGTGCGTTGCAAGCGCACTCTCTTGATCCGCGATTACAGACTGCAGACGGAGAGCGTGGGGGGGAATTGTTTCCGGATCTTCGTGGAATAATCACGACTGAGGTATTTCGCCACAGGAAATGACATTTCTTTGGCACGGTGGCCTGTAATAGCAATAACGGGGCACGGTGTCTGAGAATAGCGTGGACTTGCTTCGCGCTGCGTGACGAGACTGCGTCAGCTCCCGTTAGCCAGGCGCACAGATGACCGTTTATCTGCGAACTCCATTTTTCTATTTGTCCTTGAATGCAGGGGGAGGGCGATGCTAATCTCAGCAGCACAATTACAAATTTGTCCATTTAAAAACGTCCCTTCACCCAGACGCTGCTTTATCAAATGGGAGTGGGACGGCCTGAGTCACAGTCTGCTGACTAATGTTGCAACCAAAGGATTCAAGTGAAAAACGTCAACAAAAAAAAAAGGGCATTTGTATATGTATCATCATTGTGTCATCGCGGCTTTTTAAGCACTCATACTTGAACTAGTGATGGCCTACCCTCGTGTCTCACTCGAAGTTCCCCGTCAGCAGTGAAGCATGACACAGCGTTTATTGTCTTATTAAGACTGAAATAGCAAAATTTAAGGGGAATGAAAAAGGTGTCTAGGTTTGGGGGAGAAGAGGGGCTGGGGTGTGTGTGTGTGTGTGTGTGTGTGTGTGTGTGTGTGTGTGTGTGTGTGTGTGTGTGTGTGTGTGTGTGTGTGTGTGTGTGTCCACCACTAGAAGAATACTAAGCGAATGCTCCCCTTCGTTGTAGTTGGTCACTGAACAGGAAAAGCTGGGGAGTGAGGTACAACTGCAAATGTATTCCAACACTGTAGGGCAGAAAATGCAGTTACGCACGATGAATTTTAATAGACAAAACATTTTACCCACACGCTCTCAACCATTTTTCCACCTCAACCATATCGCAACACCTTGAAATGGCTCCGGGGCAGGTGTTGGTGATATCTGACTGATATACTTTGCTTTCATTTACAGTGCATTATCAGCTTCATCAGATGGCCCCGTTCGTGCTAATCAGTCGGTTACTCACATCACAACAAGTCGTGATTAAAAAGGCACTCCAAAATGAATTGTCTCTAATCTGTGTGCGTTCGATGTGCGTCAGCCCTGTAACCTTCATCACAGTGTGAAAGGTAATGCCTAGTTAGCGTGTATGTGTAGTATCAGGAGGGAATCCAGTTTCCACATTAAAAGGGATTAATGGATCAACATGTATGGTACTGGTACTGATACTCCCCCTGTAATATGGCAGATTTGTCCAATCACAACCTGCTACACGTTCGCTTTGTAACCGGGCCCGTTGATTTCCCCCATTTACGGCAGCTGACGTGAACTTTGCTAGCCTAGCGCGTGCTACACAGCGTTGTGCTCGTGTGATAACTGTGATTCGGGTGTTTATTACTACATTATTTTAGCTGAAAGTGAAAGGTCATGAGGTCATGCGTGCGCTGATTAACTTCCTCTTGAGCTTCGGTCTCAGGGAACCCTCTCGAAAACGATCAAAGATGCAACGGGGAAAACCCAGACAGTTTTTTTTTTTTGTTTGTTTTTTAAAACATCAATTTTGGCAATTCGAGATCCTCATCCTCAGCTTCCACCCAGGCTTGAAGAGGACACTGTAGTTAACTGCATACCAGATTCAACCTCATGATAGCAATTCGGAGATATGACACAGCGGGCGGGGTGCATCAGTCGTGTTTAAGCGCTTCCCATGTGGGTGACCTACACTAAAATGTCATCGTTCATAATGAGACGTTTGAACATGAAATGCTAACACAAGTCATATGTTATGGCCTCTATACTGCACTATAGTCAGCAGTGGAAAATAGAGAGGTGGGTAAACAAGGACCTGCACCAACATCAACAAAAATCTTTTACATTTTGAGAAAAAGCATCATTTCTGTTTTCTTCCTTCCAAGACCTTTTCTTCACATAACTTACATCTGTTTGATTTTGCTTTTCATCATGTTCATTATTAGTATTATGTCTAGTCGTGTTTACCCTCCGCTACGTCCCTGACGACCGTTAATTCCTCTGTGAGGCTCGCTACAGCGAGGCGCTCGACTCCACGACGCTGCCTGCACAACAGAGTGGGATCTGTTCAACCGTGTAAGCAGATCTCTGCCGAGCCAGACCGCAAAGGGTGTGGAGGGAGGAGGAGGAGGAGGAAGAGGAAGAGGAGGAGGAGGTGGCGGTGGTTAGCTTTCTGTAGATCTGTATTGAGAAGGAAATAAAAAATGTTAAAAAAAAAAGGGTATTATGCATGTATTCAATTAAATCACCCTGCATTGCCTCTCACTCCAGTTGTCCGCACGGTGTCGCGTTGGAGAGAGACGAGTGTGAGAAGCGACAGGAAAGGCAGAGCGAGGAGGGAGGGTGGGGAGGACGTAACCACCGTCTGTCCCTCTGCGGACTGGTGCGTCCCACATGGGTATTTTAGGCTGCAGGGTGAGATTAGGGAGGGGAGGCTAGATTGCTGGATGAAAACAAACTCCAAAGCAAAAAGTTCCTAGACGGTCGGGCCACTTACATCGCCACTAATTTAATGTTTAGAGCGACTTTGTTTTAAACGGGTTTATACTTTAGATTAGCGACGGTCCGGTTGCGTGTGTTTCTGCAGCCTAACGGGACTTCATCCTGCGGGTCTACTCGTCCCATTTCACTGAGAGCCTTGCCGACGACATGCAATAAACACTCAAGACATCAGATTACTGCACACCAACGGGCTCAATCCATTAAAAAAGGCAAAAAGCGCAGTCTGCCAGCGTGTGGAGGAAAAGGACTTCCCATCATAAAAAAAAAAAAAAAAAAAGCCACAACCACATGTTCTTTTTACCAGGCAGAGACGGTGACTTTCTCTTGAGGGGAACCAGCTGCTCTGCAGGCTGAATAGTCAATTAGTGGTTGTTGCTGTCGGCGTATCAGTGAATGACTTGAGAGAGCATTTCTGAGAATAGCAAACTGGGTGAGTACCGCTCGCTCTGCCTGGTGATATTCAGGGCGTGGACAAAATAAAGGAAACACCTTACAATAAATGAACGTCAAGAGCCAAACGAGGAGCAGGGCCGCCCTCGGGCCTTCGGAGCAGCTTCGACACATCCTCCAACGCTGTGTTTTGGTTACTTCAAGGGCCTTTTTTCCGGGTGTCATTCTGTCCACCCCCTGCATACAGCTAGTCATTCATTAGTTTGAGATGTGGACCTTCTGGTACAACAAGCAAAAGTTGGACAAAGTTTGACGCAAAAATTTCACAGGCACCCTCCCAATCACTTGGATTTGTCTTCAATCTGAGAGGAAGGGCGTGACGTTGTCAGCACTGACACGGAGCTGCTGCGATTCCCCAGAGCCCAGGAAACCTCGAGCGAGCGAGAGAGCAAGAGAGAGAGAGAGCAGAGGTCTTGACAGCATGTCAAGCTTTATTGTAGAGAACGTCCGGCAAGAGAGAGTCCTCAGGGAAAGGACTGCCGCTACCACTGCTGTCTCCCTTCTAGCCACACACACACCCACACACACCCACACAAACACCCAAAATATTCACAAACCTCTGGTATTTCAGAGAAAATGAATATGGGACTGTGTTGATATACTTATGGTAAGCTGATAATATCATATCTGTTTCTCCCTTTGGCAGCAAGACGGACACACTACTCCACTGTGCCTTCCAGTGAAAGAAAATCAAGAGGTTTCATCATTTTTGTCCGATGTGATTCTTGATAATGTCACTGGCGTGGTTTCTCAGCTCCTCACACCCGGCAAAGACGTACCGTAGCTCTATTATTTCATCTCACGTTCAACATTAGTGAATACGAAAATCCCCATTACACTGTAGATGAGTCGACAGAAAAAAAAAGACAAACTTCAGCTCACTGCTCCAATGCTTGTGCTGCATCTCCATAGCGGCGGTGCGGGGCAAACAGTTAACCAGATGTTCCTGTTCTGTCTGCAGACACGATTTGGCTTTTTCACGTGAACACATGACATTACATGACATTTTTTTATTAAATGTTGAAAATGAAAGCATGGCTGAATGTCTTGTTTATCAAAATCACCTCAGCAAAACAAGGAGTGTGAATGCAGCACAACAGGTTTGAGTATTTAAATCTTTAAATGAGTGTAATATTGCATTTAACTGTTCCCATCATGCTCCCTGGCTCACTGAAATGACCAGTTGTTTTTTATGTTATTAATAATAATAATAATAATAATAATAATAATAATATGAAGCACTGGTAATCAAATAGTGTGTTTGCCTGGTGAATTTTCATGTTGTGGCACATTTACTGTGTCTGTGTATTTGAATCCATCTCGTTTATACAGACAGCCATTGTAGAAGTGCTACTTGTTGCGTTGCTGATGTTCTGCTGCTCTGCTCTGCTCCAGAGAGTAATTGTATTGGAAATCCTGCAGCACTAACGCAAGATGGTTGAAAGGAGACTTTATCTTATACACTGTACTACAATATGTGAAAAGAATACTAAAATACTAAAGGAGGTTCTTTCTATCCGTTATTGCTTGCACTTCTGAAAGTGTGTGTAATAGAGCATGCAAGCCATTGTCCCTGCCTGGCCTGTGCCTTGGCCAGAGGTAATGTATTACTAATAGCAGGCCTGGTTTCTGCTGCTAAAAGGAGCTGAGCCAGTCCCCGGAGAATGTGGAGCAAAGTGTGTCCTATCTTACTTTCCATCACTATTTCCGTGAATTTCAGGCTGTACTGGCAGCATGTTTCTGTCATGCTGCTTTAGGACGGGTCATGAGCACAGTGACGATTTGAAAGCTATATAAAACAAATGTCATGCCTCGCCATGTCCCCACTGCACAACTTGGTTTCAGTTCAAAAACTCTTTTCATTTGAATGAAGGTGAAGGTGGTAGTCTTTGTTCGTGTTCAAAACTCTGACTGCCAGCGATGATGTTGTAATGATGTCATCAGCAGACCAACTGTGCATCATTCAAAGCGAATTGAGAAAATTCATTCATGTATGCAGTGGAGGATAAAAATACCTTTGCTTTGCATCTCAATTGCCCTTCAATTCGTTTGATGATACTGGGTTTGACTGATACTGGTTTTTGAAGGCCGATACTTGCTGCTATATCATCATCATCATTATCTATCACCGCTTATCCTGTTCAGGGTCGCGGGGGGGCTGGAGCCTATCCCAGCCGACATTGGGCGAAAGGCGGGGTACACCCTGGACAGGTTGCCCGTCCATCACAGGGCCAACACATAGAGACAAACAACCGTTCACACTCACATTCATACCTACGGGCAAATTTTTTTTTTAGAGTCACCAATTATCCTAAGCCGCATGTTTTTGGACTGTGGGAGGAAGCCGGAGAACCCTGAAGGGAACCCACGCAGGCGAGAACATGCAAACTCCACACAGAAAGGCCCCGGAGGTGCTGCTATATTCAATACTAAAAAAAAAATGATGCCAAAGTCTTCCAAAACAGTGTTTCAGTTGTACACAGCAAAAAGCAGAAACTCTGTGTCAACGTGGAAGGTGACTAATCTAGCTGAGTAAACCTGAATTAATCCATTCCTCAGAGACCTTGCCATTAGCGGGTGTGTGGTTGCCGTGGTTACATAGACCAAGTCCACCCCCCCCCCCCCCCTTTACCTGCGGAAGTGTCTGAAGTTGACGTCACTTCTGCCCGCCTCTGGTTCACTTCTGCCTATTGTAATCCATTAGAGATTACCTGATATCAGGAAACTACTAACTGTGCAGTTCCTCTTGTGAAATATGTCGTAGAATGAGGTGATATTTATTAACTGACTACCTTGTAAGATATAACATGATTCTGCACGCAAATCTTCTCAACAAGAATTATAGAAATGTGTATGTCTTATGGTTGCTTATATCAAAAGAGAGTGCTTCCTCGTTTTCAACAAAACCTATTGCTTTGTTATGTTGATATAAAATTAGTCTATGGAAAATCGCACTAGCCACCTAGCCGCTAGTAAACCGATTTGCTTCCTATTGGACATCTGCATTTAAATTATAGGCAATTACCTTCTTATCTGGAGGGACTTCCAATCAATCAGTCACTATAACATGAATCACTATAATAACTTTCGCATCTCCATCAATTACAATATCCTAAACATTCAGGAAACATTATCACTGTCGGTATCAATATATTTATCATTAAGAAATCTTAAGGTAGGCGGGATCTCTTTTGTGACCGAGCAGATGTAGGTAACCGCCAGGCCTCTGTGGACCCTATTCCCCTCCCAACCAGCACAGGCCCACCAGGTGGTAACACATGATCTGTTTTGTGACTGGGTGATTGATTTGATCGGTAGAGACCTCTCAGCCTCATCTCCTGATCAACAGCTCACTGTGCGGTCTAACGTTGTCTACAGCTGGAGTCCATTTATCGACCAACAGGGTTCGATACTATGTGGGTGATACTTTGCAATGCAACTTAAGTGTCACCTGTAACCGTCAGAGCGGAGGCAGCGTGTCTGGGGAACTCCAGTCTGTGCAAATATACTCGGGAGGAACGGACGCTTGGTGTGCTGTAAAATGATCACTGTCATGCAAACCAGTATTGATTCATCTCGCTGTCACGCAACTTGAGAGTGTCATCTATTAGTGCAGCAACCTGAGCGTGCGCAAATACACCTAAGCCCGGTTTGTGTGTACATTAGACAAGCCGACCCAATATTGATGGAACGATCAGAAGGACAGAGTTGGCCTCTCTTTGGTATAATACAAGTGTCGCCAACAATACATCCGTCCTCTAAATGTCAGAAGTAGCGGGGTCTGGCAAAACTAGACGCACTCTGCGGGAGCCGGGGAAGCCAAGCCAACACATCCACCAGTATTGATGGAGAGGTCAGAGGGACAGCACTGGCCTCTTTTAGACTAATCGCTAAGTGACGTGGAGCTCCTGAACATGATTTACTACAGTCTTTAGTTCACAAGGCCTCGGGCCGTAGGAGTAATGTAGGGTTCCTACACCTTTTTGCCAATGACTTTTCTAAGATTATTCCATGACATATAGCACAATTTCCACGATCAATATTTGTCATAGTCTATGCTCCAAATGCATTTATTATGTTGAATAACTGATCTGAATGTCCCAGGTCTTATTTCTGGCTACAACTATCACTAAGGACTGATAATATCAGGACATAGCTGATGTGGGTTTTTATTCCTCAAAAAAGGGAAATGGATCAACAAGCAGCCAAGTTTCACATAAAAGATTCACTGTTTGAAAAAATGATCAGCAAATTTCCATGACGTTTCCAATACTTTAACAGAATTGAACCTCAGACTGCTTTCATGTGTACCATTTTGCATCCCTGTTTGGATGAAACAAAATTCTGAGCAGGAAAAAACAAAAATAACATCGGCAAAATGGCCACAGACGGGTGTGACGCTATCAAATGAACGTAAACAATAGTGTTTTAGACTGAATAACCAGGGTGGAGTCAGAAGTGGGTTACATGACAATAGAGGTAAGTTTGTGTCTGGTTTCTAGGCTGGAAGGGCTGAAAACACGTCAGGTCACTCAGCAGGTTAAACAATTCCAGAAGAGGACAATACAGTCTTGAGTTACTAACGCTGGTCTTTCCTCCTCTCACAGTGACAGGCAGTATAGAATTGCAGCATATTTTGTCTCGTTAAAAATAAATTTGTGCAAATGGGGAAATGCTATCTGGGTCACAGTGTGCCAGTGATATGATGGCTGTGTTGGGGGGGGGGGGGGGGTAGTTTATGTGAGGCAAAAATTATTTTTCATTTTTATGCAGCCAGGACAAGTTGGTGTGGAAGACTAATGATGAGATGGCTTATATTTGGAGGTCTGTTTACCCACTGGAGTAATTACACCTCTTGGCACTACAGCTCAGCATCAGTTATAGAGCCTATATTGTCTTTCAAGCGTCTTTTATGAGAGACAGGTTTGTTTGCAATCTGGAGTTACAGTAATTTGACTCCTGCCGGACCGGTACTATTGTTTTATTCATTTAGGAATTAGTTAAAAGGGTAATGGAGTAGCCAGTCCGTGGTGGCAGATAAGAAACACAAGCAGTTCCGCAGAGCAGAGCCAAGGGCCCCCAGTTATCTAGGGGGGCTGCAATTGGCTAATCAAAAACCCGCAGAGTAGTACGAACAAGCCAATGAGCCGCTTTCCCACGAAGGACTAATCGATTGCAAGTATAGCTGCCTTCAAACACAACGAAGGAATAATGCTAACTCACCTTAATATTCCTACTGGGACTAGTGTCAATGTGTAGTCTCAATAGTTTCTAGTGACTCAAGTACTTTTTTGCCCAAGGAAATCATTCATATCGTTATTATTTGCGTAATAATCCACAGGTAGCACCGATAAAAGCAGAGCAACCCAATGTTTACCCAAGACATGCATGTAAACCTGCAGGTTTTCACTCCAGCCAGACTGCACCAGGTGATTAATCAGTGAATCAGAGAGAGAGAGAGAGAGAGAGAGAGAGAGAGAGAGAGAGAGAGAGAGAGAGAGAGAGAGAGAGAGAGAGAGAGAGAGAGAGAGAGAGAGAGAGAGAGAGAGAGAGAGAGAGAGAGAGAGAGAGAGAGAGAGAGAGAGAGACCTATGAACACAATAGCCATCCCGACACATTCGCTCGGTGTGTCAACTTTAAACCGAAGAGAGAAATTCAACAATTCATTTTGCTAACGGGATAAACCCCACCACTCCTCACCGTCTCTCATTTGCTGCTGGCGGGCAGAGCGCTCCCGGACAGCGCGAGCCCACTTCTCCGCCTCCTCCAGGTTAGCTCGCGGGTCCTGGTGCGTCGCGACCCGAAAGCACTGCTCCACTCTCTGGCGCGAGTCACCAGAGCTCATCCACCGCCTCTTGAGCGGGTAGAAGTACGCTGCAAAGTACGCTCCCGGATCCGCGTTGTCATCCCCCCTGTAAGCCCGGCAGCCGACGCAGTCCTTCAGGTTGAACACCACCTTGCTCCGTCCGACAGGTGCGGCCGTGATCTTCTGAACGGTGAGGTCCATCTCGGTCAAGCTCAGGGCACACCTGACTTTTCGGTTGCCCGTGGCCGTGAATTCCCCATAGAGCGAGACCTTGCGATAGGACAGGTCCGGTTCTGATCTCCTCTGATCCATCCTGAACGGACAGGGGAGACCGGGACGCAGACCGGAGCGCGGGGGTCCGGGATACAGTAGCAGCGCACGCACTCATATATACCCACCGTGGTTGGGTGCGAGCAAACTCTAGACAGAGGCGCGAGACTGCGACTGAGTGCCTGGTTGCTGGGCGGATCGATGTCAAACCGGTCAAAATGAAATATAGCACATCCGGTCATTGTTTTCAAAATAAAAGCACGTGCCGCCCCAAACGGGTTAAAAAATATTACACAAGCACACACAATATGAAGAAAAATATATCAAGTAAGATGTATAGATCACCTGATCGTGGGCAGGTAAATTGGTTCTTTCCCTCAGTAGTATTTATACCATTATTTACATTCATCACCTATCTATAAAATTTATTTAATCTGTGTTTATTTAACTGTACTTAAGTGTGTATTTAACTTCTGGAGGGATTCATCCTGATTTACCTAGAATAGAGAATAGAGTATATTCTCTTGCTTATCAAGTTGCTATCAAGCTGTACTTAGACTGCTTCAGTACTAGTGCTTTATTCAATAGTCTATTGTTGGCTGCTAGTTTGTCTTTGTAGCCCACCTTCAGGCCTAACTGTTGTTATTTATCTTGTTGTTTTAGCTGTTTTGATTTAGTGTGTCATTTGACTAGCCTAGGGTTGAGACAAGTAAGCCCAGTTTCTGTTTGTGTCATACCCCCAATTGGAGACAGTTTCACCCAAGCTAGGCCAATTGCCTTGTTAATTGTCTGGGAGGAGGCTGCACTCCAGGGGCCTGTTCCAAGAAGCAGGTTCAGCAAACTCTGAGTCTTACCCTGCACTCTGAGTTGATTCATTCCGAGATGTCCAAGTCTGAGTTTTCGGTTCCAGAACAGCTGATTTAAGTTTGTTCAATCAACTTTCAGTATGTTCACCTTGAGTTAAGCGCGTGCACGACGACAATAAAAAGCCATCATCAATGGAGGTCCGATACTACGATTCACCATGGCAACCAGCAAGCAGAAGGGTCGTAAAGGAGAGGGAATTGACGTGGGAGAGAATCGCTGCCCGAGTCAATGCGTACGTTTGAATGCAGTAGTGTATTCATTTAACATTTAACCACACTTTCTTATAATATTACCTATACATGTGAGAAAGTGGTGGAATAGTATTGGGAAGTAGTAGACGCTTTTATCCAAAGAGACTTACAAAGGTGACAGTTGACACTATGTGGGGATCGAACCCACAACACTTAAACTAAGAGTCTCATGCTCTACTAACTGAGCTGTCTGGGCCAGACAAACTTCAAATGCTGTACTTGGGGTGACAAATTAGAAAGAAAGATCTAGAAATGTAATTACTCAAACATAAGTTAGAGGTGGGTGCATGGTCACAGGTGAAATGTGTTGTTGGAACAATATAAAAATACTAACTGTTGCTTTCGTATTTGTATGAAATAAAGAAGACCAAATGAAAGGTGTCTTTATTTGATTGCTCGGGGTGGTGGTAGCGTAATCCGTGAACTGTAAACAGCATATTATATCTCGGACAGCTCTTCCATCCTGGACATAGAACATGTAATTGGGGTCTCAAAATCCTCTCCTGACGTGAGGCTATGCAAATTACTTCGGCTTGAATATCGATCGGGTTACCGAGGAAAGGACACGCCATGTCCGACAGCTGCTTCAGGTTCAGCAGAGGGAGGAGACAGGAAGTCAGGGTTTGTTCAAGAAAACCTGCGAGCAGGTTAGGTTCACAGAGTCAGTTACCATGGTAACTGAATCAGAGTTTGAGTTACCTCTCTTTCTGGAACGGGAAACCCAGAGTTTCCCTCATCTCAGGGTTACCAAACTCAGAGTTTTCACTAAACCCACTTCTTGGAACAGACCCCTGGCAGACAATTAGCAATCAGTGGATGCAGTCTTAAACCACTGCTGCTTTGAAAGCTCTCGCAAATAAAGGCTAGGGTGACTTTTTCAAGTCTGACTTCTTCAAAGAACGGCCTTCAAAGAATGGGTGCTTCTTTTCATATTATGATTTAGATTCTGTCATTGTACTGTGAACTACCATATGCTTGCTTCCTATTCCTGTCTACTCCTGTTTCCAGTGGTCGCACAGACGCCGCGACCCCACTAATCTCATCTATCTCACTCTCTCAACTCACGTTGAGCAAGTGGTGGCAGGGGGAGCTTTGGCATTGCCAGTCGGCTGTGCTGAAAGCTGAGTTCATCTCAGGCTACGCATCCCTGCTCTCCCTCAACTTTCTTGCTCTAACTGAGACTTGGATCACCCCAGAAAACACTGCCACACCCGCTGCTCTGTCAGATGTATCTGTACTCTTTCTCTCACAGGCGAGGTGGTGGTACTGGCCTGCTAATTTCTCCCAAATGGAATTACTTTTTTCTATTTCACAATTTTATCCTTCCTCCTTTCAATTTCTTGTTGTCACTGCTCCACTGCTAACCTCTCTCACTCCACTCTCTCTCTCTCTGATCATTACTTCATGTCCTGCTCTCTCTCCTCTCCCCCCCCTCACATCCTCCCCCTACCGACATTGTTTCTCCCCGTTGCAATCTCGGACTCAGTGCGTACTGAGAGACAGAGCCTCCTCTCTGCTTCTAAAGCTGCTTTCTTCTGCACTAAAATTTCTGCTTCCAAGCCTAAAAAACTGCTCCACGCACCAACCACACCTGTGCACCTTCCCCCCCTCCCTCTCTACCACTCAATGCTGTGGCGGCGTCAACTCGGACTGCGAGGAATCTGGGTGTGACCCTGGACGAACAACTGTCGCTCTCGGCAAACATTGCGTCAGTGACACGCTCCTACAGATTCCTCCTCTACAACATCAGGAGGATTCGCCCCTTCCTCACTGACAAGGCAGCTCAAGGTGCTCATCCAGGCTCTTGTCATCTCCTGCCTGGACTACTGCAACTCCCTCCTTGCTGGTGCCCCGGCGTCTGCAATCAGACCTCTGGAGCTTGTTCAGAAAGCTGCAGCTCGACTGGTGTTCAACCGCCCCAAGTTCTCCCATACAACTACCCTTCTCCGTTCTCTACACTGGCTCCCTGTAGCAGCTCACATCCAGTTCAAGACCCTGGTGCTAGCCTATAGGGCAGTGAAAGGAACAGCTCCTTCTTACCTCCAGGCTGTGGTCAAGCCCTACACCCCCGCCCGACCACTTCGCTTTGCTGCCTCAAGGCGACTGGTTGCCCCCGTCGCTCAGAGGCCCCTGCGGCCGATCTACATGGTCACGGCTTTTCTCTGTCCTGGCCCCGCAGTGGTGGAATGAACTCCCCACTGATGTCAGGACAGCAGAGTCGCTGCCCTTCAGGAAACACTACCCTGACCCTTCCTCTTCGCACTTGCTTATTTGTCTTCACTTATTTGTCTTAGCTCTTGTTTATTTGATTTACTTATTTGTCTCATTTGTTTAAATAAAAATTAGGTAGCTAATTTATTGCACTTTTAGCTTAGCACTGGTTCTGCTCTTAGATGCTTGTTTAGGAAGCACTTATGATTTCTGGTGACTAGTTGTTCTCTTGCCTACCGATGTTGAATGCACTTGTAAGTCGCTTTGGATAAAAGCATAAATGCCTGGAATGTTTATTTAATATAGCTTCAGTAGCTCACTTGTTTTACATAATACTAGACATTAAGCACATGACAGGTGAGGTAACTTGACGTTATAGGAAAAACACACCATTTTCTTGTTCATCCAGGCATCACAGAGAGGTAGGAAAAGGCAGAGAGACCAGGTGGGAGAGGTGTGAGGAGTGGACAGGTAGGAACTTGGACTTTATTTTCAAACAATTTCTCGTCTTGTAATTCATGCCACATGCACAGAGAAAACAAAACAAAAAACAACTGTCAGTGTATAAAATAGTGGTTAATACATATCTCTGTGCTGGAGCATATTCTTTTTTGTCCAATGGCATAACCTGGATAATTACCAATAACAGTCTGTTCAATTGACTGTATTTTGTATTTGTGCAATGGTATGGAAAGATCAGTATTCTAAATATAATCTTTGAGACGGCGCATGACTTCTACATGAAAGTGACCCCCTAACACTGCCATCGGTTAGTTTATGACAATGTCTCTGGGCTAAGCCCCTGGTGTTCTACAATCCTAGTCAAACCCCTGATAGTCTTTGTTTGTGATTTTTGGCAACCCTAGGCTATATGTATGGCAAGCACCAGGCTCAAATCAAGGCATCAAATATATGCTTTTATTTCGAAGGCAAAATCGCCTTATTTCCGGCATTACTGCGCCTATCTCTTGTTGGCTTGACGCAGCTCCACTTCGGACTACAGTTCTCATCAGAGTTTGTCGCTGTTCAATAGTTTTTCCCGTTAGAAAAGAGGTGACATGTCGCCCCCCAGTGATGGAATGAGGGAACGACCAGAGGTTGCCTGTTTTTCATATTAGAGTACACACTACTGTGTTTATAACAATTTACACTACACTGAAAATTAATGAGGAGATAATAATGCTCATTTAGCGTTTTGTGAATGCAGAGAACACTTTGCACACATGTGTGATATCATTGTCATTATTATTATCATTTGTTGTACTAGTTGTAGAAGTTGTAGTAATAGTAGTACCATTTGTACTCAGGGTCACAAACAGTAAACGTGTTGGGGTGGTCGTAAAGTGTCAACACACAACATCAAGGAGAGTGAGTGACTCCAGTGAGTCTCTGCACTGTGGCTGCAGGGGTGACACTCTTCCCTTTGGTTTTCTGCCTGGTCATTCTGGACTGCAGAGTAGACACTGATCAGCCACACTGTGTTCTGTACCACAAATCACCCGGAAATACCACACACACTATGATCATTTCAACATCCGCGGTGGCACTGCATACAAAGGCTCGCATACTGCTAGACATGATTACACATTATTCATTTAGTTGCTACGGCTCTCCGAGAGGTCTTACCAATCTATCTCCTGTATGTACAAACCCTGAGTGGTTCTCAACAGATTTTTGTCAACGAAGAGCTGAGAGATTCCCCATTTGACCTTTAATATTAATTTTCAGAAAGATTAAAGAAATCTCTGGCCTCTATATGAAAGTAGGAATTGTAACAACAATAGAGCTTGTCAGAATAGATAGAATAACATGTTTTTCTGTCAGTTTAATTTCAGGTTTGCATGAAATGTATAGACATTGAGCGTTTTATCATTTTACTTTGCCCTCTGAAACGGTCACCTGTGAAACAGCAGTGTGTGGTGCAGGTTTAGATCCACTAGGTGGCAGCGCATTGTCAGCTGGCGTTGTGATATGCTTCAGTTGTGAGTTGTGAAATTGGGTTTATTTGATGCTTTTCGGGTGATACCATGTACACGACGTGTTTTTTTTTTTTTTTTTTATCCTGGCGGTGGGTGTGAAAACAGTTGATTAGTTGATTAACCGGGTTATAAAAGTTGTTCATCACAGCCACATGAAGTCAGGAGCGGCCGTAAAGTGATTTTAGACTAGCTCAGGTGTTGTTAGGTGTGGCAAAACCTTTGTAACTGATGTAGTTGTGAAGCACGGTGTCAAGTCGCTTATTACTTTTATGAAATGGTGGTAGTACACCATTGTAAAACAGAAAAAAATGCAACTAGTTAATAAATCTTTAATTTTTAAACAATAAAATAATTTTCACTATATACTTCCACCACGAAATATAGTTCTTGAACAGTTAAACATGGTTGCTAAGTAGCTGTACCAGTGGTGATTTTCGGTTTCCCTAGTGTCACAAATACAATTCTCTGATGTCAATATGTTTGTTAAAATGTGTGAAACAGATCTATGTGTCTCAGTTCTGAATAACTGAGACACATAGGAGGCCATTGTAAATGCCCAATACAATAAACGTTATGTTTATGTGTGACCACAAATTAATTGAAATGGTATTACGAATATCATTTGAGCATTGCTATAAAATACTAAAAACAATGTAAGGTTATGTATACATTTTTGGAGTTTCATGTCAATTGTTAATAATTGTTGACATGAATTGTGAGCTGTTAAGCAGCAGCTGAAAAGTACAACACAACTCACACTTGGTCTATTTTGTAATTTTCAGAATAAAAGTACATATATCAAATATTTGCATCTGCTGGATTTTTTGGGTGCAATATATATATATATATATATAGTACATGTATTTATCATTTTATTAGTTTATAATTCATAGAATTATTAAGTAAATGTGTTGGGAAGTAAGTAAGTAAATGTAAGTAAATAAATGTAAAGTACATGTGTGGGAATCTTTACTAGTAATATAGGCTGAAACTTACCTCTCAATACTTCTAATCTCCCACCAGCATAGAAAAGCACACACTGGAAGTTATTGTTAAAGAAATGGATTAAAGATTAATTGATCATTCCAAAGCATCTTACGCACAACAATAGAAGATATTTCACTTCCATAAATCTGCAGAGCAGTGACCCTGAGCCGGTAGGGATTCAGTGTCTTGCTGAAGGACACTTAAGCAATGCGGATACTACCATCTCCAGGGGTGCTGTTCTGTAGCTGACCCTGACCTCCCTGTGGAGGGGCAAGTGAAAAGAGAATTTCCCTAGAGGGATCAATATTGTATCACTGTATATTGTATCATTGTATTAATAAAAGAAGGTAAATCGAAAAAAGAAAACTCAATTGAAAATTGAGTGTTATAATAATATTAATACATTGCATTTATATAGCACTTTTCACAGTACCCAAAGATGCTTTACAATAAAAACAACAGCAGATGATTTAGGGAGGTTTGTGGTCTAATTCGATTTAATTATATTTCCACTGAGTTCGATTCAATTCAGCTTCATTCCTCCCCATGGGGACAATTGTTTTACGGGCAAATGGAGTGCATCGGAAAGCAATCAGGCAATACAGAAAAACAGGAAAAGAGGACTGAGATAGAGGAGGGGGAAGGGAGAACGAAGCATCAAATCCGCAGGGTTAATGCATTTTAACAAACCACAAATCCATTTATGGTGACTACTAAAATTGTCATAGGCAGGTTACATTAATCTAATAATAATTTGAGGGCAGTGAGTAGTGAACCAGTACAGTCTTGAGGTTCAACACACATTTTTGCATTTTAGCTAACCACTTAAATTGTCAAGACTGCCCAAAAACAATATCACAATAGATATGAGACTATTAATATACCAATATATGTTTTATTTTATTTTATAGACGGATTTAGGGTGCACTTTCCCTTTTAATAAAATAATTAAAATAATCCCAGACTTTATACACACCGTATTCTCATTATCAGGTGCTTTGAGGTTGACCGTGGAGCCAAATACAGCACACAAAATCACTTCCTGAGGAGAGCAGAAAGGTGACACAAAGGGAAGACCAACCATATCTGGATTGGCCAGTGTTATCCACGGAGGGTACTGGCACGCAGAGCAGAGTGTGTTTTGGATTTATTTAGATGTGGCATATAAGGGACTAAGCTGAAAGTGAAGAAAAGTTTGCTCCTTACTGGGCCTTCAATGGACTTCAGTGTCTCCTCTGGTGTGCTACAGTAGAATAGCAACGATCCTAATGGTCTGATTCACAGCTTCATCAATACTACAGCCCATTTGGCCATAATCCTGACTTGTTTATATACACATCTCACACCTCACTGAGAAACAGCACTTTCTTCTTCTGCATCTTCTGACGTTTTAAAATGCTCTCTCTCTCTCTCTCTGTTCATTTTGTCAATCATCAACAGCAAATATCCAAGAGATGTTTTTCACTGCAAAACCTGATGACGCACACACACACGATTACTACACAAATAAATCACAGCCACTGTACACCTCGCTCTTAGCTCTACTTCTGCCTGCATGTACATACTATTAAACCGAGGTTTCACCCATTCCCCATAACTCCATCACATTGCTATCGCATGTACTGCTTCTAATACAACTGGCCATCCCTTTAACCATAGGATGAAGTCCACCAACAGAGGGCGATGTTGCATTCAGAAGCAGGCAGCTGGTAATCGCCACGCTACGCCGCATTGCTCTAAACCTAATTATGCTTGAAATACTGTAACCAAACAGCATGCAATACAATTGTACTGTACAAATGAAGTTCTCATGAATGAAACCCGCTGTGGTATTTGTGCAATCTTACATATTTACTTGCTATGTTACATATTACTAGCAGTTGTTAACAGTTATTCTTGCACCCGTGTCATAGCAATGCAACTGAAGAGTAATAAAGTAGTCCGACTTCTCCTCGGTCAAATAAAGTCACTCTGGCGTTCTCGTCACTCTGAACGTGAGTTAATGCCTGCAGGCATCGGCACGTGACCCGCAGAAAGGAAAAGAGGAGGAGGAGGAGGAGGAGGAGGAGGTTTGCATATGTGCAGATTCAGATTAGTGGTCCCGGTAAACACCTGGAGCCAGAGGGGGAAAACGAGACGAATCTTATTCACATGCAAGTCTCGTGCCACATAATGCGCCGCTGCTAAAAAGGCAACGCTCCTCATCCACTTCACACCCAAAGATAGGTAGATCTCACCTCAATTCCCACTCTTGGCAGTGAATGCACCTTCTCCTCCAAGACATTCAATGCTTTACTTTGAACGTGAAAATGCATGTTATGTAATTCGCTGCAAGGGAAGAAAATGCCTCTGGGAGAAAAAAAACAAAAAACGTTCTCTTGAGCGTGTCACTATATACGGATCATTAGACGCACTATCGGGCCTCGCGACAAAAGGCCCCTTTCATTTCAAACTGCAGGGTAGACGCTGGTTTCCTAAAAGCTATTGATTGAAAACGGCACAGCTGAGGAGCAGGAGAGGAGTGAATGGTACAGTAGGCTTTCACTTCCCGCGTTCTCCAGCTGAGCCGCGCGCGCTGTATCGCTGCTTGGCCTTGAAGGGGGGGAAGAAGGCCGTCCCCGCATACGCTTTCTCTTTTTTTTCCACAGGGCTAGAGAGACTGCCGCCACGCCCACGTGAACTCGAGTGCACGCCTATAGATTTGAGAGGTTTGCGTTTTTAAAAAAGACGCGATGAAAACAACTGGCGTTTTCTTGGCACCGTTTTTGCACTCGTTTCCCCTCCCCGAGTTTGCACTAATTACAATCACTGGCATTCCTAACCATCTGGTTTGCATCTGCAGCACGTGAGGCCATTCACACAAAAAGTCTTTAGGACAACGTGGACCCAGCGCACATCAATACAGTCAATAAGTTAACCTCGTTATTGCTTGCATAACATGAAACTCACTGTTCCTCCCTGGGTCCTATTACCTCCCCACACCTCTCTCTCTCTCTCTCTCTCACACACACACACACACACACACACACACACAGGAAGAAAACCGAGTCAGAGGAAGGGAATGCTGTACGCCTCAACATTTAGTTAGCATCGGCATCAAACATAGTCCCCGTCCGGGTCACTTAGCGCTGAGGGCTTGCAGAAGGGTTTCGCCTGTCGGCCTGGCTCTCCCTCAGTTGCCCCGGCCCCTTAATTCTGCTCTGTTTCTTCAGACGCCCACCCCCTGTTGTCGACGTAGCGCCATAATTATATAAGAGTTATGCAAACCTGTCTCTGAAGTTGCAATTATTCTAAAGCGCAGGTCTTGTTTGCTCAAGGTGCTGCACGCGGAATCTTCTCACAATCGCTGTAAATTAGCGAACGCGCCGAAGAAGCCGTGCGCTCGCCTGCTACACGCCGTCCAGTGATCGGCCCTGTGCTTTCATTTGGTCCAAATCAGCCGCTCTCAAGCTCAATTCCTATGACAACCCTTCTGGATGTCAGAGTGGGAGTGTCATTATGGCTGATTTAGGGCCACAGCTCCCTCCAGGAAGGAGAAACATTCATTTGTGGCACCCACCGGAACCACCAGGACGACCGGGACAAACAGAAAGTAGCTGTTGTTTCGTCCAGATGTTTCTCGACCCCCCAGTCCTCAGTCATTCCCTGAATGTGAGGGGAGATAAGTACAGGGAGGGGGGGGGGGGGGCCAAGGTCTTTTCCCTCTCCAGTGTACTTGGGCACGGTGGCGTCGGGGGGGTCACCCTTGTTCCCTCATCGCCCCGGTTGCTGGAGGGCGGTCGTTTGGGGTTTCGATCGGCGGCGGCTGGATCGGCATGATGATGTGTGCAGATATGCGTCATCCGCGGAGCGACGCGCTCTTGCGGAACGACCGAAGCGACTTGCCTGTCTCGATTAGAGGGAGTCCATTTAACTCTTGAAACGCGGCTCAGTTTACACACGCACTGAATACCCCGGCCAGCGGCCATTAGTAATGTATGACTATGTCTTCGGGGGGGCCAATTTGCTCAGATGTGGTCATGGGTGTACAACGCTGTGAAATGCTGGCCTTTTTATACGCTTTCTCAACGGTCAGAACAGACAGGTCACCTCTCCGCATGCGCGCTGCTTTTTGACCCTGTTTTTTTTCCATCTTCAAAATATACCATTGTTTGCGGACACGCCGAAAATCAACCCTAAAGCACAACGAACCGCAGCGATGGTAACGGAAATGATCGAAAGTCTCGCCGTTTCTTCTCCGACCTGCATTGACGAGCTGCACCCAGGCAACGGCTCCGTAGTGAAGCAGTCGACAGGATTTTGATTCAGAAGGGATCGGCTGTAATAATAGTTCTCCCCACGTATCCAGCATTTTTCAGGTACTTCAAATGATAATCACACAGTGCAAATGATTTCACCTTGCATCTGGTCCAGCCGTGCCACATCACGCCATATGAACCTCTCCATCACTTTCTTTCCAACCCTCCTCCTATTCAGCAGCACGGACAAATAAGCGATACTTTTAGGCTTGGGTGATTCATGACAGTCGATGAAGTCACTTTTATGCTTTTGATTCCTCCATGTTTTTTCTATATTGAATCTAAAAGTCAAGGAAAATACTGGTGTGTTTTTTTTTTTTTTTGTGCCAACCATCTCGGTTGCCTCGCTCCTCTCCATTATCCCTGGTGGTGTCTGCATGTGTCAGCGTAGTCGGGACACATATTTGGAGATGTTTTGCTTCCTTCAGAAGAAGCCACATGCTGCCATGTATTGTTATACGGTATGAAAAACAACAACTAACAACAACTTCGACAGACTTGAAAATCCCCCGAGCTGGATAATCCATCGCAGTTGTCATCGTGAGTGTTTTGGTATTAGCGCGCCCATTACGCTACACTCTGCATGCTGTCAATCTACCTGACACATCACAGGAAGAAATGGAAGTCTCTGCCGGGAAAAACACGTCGCCAGACAGTCGGGCTGTAACTCTAAACGACACCGGCGTTCTCCCCTGAAGCCCTGCGATGCCAGTGTGCTTGTGTCTTGACGATTGGGGAGGAAAGAGCGACCTGTATTAGTTTCCATTAGCCCCTATCTCTCTGCCCCTGGTCCTCTCTCTCTCTCTCTCTCTCTCTCTCTCTCTGAGGCCATTAGGAGTCCTGGCTCTCTCCCCCCCATCATTAGATTAACTCCCGTGGTCTGCCGGAGTGTGCAGGAAGACCTCACTCATTTCCCAAGCCGCTCTCCTCCACCGAGCGCACAAAAGGCTCGTTTTCACCTTGTCATTTGAGCTGGACGGGGGCAGATGATATTCATGTCCTGTACCCCCCCCGCCTGATTACACAGGCGGATTTAGAGTGCGCGGTTGGCAGAGGGTCCGATGTTCCTGAAGACATATTAGCCACATTAGTTTCCCCCGGCTCCTGCCAGCACCGGCTGTAGGTACACAGCGGTCCCAACGACAAAGAGAGAGAGACATTTACGATAATAAACTCCTTGATATGAGTAGATGCGCAGCACTTCCTGTCGTGGCGTTTTTTTTGTTGTTGTGTGTGTGTATGTCCCTTTTCAGAAATAACTACGCGGCCTGTCGTCCCCGTGGGAACGTAAATTGAGCGCACAGCGGTATCCCCAGGACAACAAGAGTAAAAACAACCTCAACAACAACAAGGATTCAATCATTTATTCAATCAGGCAGGAAATAACAAGCGCTCATTTCGGGGGTGGGGGGGAGGGGGGGGCGGGGGGGGGGGGAATGGCCCCGGCTCACAAAGAGATGCAACACAGCGTTCGTTCGTTGCGCTCATTCGCCGCGAGAACGTTTCGGAAAGGGACGGTGGCGTGCACACAGCTCTGCCCTCGAGAAGAATGAACCTGACAGCGATGGTTTTGCAACTTCACCACATCAAGGATTTCTCTTCAGATAAAGATGCAACAGGCTTTATAGGGGGGGTAGCTAGCAGCGTGCTTAACTTTATTATGCTTTTTTTTTATTGCTTTGTGGACAACTGAGTAACGATCCCGACCGCCGTGAGATTACTCGCCCTCTCCTGTATGTCAAACAAACCTCTCATAGAGGAGAAGAAAGCAGCAGTTAGGTTTTGACCACGCCGGCGAAGCACACGCCCGTTTAAGCTGCTTCTCTGCTGTAGGTTGGTGACACACAGCCACATGTCGAGGCCTCTACTTTGCTGGTCCGTCTAAAAAAAATTTTTTTCGTTGGGATCCGTCTTGAGTGCTTCCCGTCAAAAAGTAGATCTACAGCCTGCCTGCCTGTGTGGAAAAGCTGACAGGAGAGAGAGACCTGCCGGGGGTGGGGGGGTGGGGTCAGAGCGGAAGAGGTGGGGGGCGATCCGGGCTGTTCCCGCATGCACGGCGAGGATATTTCTCCAGGGAAGCATTCTGGGAAACACAAAATGATGAGTTTAATCGGACAGTTCAGCCACAACGAGCTAAAAATGACCACATGCAAAAGCCATCCTGCAATTTGAGAAAAAAAAAAACACCGATATTTTTGCAAACGTACCACAGAAATCAATTTGAATTTGACCATAATCTGTAATTGTAGATAATTGATTTATCTATCCAGCCATGCCGCCAAAAGCCTATCGAGTCTATTCGCACAACGAGTCAATATTGGAGCACAGGAAGTAGCCATGGTCGCCCTTTGAAATGCATGCCAGACTTCAGCATGAAACCGCAACAAAGCTCCCCTCTGGACAGAGGAGCACTAACGAAATCACTCAAAACACCGACTCACCAGCTGCCTGGCCATGGACCCGAGGACGCCTTCTATATCTAGAACCCACATCTGTATGGGAGAGAGAGGGAGAGGGGGAGAGAGAGAGAGAGAGAGAATGGGTGAAAGGCATGTGACAAACAAGGGCATTAATCATTTAGAGAGAGATGTAGCAAAGCGGAATTGGCTTATGCTCCGTTTGATCACAACACCC
Source organism: Hoplostethus mediterraneus (assembly GCA_034670385.1). Classification (NCBI taxonomy): domain Eukaryota; kingdom Metazoa; phylum Chordata; class Actinopteri; order Trachichthyiformes; family Trachichthyidae; genus Hoplostethus; species Hoplostethus mediterraneus. Next base: position 1,066,090 of record JAXDDW010000080.1, read on the forward strand.
CTAGTTTTGCAAACATTTTCTCCATCGTATTTTAGTTGATCAAATATTTAGCTCGCTCAATTTCCTCCCAGGAACCGCTCAGCCCTGGCTGCCGGGCTTTGGTGGGTCCGCACTCTTAAAGGAGGTGCGTCAAGTTTCAGGCACCCGCCCATGTGAGACGGGACGACAGTATGTATGTCGTGTTGCAAAAATGACACAAATGTGCTCTGCCAGACATCAGACACATCCTTGTTACATCGTTATGAAGGTTCGTTCCATTTCATCAGCCAGTCCAGGACTCCTCACGCATCCAGCATACCTGTCTCACATCTACCTGTCTCACATCCCCCTTCATCATATCTCCCTGACCTCGCGTCAGTTTGTCAGTTCAGCTGGCGAGGCGGGCCTACTGGTTAGAGGGGTTGTCACTCAACCGGAAGACCCAGATGCAGGCCTCGTGGTTGGCAAATATCCATCCCGTTGAAGCCGACTCGCCACCGGCTCCGGGGCGCGCTTGCTCTGTCGCTAAGCCTTGACCTCTGACCTCCATGGAGAGAATTTCAAAATCAAGCCCCGGTATACTTCAATGTGCAATGTTCACTGGTAATAGTATAATAAAAGCCCGGCGGCCACCACTAGTCTTGTTGCTGTGCTGTGTGGCCCTGCTCTTCCTTTAACACGTGACTGAGCCAGACCTCGGCACTAGCCTCAGCACATAATCCATACACCGTAACAATAGCCAATTCCCATCTCATGATGTACTCCCCACTTCCTCAAAAAGGTTTGCCCATTTATCAGGGCCATCATAAGAGCTATAGGAGGTGCCACACAATCTATAGATAACTAATGGATAATTGTCTTTGATTGATCCCCTGGACAAAACTCAAAGGCATTGTACTGAGCAAACTGTCCAAACGGTTTAGTATCGACTGGGGGAGCGTTGCTGAGTTCAGTTTAGCTCACAATGAAATGTGCAGTAGAGGTAAGAAAAGCCTTTCCCTCGGAAAAACACAGCAAAAAAAAAAAAAGGATATTTATGACAGGGCACACTGGATATGTGTGAGAGAGAAAGACACACAGGCAGAAGTGGCTCAGAGGCCGGTCAGACAAGTCTTACTCTGTGGCTCTGTCTTTTCTCTATGCTCCATTCCCGTACGTCCCTCCACTGCCCTGGCAAACGAGCGCTAGCTGCCCGGCGCTCCGGTGTGCCGGCCATTGCTCGAGGACCCGCTCTCCCCTCACAGTGAGCCGGGTCGCTCACTCGGGCGTCCCGCAACGTTTCGGCGCGTAACTCGATTCCAGGAAACCGATACTCTTCGACACAGAACTGTTTTTCGAAAGAGGCACCCCCCCCCCCCCCCCTATACAAATTGACTCATGCCCCCAAGAGACGGTCCTATTATTTCCTATTTGAATGAGCTGACAAAAGACTCTATAGTTCCTGTAATTCCAGATGTGGAGCCAGAACACAGCAATTACCTTCCCCTCGAAATGCATATGGGTATGAAACAGTAGGGCGTGCCAGGGTGCAGTGCACTGTTGGAAAAGGCCTCACCTGCTCAACTCATTCCTAACGAGTCTGTCGGAGGCTGCCTGAATGTCTGTGGAGAGAGGGAAGAAAAAAAAAGACCCCCGTGACATACCGATTAGTACACCAACCGACAGCTTAATAAAGTCATGTCAAAATATTTCCGATGTTTGTTAATGGCTTCTGTGGCGGTAGACGATCAGCCCATTAGGACTAATACTCCTGTTTGTCCAAATGTGCCGGCCTACTGCCTCGTAATTCACTTTGCGATCCATCAGCGTAAAAATGAGTCAAGCGAGGGTCAGATGAAAATCACCAAGCCTAATTTCTAACTGCCATGGAAACGCAGAGGAAAGACTAATGTGGCTTTATCACTGAAACACGAGCGTCTTTTGAATACCAATCCACCTTCCTAAAGAACTCGGAGTGACTGGCTGACACCCGAGGGTGATGGTTTCATTCGGTCCCTAGAGTTCTGAGTTTGTTTATTCAAACCTCGCTTCCGACAAAAGGTGACACACAATGAAAAATCGAAAGCGACCCGATTTTGTGGGAAAACAAGCTCCGTTTAGCCACAAGCTACAGGACACGGGGTCACACTCTCTGCTCCCTCGTCACAAAAAACAGAAGATGACAGCCATGCGCCCGCCTGCCCGGGACCAAGAGAGCGGTGTATCGTTCTTTACCGTACGAGGTAGCGCGGGGATCCTCACTTCTCCGTGGGCGAGCGGCTGCTCTGCACGGCGGCCGTCTCTTTCTCCCCCGACTCTTTTGGGTGGCTGAGAGAGGAGGAGGGGAGGAAAGGTGGGGAGGAAAGGTGAAGAGAGGCAGAGACAGAGAGCATAATGGTGAATGAGTGATGAGAGGCTTTGAGGAAATATGTGTGTGTGTGTGTGTGTGTGTGTGTGTGTGTGTGTGTGTGTGTGTGAATGTGGGGGTCTCATTTTCATTTTGGCATCTTCAAGCACAGAAAGCCTGTGAAGTCAGTCGGTCGCAAATGCGAAGTGATGTGTTTCACGGCAGCGGCCCCGACATCATTTGAACCGAGGGTGATTTTGCTCCTGCTGTTTACGAGGGATAGGGCCAGTTGAGACAATTACCCAGTGAGTGCGCACGCAAGAAATTGGATTTCCTTCCACTGTCTTTGAGCCTATCGAGACTAAAAACATTGCTTAAGGGTTTTTCTGTTTGTGAATTTACACCATGCAGTGTCAATCTTCCATCAGTCGTACAATGTTTCAAAAAAAAAAAAGTTTAAAAACGTTGTGGTGGATACGTCGTTTCAGAACCAAACCCTCCTTGCTGTTGTCATGTGAAAAAACCTCGTAACTCCAATTTTGGCGATATTGTAACGGCAGGATTACACGGTCCTCTATGGGTTGAGAACAGAAAGGAAAGGACAGAAATAGGATATTGTTTGAGACACTGATGTTGTGAGATGTGCTCTCACACTCCAGCGAGCTGCTTTGTGAATATATCATTTTCTGATACGCAGAACAGCGAAGAAACACTAATCACATCTATAGGGCGGGCTATAATTACAGTAAAAATTAAGTCCTTTCAAAAATAAAATGTAGTTTAGCTAGTTACCAATTCATGGTAACTAGTTACCCATGATATGCTATTTAAGTAACGTCTGCTTCCTCTTAATATGAATCAAGATAAACTAAAACTATTAGTGTTTTCACTTTTATAATGCAGTACAAGGTTTATTACTTTCATGCAATAGTGTTTCTGAGTCACAATGCCAATATATATATACTGTGAAAGTCAAAATCCATCACACCTCTCAACAACCTTTAGTCTTTGAAATCCACTGTACTGGTTCCATGCAGGGACGTTATTGTTATACAGTTAAAACTGTCCAAACAGTTGAACATTTCTTGAGGAATAGGTAACTGTTTAATACCATGATGGTGAAAAGCTACAGCTATGGGAATAAGAAACAGAATAAGTTGTATTTCTAACACAGATGCTCCAATCTGTAAAGTTGAAAAGCAAAATGTGTGTGTATACGAAACTTGTCCTCCTGCAGAAAATCACACATCAACTGTTGTAAATACATGAGTGCAAATGTGCAAATTTGTACTCCAAACTATAAATTGAATAGCAAAATAACATCAAATTCATTCATGTGCAAAATATATGCTGCACATTTGCAAATAGCTGTCCACCACTGCAAATATCACACACTTAGCATTTAGCTTTTCAAGTTCACAGATCAAAGTAAGCGTTTGCCCATTTGGGAAACAAGTTTGTGAATCATGTGACACTCTTTACACAATTTACAGTTTCTTGTTTCCATATTTCTCTCTTAAAGCAGGTACACATGCACCCTCGCACTTTTGCCCATTAAAAGCCACGTACTGTAATTCACCGCTGCTCTTCTCTTGATCGATGTCCAATCCAGGAGAAGCAAGTAAATGTTTCGCTGAATGAGCTACTAATATGTGAGTGATTGTAGTTTTATTATCCAGTAATTGACTCGGGCGCTCGTTCCTTCGCTGGCCTGGAGTTTCTGAGAGGAAAATAACCGATCCTCAAACACTGAAAAACCATATCCATTTTCCCTCTCATCAACAGATGTCAGTCTTTAATCGGCAATAAACGTTCTTTGTTCAGCGTTTATGTTTCGAACCCTTCAACAACTGAATGCAGCGCCGTTATTTATCTGTGTGTTCGGGTGAACTTTGAAAGAACAGCAGGGCTTATTATGATTTGGTGCGTGTTCGTAGCTAGCTAATCAAGTAAAGGATGTGTTTGGATTGTATCATCTTGGGTGTTTCATGTGGTACGTGTGAGAAACTAGTGACACTGTGACGGCTGAAATTCATCACTCCTCTCATTTCAAATGTTCAATCTTTGTTCTACATTATGTCTACCCAGTCCCATATTCTTCATCTCCTTTTTGAAAGGTCATTTTTGAGGCATTTTGTTTGGTATGAAGTGGAAAGGAACCGGAGAGATAGGGAGAGAGGATGACATGTGGCAAAGGTCACAAGCCAGAATTGAACCTGGGATATTGCGGGCATGAGCCACCGGGACAGTCGGTTGTCATCCTACCTGGTTAATAACACATTCATAACACATGATTATGCGCTTTATAACATGATGCTGGATGTCAGCTTTTATATGGTCTTCGTGTAAAAACAGTTTCATTTTAGCATACCAGCAACAGGATGTCAATTTATTTGCAGCTACAATAAAAATGTAGCGATGGATTTCAATATGTTGTCACAAAGCACAGCATCCTTTCGGTCAAATTTGAGTAGCGCTCAAAGCTCAAATACGGTAGTGGCACATTGATGTGCTCGGTTCTTGACAGCAGGGTTGAGGCTTATATTGGAATCACCAGGAAGCATCAGCTTCAGTTTGAATAGGCTATAGCTAAACTATCAACACCTAAACCAAAACATCTATCACAATGAACTGTTTTGGGTTTTTTTCCTGTAATTTTGTGATGCTTTTCAATCAAAACAACCTTCGAAAAGGGCACCTTAAGCCGGCGGCAGCTTTTGGAGACTGACAAGGTTGTTGTTGCACTCAGCATAATAATCTTGGCATTTGCAATCAGTATTTTCTAGTGAGCCCAGCATGGCGGCTGTTTCTTGGAGATGCCCTTCAATGATAAAACATCCACCATGAGGCTGACTAACGGAGAGACACAAAAACATTTCCCAGTAATCCGTGTACGTTTCCCAGCACACAATCGCCTCGGAATCAATTCAAGCCCCGGACCCGAGTGCTAATGCTTTGTTCTTCCTCGGACGCCGAAAGTCACACTGAGCTAAAGATCCAAGGACGGACACTGCCTGGGGCGGGGGTCTGCAGGCGATCAGGGCTCCGTGGAAAATGGCTCTCGTGCGACGGTCCCGATTTTGTCAGTGCTCAGCCATTGGACGCGGCTCGCTCCAAACCTCATTACACGTAATCACACAGAGAGGTCGATGTGACAACATGCTGTCTGATATTCTGTGAGAATGCAACGAGCCGTAAACCCAGCCTTTTTTAAATGCAATTTATTCTCCAACGCTGTGAAGATCCCTGCACCTGGGATGACGAAACCAATACCAGTTCTCCGAATCCCAATTCAGCTAAAGCTTTCCAATCCCGCTGCCCACAAACTAAGTCCTAATTCCCTAATGTGATATGAAGTGGTGATGACAAAACGTTGTAACAGGTTTATTTCTCTGATCGATTACTGTAATGTTGAAATTGAAAATAGAAATTTGCTCCACTAACCATTACTGAGGAAAGTAATAATATTACTGTAACGCGTTACCGCCCATCACTGGGCGTGATTATGTGTAACTGAATGAATGGTGGCACTGAGAAAGAGCATGCTCGGAAAAACCCTGCCCTGAATGACAAAAAGAAGCTTAAAAAACACTTACGGCTCGACCTGGTTGCTGTAAAACTGGCGCAGCATGAGAGCCAGGGTTGAGAGGACCATGATGGTGGTGCACATGGTCCCCGGAGGCCACCGCTCTGCAGCTTGGGAGCTAGCAGGGTCAACATGAACCATCCATGGGGACTACGGCACCCTGCTTCTGAGGCGTAGCGTTAGCCTTTAGCTTCAGCACCCTCCTTAGGTGTTTCTTTATCTTTCTCCCCACTGGCCTGTGAACAGGAAGGCGGGTGGATTAGCCAATCCTCGGATTACACGGGATGACACGGTGCATTGAGGCCAGGCCGGGGCACTGTGAGAAACAGATAAGCTGTGTTGTGATGTGTGAGCACTTTCTGTGTACGGCGTTTACCTTGTAATCGCCAGTGAAAGGCGTCTTTTAGGGCCTGCAGGCCTATTTTTAGATTTGCACTCTTATTGTTTGATCCTGTGCAGTTGTAAAAGTTGTTTCTTTTTCCAATTATTTCAGAAGATATTGTACATTATCTGCATAAAATGAAGGGTGCCAATAACCTTGGACAGAACTGTCTATCAGCCAATAGAATGGCCTGTACATCAGCTGTTTTGTTATATCAGGCAGGTTTGGACATTACCTTTGTCCCCTCCTCTGTATAATGCACTCCTTGTGTATGTGCTCTGTAATGCCATGCTATACATCAGTGAATAATGGAGGACCACGTAGCTTCTCAAGCCAGGTGGGAGCTGTGTTCCCCTTGGATACTATGGCATTGTCCACTGGAACATTACGACAACACGGAAACGTGACGAGCACAGCTCCAAGACACGGAGGGAATGGATGCAAACGCACACTCGCAGTGAAAAGCCAACGCCTCCCCATTCTCCGTCTCATTAGGCTGAAGTTATATATCTTCCAGACAGCGGGACGTGGACTTTCCGGTGTCACCGCTGACATTACCGCAACGGTATCCATGACTCTGCTGTCAACGGCCCCCTGTCGCGAACACCTCTGGTGCCGCGGACGGCAGACAGATTGATGTTCACAGAAGTGGCTGTCAGGAATGTCAAGTCGCGGCGCTGTGGCTGTGCATCTCATCTGCAGCTTTCCGATACGGTTATGCTGCCTAATTGGAAAACTCTTCAGGCTTCCTCTCGAGCTTTGTGTTGATGGAGAGCTTGCACGGACCCACCGATGCTTAAAAATCAGGGGATAAGTGTCAGAGAGCTGTGATTTGTGTTGACCTGCTCCGGGCTCGTTTGACTCAAAGAACAAGGTGATTTATCAGGGAACTGTTTGTGAGCATTTTGAGCCATTAGCTCACAAATTACCCGAATTTCATGAACATAACATTGTATTTCATTTGTTCACCATATAAATCAATGTTTCCTAGAATAACATGTGCCATTTGTTCATACATTTGGACCCATGAATCCCTAACCATAGCAGTACCACCTTTTGAACTACACAGCACCTGTTCTGAGAAACTCTTCAATCCCCACTGTTACTAATGAAGCCAATCTTCACCAAATAGGCACATGCTGGAGTCCCAAATGACAGTATACTTAGCTACTGTCTGATCATAGTAATGATCCTCGGCAGTAAATCACCTCCACAAACTACCAGTACAAAGTACAGACCTGTGAATCCCCAGAGGTGATGAGTTACAGATCTCCTACCAAGTGTTGCTCCTGCGTGTCAGGTTATAATTAGAACAACTCGATAATCCCAACATCTCTGGAACTGCTGACAGGGACAGATGTGTGTGTGTGTGTGTGTGTGTGTGTGTGTGTGTGCATGCATGATTAAATGACGAATGGTAAGGCATCTTACAGCCTAAGTAGCTGAACACTGGTAACATGTTGAGATTTTGCTCCCCAACATCATTGGTGAATGCTTATGTCGGAGTGTGTGTGTATAGGTGTGTATGTGTGTGTGTGTGTGTGTGTGTGTGTGCATGTACACACACATGCCTGCTGTGCTTCTCCGATGTGCAGAGCCTGTCCAGGTGTGTTTGTGCATCAGCACCATGGGAACGGACTGTCCCTGCTACCAGCGCTCTCCAGAAATGACTCTGGTGGCGGGGAAGATGTGTCGCCATGGTGACAAGTCAGTGTCCTGTCAACCACGCAGCGCAGGATGGAATCACCCGTGGGAGAGCGGCTCCGGAGGTGCTGCTTACCTGCAGGAGGACTGCAGCTGGTAGAGGGCGACTGGTTATTACAGGCCACTTGGTCAAGTTTATTTATTAGGGGACTTACTGATCTTATTTAAGTGTCTGAATCTGATTTACTCAACATGGTACTGATTTTTAAGAGGCATGATGTAGCCACTGTGACTTTTACTCTGAAAAACAGCGACAAGAATGATAAATAATAGGGCTCTGACACGCAGCATGTATGAGCATCAGCAGAAAATTCCCCAAAGGCAAATTCATTCATTTTAGACTTGATACAACAGTTTCTCCCGGCATTTGATGATAAGAAGATGTACAGTTTGAATAAATTACCGCGTGGAACGGAGACGCGAGCGCCTTCCTCCCTGCGTGAACCTCCCGCTGGAGCCGAAGATAAAGAGTGTCGCCCGGAGCGCCGAGCAGCGAACAGGCAGCCATTAATCATTGATTAAGAACATTTACATCTCATTTCATTTCATTATCTCGCGTTCCCGAAACAGTGGGACTGTCAGACAGAGGATGCGCACCTGTAGGGACGCGCTGTGCTGGGTTATTTGTGGCGCCGGTCGGAGAGAAGGAGATGAAAGGAAAGAGACTTTTTGCGACGAGGCTGAGAACAACTGTCCTCCAAGAGTAACACAATTCTCAACATTCAAGTATTTAACAGCTTTATCACAGGAATATTGTAAATTGTAAAAGAAAAATGCCTAAAAGGAGAATATTATGCTGAATTGGTTCCCTGAGAGTGACCCGTTAATTGTTTTATTATCTCTGTTTCATCCTCCTTCCATCTCCTGTTAGGTCAGCAGGATGTCCTCCCTCACCTTTGACTTCCTTTCCCCTTTTATTGTATTAGTGTAGTTAGTTTACAACTATATGAGCTCCAATGTAATGTTGGTTTGCCGGCACGCCCATCATTCTCTCTCTTCCTATACGTATCACATCTCCTAACTGAATTGTTCTCTTGTGTCTGATGATGATTGACGCATACCACGTATCCGGCCCGGGACCTGTGTCGCATGTCATCCCTCCAATCTTTCCCCTCTCTCTCTCTCTCTCTCTCTCTCTCTCTCTCTCTCTCTACTGCTAACTATCCAATAAAGGCAAAAATCAGAGAAGGAAGATGCTTTCATTGTAAAAGGCCCCCCAGATTTTCCACAAACCTCCGAGGTGATTTGGTGAGTTGTATTGTATTCGTGCCATTTTTATAATTGCAACCATTTCATTCAGCCACTTTTTAAAGCAAGTGTGTTTTTTTTCTTTCTTTCCCCAGTCCATTAATATGATATTCAGCACTGGTCCCTGCTGCATAAGAGTATCCAGTCACATCCAAAGACAACTGAGAACCGTCCACATGTTAGAATGAAGGAGATACTGCTGGGTAGATCCTGCTTAGTTTGGTCTTTGAGTCTATACCTGGATGTTATAGAACGAGAGTGAAACAAGTGTTCAGGATCTCTCTCTCTCGGATGACTGGCGGATACTGATGGAGCGAATAAAGATACAAACTGTGAAACTAAGTGTTTAGAGTCACGGGAGAGTCAAATGTAAAATGTAAATAGAAGGCTTTCCCTCTGGCAGCCGCCGCGGAGGTCCTCGGCTCTTCATTTCGAAACCCGCGACTCGGCCTCTCTCGACGGAGCCGAACGGACATCCTGCGCCGTTGTTTCGACCGGCAACCCATCATTTCACCCCCGATCACCGATACGTGTGATTGCTTTTGTGTTTGGATAATGCCAGCTCGTTATCTCGCAAATTATAGTCAGCATGGCCGCCGAGAATGCCGCGTCGATGGCCGCGTCGATGGCCGCGTCGATGGCCGCGTCGATGGCCGTGTTCTTGTGGAGGAAAAAAACACAGAGGCAAGCGTACAGTTATATTTTATTGATGGTCAAGATGCGTTTTCACCAGGTCTGCAAAGGTACAAGTCTGTGGTATAGGCTGTGCAAACATGCTCCAAACACTACAAAGCCACTGCACTCCCTCCCACCAACAACGCAGTATACAATGACGCAATCATATACAGTATTCAAATACATACATAGAATCCTTCTCATAGATATATTTAGAAAAATATAAAGTCCTACCTTTTGAACTGATGGACAAAAACATTTCACAACAAAAACACATTGTTCCACATATGCTATGATGCCCTTATTTGCTGAGAGAGAACGTCTTACCGAGCAAAGGAGAGTTTGGCTACTTTCAGCTTAGAATGAGCAAAATATTTATTGGGCTAGTTGCTGCTATAGTACACTTGTTTTGCGAGGACACGCCCCTACTCCCCAGCCGGGGGGGACGCGAGGTGTATGTGAGCGAGAATAGAGAGAGAGGGATGAACGTGACGGGGATGTGTCTGCGCATACGTGTGCATGCATATTTGTTGGCGGGATGTCCACCGGGAGGGGAATTTTTTTGCAGAGGATTGTGGGAAGGCGAGCTGGCAGAATGGGGGGGGGAGGGGGGGGAGTAGACAGCTCCCGGCTATTCTATGTACATTTTTAAATTGGAACGCAGGCGTTAACCAATCAGGCGAATAGTGGGCGTCTGCTTGATTTGTTCGCGAAACTAGTTCCGCCTGTCATTTGTTCCTCTCGATGCAAACACGCCCGCGAGGCGGCCAACATTTTCGAGCGTAGTGTCGGGGGGGGGGGGCGTTGCGTGTGGACTTTAACCGTGTGTGTGTGTGTGTGTGTGTGTGAGAGTGTGTGTGTGTGTCCGTGCATTTATAGTGCGAGGAGGTAACATGCTGCATAAAGACGCAGAGGGATGTAAAACCTGCAGCTGAGAGAGAGAAACAGTACATCTCCATTGTGTGTGTGTGTGTGTGTGTGTGTGTGTGTGTGTGTGTGTTCGTATGTGTGAGGGCGATGGGTTTCACACCGCACACAGTGTTTAATAAACAAGATGTCGGGGGAACTCTCCTTAACACAAATACTCCTCAGCCGCGGGCTACTTAAGGAAACTAACAGACCTGACCTCAAAGGTAGGCCTCTCCATCAGAATGCGTTCGCTGACGTCAAAAGTTTGGCAAAGAACGGGACTGGTGTTTTATTTTGAAACGGAGGATTTACGACCGACAACAGCTTACTTGGCTCTTTTACTGCCTCCGTAGCTATTTGAGCCAAAAGTGGAAAGAGTTTACCGTGAGTTTTGTTGGACTTCATGTGTATTTATCCACCGCACTCCCGGTCATTCATCAGCCTTACCGCTGTGATGACACGGGGCTTATGACTCTCCAATTATACTTGAGTGGAATTTGTTTAATGGAATCTTTTAATGAAATCCTTTCGTTGGATGTCGAAGGCTGTTCTTCACAGCGGAGTAAGCCGCGCTCTATAACAACATGATTTTCCAACTGAGATCGGTCATATGACAGTCAATGGTTTGTGCCAGTATTCAATAGTATTCTGTGTTATTTTTGGCAGGCCTCTGAAACAGCATTTAGACCACGGGACACTAAAACTCTCCATTGAAACCCAGGATAATAATAATATGAAGAATAATAGAGGCAAGCCAATATATTGGTCTGGACCATATCAAACATTTGGGATCCCCATCACGCGTCCTTGAGTCAGATACTGCATCCCTGCCTGCTTGCTCATTTTAAGTCAGCCTAGATAAGCCTGTCAGCATCACGCCTGACAAGTAAATATCAAATCTTCACTGATGAATGAATCATTTAAGGCAGAATACGTGTCTGCGCACCTCCCGCAAGTCGCTGAAAAAGATCAAATGTGACGTTTTCATCCTTCCTATTTATTCTTGAACGGAAACTCCTAAGTGCATTGAAGGAGATCGTTCCGCAGGATCGTTCTCAATGGCTGACGCGGCTTGATGGATCGAAGACCGAACGAGTCCGGACCATCTGTCCGGGCCATAATTGTTTTTGCTCTCAATGAGGCGGTCTCAACAGAAGCAACGGCGATGTTACAGTAGAATGACGAGAAGAGGAGACTCATAACTTCCTAATTAATGCCAGATGCCGATGCCAAGCGGGACCAGACGGGAGATTCTGGACGTCATCAGGAGCAGATGCAAACCGAAGATTGGGTCTAATGTCCAGCCTAAACGGATTTGCCGCGTATGTTTGGGAATTGAGTGGAGGGAGGCTTGGAGCCGGCCACCCCAAACAGCAACGCAAGCAGTCCCTGGCGGCAACAAGGTTAGGTCAGGTATTTTAAAGTAATATACAGAGGGCATATATATTATTTGGGTATCATTCCTCGCGTTAGATGGGTCAGAGGTCCGGAGAAACATACCCGATGGAAGTTCAAAAGCTCAGCGAGTTTCTTAAACCCGTAATGGAGTCTTTAATGCATCGCGTCTCTCTGGTGGGGTAAACCAACTGACAGTCCTGTAAATATTAACATAGGGGAGGTCGTGTTGTGTATGTGTGTGTGTGTGTGTGTGTGTGTGTGTGCTGATTCTCTCCACCGGCTGACGCATCCCATCACACTTTCAGATAGTAACTGTACGTTGAGTGTCTACGGATGGATCGCGATAGGCAAGAGAGATTCAAAGCGTGTTTTGCCGGTCTGAGTGACTTTTTAGCGACGAAAAAAAGTTCCCGAAAGAGAGTTGTTTTTTTCCGACAGCCCTCTTTCTCAACGCGTCGATGAGCTGTAAACAAAGGCAGAAGAGTATGCACACTTGCCCACGGTACACTTCTACAAACAACACCTCAGTTAAAAGTTAAACAAGACGTTAAGAGCACACAATGCATCGATAGAGAGAGCGAGGGGCGCGGGGACCCCCATAGGGATATAGTAGTAGAACACAGAGAGAATCTATTAACAGTCAGCAGCTCCATGGTCCCACAGCCGGGGCATCCTAAACCAACTGCCCCCTTCGTAACCCAGGAAATTCATTCGTCGTCTTAGCATTTCTTAACCGTTTCTTAAATGTTGTGAGGCAGATTCATGAGCGCAAGTTAGTCTCCACAGGGATGAACTTTGATGTCTAAGATTAAAGTAATAATCCGTAACATTTTCATATCAATAAATGTCAGTTTTGCTACTCCCTATTTATATAACCCAATAGTGATTCAACCTCATGAAAGCTTTTACATTTGCTGCTCTAAACACCCGGTGTAAGGGTAGGTCTTTCCTGGGAAAAATCCTCGCTGGAAGCGCACTGGAAGTGATGCGTTTTACGTTTTCCAGCAGCAGCAGCATAATCTTTTGGATTAAATAGAAGAAGAACTGGGTAGTCGGCATGAGCGGACGATAGCCACCGTGGCCGAACAGACAAAGGAAACAGCGCCACCTACAGAAACTCAAACTTCATCAACAGAAAATCCAAGGACACTGGACACACTGTTTGATTGACAGGTGATCTCTGGGAGGTGCAGTGCAGAAACACCACAGCGATGAGGCTGAGCACCAGAGATGCCAAAATAAAAAATTAAAAATTAAAAGCGAATCTCGCGGATTACCACTTTAAGCTTTGTCCATGTCTGTGGAACCATCCTCATAGAACTCCTTGCAATGCCCCCCTTCCTCCATTCACAATTTATCTCACAAATTATTTTCTTGTTTCATTCTCATAAAGTCCTCTGGAAACTCCTTTACCCCCCCCCCCCCCCACACACACACACTCTAACCCATCACACAGCTGAACTGGAGACCTGGACCCAGCCCACCTCTGTGTAGGCCCCTGTCACATGCCAGTACACCGCCCCCATCAGTTTGGTCCACACCATCTGCACCTCCGGCGTGAAGCATTCTGGGAAATCTTCAGCCAGCACCTCCAGCATCACCCCGCTCAAGATCTGGGAGGAGGAGGGGAGGGCGAGAGGGACATACTGTTTGTGATTAATATGGAAAGAAGAGGGAGGTGGTGGGAGAGAGAAAGAGAGAGAGAGAAAGAGAGAGGGGGGGGGCCATGTGGTTATGAAGATTATTGTAGGTGGATGAAGCAGGGGAGGGGTTGAGTCAAGAGAAGAGACAGCAATAGTTATATACAGTGAAATGATATAAATAAAGGGTGGAAGGGAGGGGTGAGGCAAGTGAGGGAAGGAAGTCAATGTACTGAGTGGGAGAGACAGGTGAGAATTGAAAAGGGTAACAGTGAAACAAGAAGCACTGGGAGATCAGAATAGAAAGAAGAGGCAAAATGACTAAGAAGAGAGAAAGGAACAAAGGAAACAACAAAGGAAATCAGAAATAAGAAAACAAGTAGCTGTAAAGAGAGGGATTTACATGTGGTAGGGACATTGAGAAATTCATGTTCGTGTAGCATTTTTAAACACAGCAGAAAAAGAATGAAGTGCACGAGCAGGTTCAGCACTTAGCCACGCTGACATTTGCTGTGTTGCATTGCACCATCTCGTTCACACAACGCCATCACCACCATCACAATCACCACCACCGACGCCAACACTCAAAGGGCACAACATTTCACCTTGAGTCACTGTGACAATGGAGAGAGCACTGACAGCAAGACACATCCACACTAGTTAATGCGCACCTTGCGTTTCTGGGCTCATTGTGTCGTTTGGTGGAGTGTTTTTCTTATTCCTGCGGATAACTGGCCAAATATAGACGATGTGACATCACGTCGAGATATTTACAGCATAGCTACATTGGTGTTTGATCGTCATCAACGGTAAATGTCAGGTTTTGGTGTCAGAGTCAAAGAACAAGAGCTTCTTTCTAGACTCGCCATTTTGCATGGACCTTCTGAGAAAAATCCATCATAGAAGAGGCAGAGACACCAATTTCTCCACAGACAGCAGCCTCAATAGACCAGAATGCAATGCAATGGTTCTCTCCACCAACACGTTTAATACCCACAGCTGAACGCAACAAGTTCACACCCCTTCTCTGGGGGTTGTCGAAACGAATCCTGCGAAATGTAAGAAATCACTAACTGAAGTAGAAGTAGACGAGGCAGGTTGAGAGAAAGCGATTACAACCAAAAAGTAAATTACAACAACAACAAAATTCCTTCCATATGTCTTACCTTGAAGTACATCGGTTCCACCTTGTGTTTGATAGCATGGGCCTTTCCAACCAGGGCCAGCACGGAGGACACCTTCTCTGGGTCATTGAGGTTCTCCACCACGGTGTTGATGGCGTTCATCACCCTGCGGGCGTGGTGCCTAAGCTGGCTGCTTCGCTCCATCTCCTCTGGGTCCTCCATGTCCTGGAACTGGCTGAAGTATTGCTTCGCAGATGGGAAGTTCACAAAGAACCTAAGGAGGTGAAGAAAAGTTACTTTCAACTACAGAAAAGACAAATTACTTCTTCACCTTGCCAGTTTAACAATATATGCAAAAAAAATACATATTCTTAGTGGTTGCATTGCATACCAGTAGTTGTACATACAAATTCCTAACAATCCTTCCATCATATAAAACCTGCAACTTTACAACTTTCAAATTGACACCAATGGCAACATTGAGAACAAAATATTCCTCCTCTCTCTCTCTCACGTTACACCCCATCCCAGCAATTTGTGGCAATAAACCCAAACAACGATAGCTATGACAGCTAATAACTGGGACAAACCCCATTAGAAGCCAAGTCAAAATCCATCTTAATAATAAATAATAAACTTTATTTATGTAGCACTTTTCAATACAAAGTTACAAAGTGCTTTGCAGAGTCAATAAAGTGCTTTACAGAATCGTTAAAAGAGTGGAGAAAGGATAGCAGACACTGGCACACACTAAAAACAATGAATGAATGACCTGAAAGAAAAAAAGATAGGAGAAAGAGAAGAGGAGAGGCCTCCAGAATCAAGAATAAAAGATAGGATACACAGCTCGTGAAATAAATCAAACATACAGCAAGGAATAAACATTTTAAATAAAAGTATTGAGGCATGATTTAAAAGGTCCTTATTTTGGCTGGCCTTAGTTTCTCTGACAGGGCATTCCCAAGCCTAGGTGCCCCGACGGCAAAAGCATGGTCACCTTTAATACTTAACTGGGAGTTTGGAACTGCCTGAGAACCTCAGGCCAGGCGTCAGCTCGTGTGGAGTTAAAAAGTTGGTGATGTAGCTCGGCGCCAGCAAAATCTTAGCAGCAAAATCTTAAATTATCTTAAATTCTTACACTAAAAAAGGCTAAAGTAGGAGTGATGTGGTCCTGTTTTTTTTTTTAAGCCTTGCACCTGCATTTTCAACTAGCTAGTACTCTAGACGAGATGAGATAAAAGCGCAGATAACCTTGTCAACGTCTGCGAAGGATAGAAAGGACCAATGTCGTCTACGTCTAATGTTCTATAGCTGCAGAGACGAGGACTGAGCAACCCTACTGGGAACCATGCATGCTTCACAACATTCGACCCACTCGAGCTTGAGAAATTAGAATCTACTGAAGAAACGGATAGCCCCGAGGATACAAAGTCATTCTGTTTCACATTTCATGGCGCTCGTTCCAAGTGTGACCCTCAGCCACTCCGCAAAGGATAACCGGAAGGCTGGACTTCAAATGCACATTAGGCCACGAGCGCTGATTATTCTCCTATCGTTGGCTGCCCCGGTGTCTCGACTTTCCACTGAAGCGTTTTACGTGCTGTGAGAGAAAGATGCGCTTTGTCACATCTGCCAAGGGTGGAAATCAAACATGCATCATTGGCACGCCAAGAGGTGTGCCAATGGACCTCAAAGGTGCAGTTTCCCATAGGGTGTACTGGAGTCAGTCTTGCAGTCGTCCTTTCGACAGTGTAGCTGAGGAAGAAGCAGATACCTAGCATTCAGCCCAGGGCATTTCAATGGTCCGCTTCTAACGTGGGAAGACAATGAGACAATGACTGATGTCTTTGATATCTCTGGACCCTGTTTGAACTCCGACAGTGTTTATACTGGGAGTTATTTTAGGGCCATGTAGTAAATCCCATTCTCCAACCACCGCGGTAGATGTAAGCAGTGAGAAAGTGTGAATTGTCCTTTGGGGATTCTATTAATGAACTTTTGTTTTGATTCAGCGGTTTGGCAATGTACAGATGAAAGTCTCCGGGCAGCTACCCAAAGAAGGCACTGGCGCACACGGATCGGATACTTTACATTTTCTTTACTTGGTGTAACGGTACAATGCGAGTGCGTCTTCATCGGAATCAAGCGATGTATACGTCAGAGCCCACCTCCAGCGCACGCCACCACAGTTCGAGAGAACACTGTGTGCGTATGCCAAAGCAATGAGAAAGTTTCCATATGCTTAGCTACGGGGCTTTGCAGAGATTGCCAAAGGAGATATTTCAGGCATATTCAGCCGTGCAAAGCTCTCTTGCTAACAAAAGACAAATATATAGTTATGTATATGTACATACAAGTATTCACCTCATCTCTTCAGTCCAGACCCACTTTGACTCAGTGCTCTTTCGCTGGAGAGCATGCAGCTGACTGGATATGCTAGTCCAGTTTTTCCCCAGTTTGATTTTGGCCCTGGGCAGCCCTGCTACACTGCACCCACCTCCCCCAGATCCTGACATCCTAGGGTAACAGAGGCTCTCCCAGCTATCACTATATACACTCTTTATACACTCTTTTCATTTATGACAGGAATAATAAACCAGCTAGTAGCTGTTGTCCCGGGTAGATAAACATGAAAGTTAACCGCAGCGTTTTGAGGAAAGAACAGGGCATTTTTCTCTCCATTTTCTCCGGAGAAAATATTCTTCTCATTGTGTCATTGTGTTCTTGTGTTACTATGATAAATGTTTAATCCCCTTTGGCCAAGGTATGCTTTTACAGTACATTAAGAAAAAATGTGCAACAGGCTTATTGCCAGCCACCAAAAACAAATGTAATTTTTCTAATCTGGTGTGTCATTGTCTCTACTAGGGTATGAGAGGAGCCCTGCTGTCAAACCTTACATCACACCTCTCTTCCCTGGCTCTGGCCTCTGAGGTCTGACCCCTGGGGTCGGCCTTCGGACAAAATGAATAGTCTATTGTTATATCTCTCCTGTGTCCAGGCTAAAGACTAAAGGTGACCGGCCTTTGGAATGACGAGTCTGAGGAGCTCAGGCTGGTGGAGTCAGTATCATCACTTCTTAAAACCTATTTGTATCTTAAGGCCTTTCTGTGATATTTGGCTTTTACTTATTTTATCCTTCTTGCCTCATCTGATATTCCTTTCATTTTATCCGTTTGGCTTTTACTGTTTGTACCTCATTGTTCCTCATTGCTGATTTTTCTTTTTCTTTATGGCAATGCACTTTGTAACCTTGTTTTGAAAAGTGCTGTATAAATAGAGATGATTTTTATTATTATATTATTATTGTTGTGATTTTTAGATGGATCTGTAGTAGAAATGTCAGCGTTGAAATGCCAATGCTGATATCACTGACTTTTACCAGCTTACCAGACACAGGCTGGGGGCCACAGTACACATACCTTTATGTGCCTTAGAAACGTAATGCTGAATTAAAGAGCCGTTACTTCAGAGGCTCTGAAACATTTTGTCGCTGTGTGATGAGCACCGGTGTTTCGGATCTCGCGGAGCATCGAACACGTCCTCGCACCTGTCTCCGCATTTAAATGAACTCATCAAAGCCAAAGCAGCGCCATTAGTGGGACTTGTTAATCAGACTTTGATTAGACTGTAGCGCCAAGAACAACCTTGAGCTACTTCGCCGGTTCTTGAAGGGCTCCTTTCGCTTCAGGCAGCCTCTGTGGCTCCATATCGATGACTTGGGTATTGATAAACAAAAATGACCTCGCTCATGCCTTTTGATTTCAGTACTATCGCACATATGTACTGTATACCTTAAAGTATCGCCTTTCACAAATGCATCAGCATCATCCCTCTGCACCTTTTTTAATAGTCTTTTTCCTTTGTAAAGCACATTGGATTGCCTTGTTGTATGAAATGTGCTGCACAACTTGCCTTGCCTTACAACAATACCATTCATATCAAAGTATTCAGTGTGTGATAGCTTTTACAGAGCTGCCATACTGTACTGCCAGGGCCTGCGGTGCTCTCCCTCATTGGTGCAATTGCATTTGTGCGCATTGGGAGATCATCCGGAGCGACTGTCACTGTCTATTCTGTCCATCTATCCAAGCAGATGGACAGACATGCAAACGCAACTCTGTGATGAAATCATAACTCAGCCATGCAAGACTTTGACCCAGCATCAGCCCTAGGTTAGGTAACCAGCCAGTGGTTGATAATTCGACCTCCTGTGCATCGAGAGATGCGTTGAAAGGATGTTGAGTGGGTGTGTTTAGTCTGCTGTCCGTAGCACGTCTTGCACTGTTCAGTGGCACCTTATTATGAGCTCTGTAGTCTGTCACGGTGTTGTCACTCTGTCTCTCTGTCTCTGCACCAAGACATCCCTGGACATTTAATGTGCTTGGCAGTTTTGATGTAATCGAATATGACGTTTGTTACACGAACGCAAATAGAATTTAATTGTTTCATCAAGGGAGGAGGAAAGAAGGAGAATGAGATGGAGAGAGAGAGAGAGAGAGAGAGAGAAATGTGGAAGGGGTGACAGAGGAGAAGACAGAGAGTGAGACATGGAGAAAGACATTTAAGTGCCAAAGCTTGTTGCTGTCATCCACCGATAAGAGCACAAGACACACACACACACACACACACACACACACACACACACACACACACACACACACACACACACACACACACACACACACACACACACACACACACACACACACACAAAAGAATGCTCTCTGCCCCTTACACTCTCCCTTGGGGACTCTTGTCACCCCAAACTGAAAATCAGTTTGTCTCACTCACTTGAGTCGCCTTGGCTGCGACGCTCTGTCCATTTTAACGAGCCCTTCAGGCTCTCCTAGTGAGAACATCGAGACAATTTAGCCGGGGACAGTCAAACCAATCAGAGCTATAGGTTTCAGTCCCTGTCCTCTGAGCTATAAAAAACATGAAAAGGAGCAGGAAAAACCCAGTCAAGCAGTGTAACATGCAATCGGTCTGCAACAATTGGCAGCAAGGCTTCACAGAGACTGCCTGTCTGTCCCAAGAAGATTAGAGGGAGCGTGTTAAAGAACGGCACTTTCACCAAAGATGAATATTTATGAGGCATGAATTCACCATCTCTGACACTCTGGATGTCTTCTCAAAGTGTGAACGTAGTGGAAAGACTATGGAGTATTTCTACAGCATCTTAATGAGAGTGGAATGCAATGTTCCTTCCTTCCCTACACTTGTCACAGCTCGGGTTTTGATGAGAGGCTGAGCGAATGGGTGCAGAATATGGTGTGTGTGTGTGTGTGTGTGTGTGTGTGGTAAATGCAGAGTGCACCCTCCATAATCACTGGGCACTAGATGCCAATATCCTTTGCTGACCCAGCTTGACGTTGACATGGACTACAACTCATCTCTCTCTCTCTCTCTCTCTCCATACCTCACCTGAAATAAAAGGTAGACATCAATTCGAGATTTCATTCATTTCATGGCAGATTTCAGCTCCATCTCACATCAAAAACAGGTTATGTACCAAACAGGCCTAAAACCCTTAATTTACAAGAGGGCATTTTCTGTGAACTAGTAAATATCCATCCTCTTCTTTCCTTTGCTTTCCTACTGTTAATTCTCTCTTTTAATTAGGTCCCCAGTAGTTAATGTCATTCGCCACCGAAACCTTCAAACCTGCTTTTACCGAAACTCTGGTCAGTCCCCTCTCCCCTCTCAGGACGGATGAAGATAAACATCCCGGAAGTTTACTCGGTAAACACAACATATAGATGCGCGAATGGGATGAGATCGATGCATCACATCCAAACAGCGCTACAGTCTATAGTACAGAGCCGGCTGGAGCAGATGGTGTGTCTTAAATGATGGCGTGACTTCTAGCACGCGGCAGGATGCTTCTCTGTTCACGCGCTCTTGAGAAGTTCGTTCTCCCCCGAAGACAACTTCGGGGAAGAACGTTCTCCGCCACCGCCGCCGCCACGCGACTCACCTTATGAGCACGGACACGCCCACGTCCTCGCAGTTCTCGTAGACGCGCCCCCACGTGTCCTGGACGATCTCCCTCTCGGCGTCGGACAGCGGCTCGGCGCGCTCCGGCCGCTCCTCGCGCTCCATCTCTCCCCCTCGCACTCCCAGCAGCGCCGGTGGTGGCGGCGGCGGCGGCGGCGGAGACTCCCTGCGAGACATCCTCCTGCGGCGCAGCAGCTCGGAGGCTCCCAGCAGGGCCCGGGGGAGGTAGGGAGCGAGGGAGGGGGGGAGGGAGACGGCGAGCTGAGACCCCACGGTGGGAGTTGGGAGAGGAGAGTCGGGATGAGAAGAGGAGCAGACAGGAGAGGAGGCAGCTGGCGCGCACTGCCAAACCCCCCCCCCCACCCCTACCACCACCCACCAAGCTACTACTACCTACCCACCACCCCCCCTCTCTCTCAGTTTTTCTCTCTCACGCTTCCAAAGTCTCCCTCGCACGCTCGCGCTCTCCCTTTCCGCTGCTCAGTTTGTCTGCTCCTGCTCCTAAAAACTTGTTTCTCCACTGTTGCGCTTCTCTCCTGCGTACTCCACTCTCCCTCTTTTCTCTCCGACCCCCACCCCCTCTCCTCCTCCTGTCTCCCCCCCCCACCCACCCCGTGAGGGAGATGCTTGTCGGTGGTGCTGCTTTTCTCCTCTCACTACTCTCTCTCTCTCCCTGAGTCTCTAGCTCCAGTGAAGGAGATGAGGCGTTTGAGGCTGTGGTGTGTTTGAGAGGGGTGTGGAGAAAGAGAGAGAGAGAGAGAGAGAGAGAGAGAGAGAGAGAGAGAGAGAGAGGGGTGGAGAAACATGGAGAGAAAGAGGGGTAGGGAGAGAGAGAGAGAGAGAGAGCATCAAGGGTTTCTGTGGCAGCCCCCCCAACACACACACACACACACACACACACACACACACACACACACACACACACACACACACACACACACACACACACACTAATTGTCTCTCACATATAGAGGCATTCAGACAGGCTATCTCTCTATCTCTGCCACTTGTATTGAAGAGATGCAGGTGGCAGAGTCATGGGGCACAAGCAGAGAAATGATGTGTGTGTTTGTGTGTGTGTGTGTGTGTGTGTGTGTGTGTGTGTGTATGTGTGTGTGTGTGCGCGTGCGTGAAGGGTGCCTGCTCTCTCAGGAGAGAGGCAGCAAAACAATAAGACAGTTCTGCTTTTCCACAAACTCTCTTCTGGCACACAGCTTGTTGGATAAAGAATAGGGAGAGAAAGAGGATGTTGAGATGGATAGATAGATAGATAGATAGATAGATAGATAGATAGATAGATAGATAGATAGATAGATAGATAGGTAGATAGATAGATAGATAGATAGATAGATAGATAGATAGATAGATAGGTAGGTAGATAGATAGATAGATAGATAGATGGCTCTTTATTGTCCCCGAGGGGAGATTGCAGTTATGCAGCAGTGCAAAACAAGAGAGAGGCACACATCACTATACAATAAACACATTTAATGGCAACAGGCTGTATATAAAAGATCCTAAAAATATACAAAAAAGAGAAATATACAAAAAATATACAAGTAGTGAGGATGGGTGTTTGTGTGTGTGTGTGTGTGTGTGTGTGTGTGTGTGTGTAGGTGGTGTTCAGTGCTCAGAATATTTATTTTCTTATCCCCTTAAGTCCTAAATTTCATCACTCAGTCAACGCAATCGCCAGTGTCATGGAATACCTCTTCAAAAAGCAAACCGACTCAAATGTCAAGAGAGCACTTCAATCTATACCTCTGCAGAAAAGAAAACACACGCAAGACAAGCGGCGACGGTGCCCGAGGAGGTCAAACATTCATTTCTATCCAATCTGGCGTGGAGGTATTGAAAACGCCACATTTGACATTCCTTGTCTGCGCTCGCACAAAGACCGGAGCCGTTTGATAAACTGCCGTCTAGACAATAGGAGGAGAGGGATGGTGGAGGACGATGCTGATGACAGGTCTATTATGCCACGGAGGCGACTGAAGGAGCCAACAATTGAGCGACTGAGCTGTCACAGCGTTTTGTGAAATGGCAGATTTCTGCACAACACCAAAGGGTGTCACTCGTCAGGACGAGATGAAATAACTCACTCAGACGTCTTGCAGCTGCCACTCGAGGCTATATGCCAGCGCTCAATGTGACGTGAGATTCAGAAAAAAGGTACACTTCCTCTGCTGTTTTGTGATTGACGCATCTGCGCAGCAATCCAGTGAGCGGTTCATGTGAAAATCAGGACGTATTGTGAGTGAACTTAGAGGAAGAGCACATGAGGGCAACGTGACCGCAAGTGCTAACGTGCCACGCGGGATTTCTGCTGCAAATCGAGATTGCTGAAGAGCTGGGATTTCAACTAAAATGCTTTCATGAATTCCCCAGATTTCATATGAGCTGACGTGTGAAATGGCAGAGATATTGAGGTCTACAATATTTTAATATAACAACTAATTCTCTAGTGTCTCTTTGAAAAAAACGTAAGGACCACTGCATTGAGTTTACAAATAATGCACAGTGTAAAACCGCTTGCTAGGATCACCATGCACACTTGTACACTGACATGCAAAACTAAATAGCCGCAGGAGTCTTATACTGGAGTGTCTCGGTTTGATGGGGAAAGCACAGACCATTATGGTGATTATTTCATCACCGGTATTATTAACAGTGGGCATTTCACTCAACAGGGAGTTCAAGCACTGGGAACAGGTCAGGATGACAGGACTGGAGGAGGCGGAGGAGAGCGGGAGGACTATGAGGGGAAGGCATTGTGTGTGTGTGTGTGTGTGTGTGAGAGAGAGAGAGAGAGAGAGAGAGAGAGAGACAGAGAGAGAGAGAGATTACCTATCTTCACTGGCTCAACATTTCAAGATGAGCTATTTATGACCATTATTTGTGGATGTATTTTGTTCCCTTTTTGTCCCTTAAAGCCTGCTAGGATATCCAGTCTAATTTGTCATAATTCCCCATTCCATAGTTCCTTGTCCAAACCGATGGCACCATTGCCCAGCTCCATTATCTAAAGTTTCCTATGTTACAAAGATTTAGGTCTCATAATTAAAGCACCTTGGGTTGGAGAGTGGATTTGAACTTGTTTTGTTTTGTGACTTGAACATCCATGATCTTGGGAGTGATATGAAGGTTCAGACCTTCAAACAGAATTTAAAAAAATAGCATAGGAACTTACCATCACTGTGAATAACTGTAGCTCTTCAAAACTGTGCACAGCTATGCTCTGCCACAGTGTACCGGGTCAGAAGCCAGAAGCCCTTGAAGGGGCTCCAGAGTCCCCAGATTTACGAGGAATAGTCTAATTCACCATTATTTCCCTGCTAGAATAAAGCACAATGAGAGAATGGATCCTGATGACTACAACTTATTGTGGTTACATCCCCGCCTACAGTATAGACGTATCTAGCCTACTTTTGTATGAAGTCTAACAATAAATACTTGTCTCAGATAAGGCAAAACCTTATCAAATGTGTTACTGTGGTCTAAAGCGTGCATCTGGGTGTCCTTGACGTGACAATGTCGCTCCTGCACTGATCGCCCGCTCGCTGGACCCATTCATTCAGCGCGGCTCTCTCGCGCCATCTCGTGGCCATTTAGAGCACGCGCAATCACAAAGAGACGAGCGGCTCTCCAGTTTTGCCAGATTGTCCGCCAAGTTGAGTTACACGTCAGAAGGAAACCTGTACTGGTGAGTGGACGTGTACAGCGCGCGACAGGCGGATCCCGGATGTGCAACACAAGGACATGGAACGGGTGGCGGTGGAAATGCCTATCGACGGTGAGCTTCACAACCACAGACCACGTCTGACACGCCTTGTTCGCCACTTGGATTCAAATTTCCAAACCATTAGCCCGTTTGGTGCTTCTGTCGATGTGTGCACAAATCCTCCTCCTCCTCCTCCTCCTCCTCCTCCTCCTCCTTCCTCTTCCCCTTTTCTCTCCTCCCGCTGCTGCCGCGCGCGGACTCATGTTTTGGGATGGACGTGGTCTAAATGTAAGGCTAGCAATGCATTACAGTGCGTTTCGTTACGTCCGTTACGTCTGAATGCTTCGCCGTGCTTGCAGGGTAGACGGGCTGCCCGCACTTGTGTGCTTTAGCAGGCTGACTGGCAGAGCGAATTAGCCGCTGTCATCCGTCCGGGCAGGGCTGCTGGGTCACCCCTCACCACTTTCTGCACCAAAACACGAGCCCATGTCACGCGCTGTCATTGTTTGTGAGTTATTATTATGCGGCATCTGTCTGATCATGACATGCGGATGGTACCTAGTAACAAACAGTTATATTTTCCAGAAAAAAGCATTTATTTGTTTTTTTTAAAAGTATTCTCGTGTGACTTGCAGTTGGATACTACTTACTCTTGTTTGTGCTATGAATCTACATTGTAAGGTTTTATGTCTGCGTCAAACTGAGTAAAGGTGAGTTTACCTTAACTCAGTTATCTCCACTATTCCTGACTGAATCTAACTCTCCAAAACATGGGAGAGACACAGTAGGATATTGTCGTGGATGGCACTGGCTATTAAGCAGCTTGCACCATCAGCTTATCATTAATCAAGGTATAATAATATAATAATAACAACAATAATGTGATGTTATTTATGTATTATTATTATTATTATTATTATTATTATTATTATTATTACTTTATTGATCCTGAAGGGAAATTCTCTTTTTACTTTACCCACTCCATAGGTCAGATTCAGGTCTCCCTACTCACTATGCCACCTTGCTGCGCTTCAAAATCTTACCAGGCTGTATCTATTCTATTCTATTCTATTCTATTCTATTCTATTCTCGTCATCAGGATTCTCTCTTGCTGGCCCATCTACCACAACACGGAAGCGTCAGGTGCGTTTTTCGGCCCGGCACGACATCATCCTTCTGCGGGAGGTCATTGCCCAGAACCCCTTCGCTTCCAAGGAGTCAGGTTTGAACCGCCTTGAGGAAATCCACCCTAAAACACATTAAAACTGTTGAAAACGGCTATTGGTGATGTACCTTGCATCCATGGGTCCATTTTGTTGTTTTGGTGGAGTTTAATAGTAGAACCTTTTATAGCTAAAACAACAATAAACGTCTAAAGGTAAATAAATAAATAGGGTTTATTTAGAAAGATTTTGCAACCGAGGGCTTCTCTCTAGACTCATTTTGCACTGACGTTCATCATGCAGGGAGAAATCCCTCTTAGAAGAGGAAGTGATACCACTTTCTCGACCTCGAGGCGCAGCTGTGATCATAGGCACGGCCTCATGTTCACAAACTAGTTGACTAGCCAGCTATATTTACATCCTCTTTGAAAGCAACAAGTTCATGCCCCTTCTCTCGGGGGTTGCCAAAAGGCATTCTGGGAAATGTTTTAAATCACTAACTGAAGTAGAAGGAGATGAGGCAGGTTGAGGGATACACCAAAAAAGCAAATTACACTTTT
This sequence comes from Hoplostethus mediterraneus, assembly GCA_034670385.1. Classification (NCBI taxonomy): domain Eukaryota; kingdom Metazoa; phylum Chordata; class Actinopteri; order Trachichthyiformes; family Trachichthyidae; genus Hoplostethus; species Hoplostethus mediterraneus. The sequence goes on from JAXDDW010000080.1 coordinate 1,092,505, forward strand.
ATCACAAAATAACTACTGGAATGAGTTTAATTCTTCACTATTATTAAATGATGAAAAAGTTGACAAAGCCCTGCTTTAATGCATTGCATTTGTGTGTGTGTGTGTGTGTGTGTGTGAAATTGATGAAACCATTTAAGGACGGATCTGGGCCCGCGTAGGGGAGATAATCACAGCCGCCCTCCAGGATGAAAACTTCGAGGTGGACGCCAGGAGGTGCAGGGAGAGGACAATGCTGCTGCTGGACTACTACAAGAAACAGGACTACCCCAGCCTGCGCAGGTTGGTCCGGCCCATCGGATACCTGTGTCAGGAGAAGTGGATAGCATGCACTTGGACACGGAGCGACGTGGTGTTAGTTCCCACCGAAAAGAAAGATTAGATCCATTCTTTTGTGTGTGTGTGTGTGTGTGTGTGTGTGTGTGTGTGTGTGTGTGTGTGTGTGTGTGTGTGTGTGTGTGTGTGTGTGTGTATGTGTGTGCGTGTGTGTACGCTTACCTGTGTGTCTGTCTGTGTCTTCAGGTTTGGAACAGAAAGGCTGTACGCCCAAAAGGAGGATCTGCTCCATGAGGTTTTGGAGCTGGAGACTGAAAAGGGTCTCCTGGCCAGCAGCGAGGGCCCCAAGTACCAGGTAGGTGGGGTGGTAGCTGAGGATGGGGGGGGGGCGGACTGGAGTGGAGGTGGGTGGGTGTCACCCCACCAGGGGAAGACTTTTTTTTTGCCCCTTTGATCTGATTTTTAGGGGCATTCAATTTTATTAAACCAGGAAGTAATACATTTGCATTGCATGTTGGAAAATAAACACAATACTTTACAAAAATAAATTTGTACCACCAAGATTTGTTTTAGTTTAAATCCTAATAGCCCACATGTCCCACACTTTTGTCCCACTCCTGGAAACTGGTGGCAGGCTGTACACTCTCTTCCCCAACCAGTCAATCTTCCACCCTTTGATTCAGTTTTTTAGGATATTGGTTGTTTTATTTGTTGTTGAGGCAGTGGTTTGTGTGGGGCCGGCATTTTCCTCCTTCTGCTGACTGCAGAAACCTTAGACTGTTGAATGCAGAGGAAATAATCTCCTGGTCAGTCACGTTCACGCATGAATATTTGACAACTCAATCCAAAAAATGTAAACAAAAAGGGTACTCCTAGGGTACTCTGACTCTGGACCCCCCATCATCCTATAATAGTTATTAGGCTGATAGTGCTGTGTACTTGTGTATACCCTCACCACTTACTCTGATGGCGCTGATGGTGGATAAGGTTTGATTCTGTGTAAAGCACTTTCAACACTGGGGAAAAGAGCCTTCTCCATTTGTTGACAGATCTTCCTGCGACACATGTGCTCATTTCATCGATCACAGATGAGGACTGGTTTGTCGTGTCAGGACTAGCTGTCATCATTTTGACAGTGATTGGCATCTTGTATAAGCAGCTGCTTGTCATTATCTGTCATTGTAACTAATCAATTTTACCTTCAACCTCTCAACCATAAGCAGGTACAATTTAATTAAACCACTTATTTTAATACATATGATTGTAATATTACATTACTACTACTACTACTACTACTACTACTACTGCTGCTGCTGCTACTGCTGCTACTACTACTACTGTTGTTACTACTACTACTACTACTACTACTACTGCTGCTACTACTACTGTTACTACTACTACTACTACAACTACGACTAATGGTACTACTACCACGACTACTACTACTGGTACTACTACTACTACTACTACTACTACTACTGCTACTACTACTACAACTGGTACTACTACTACCTACTACTACTGCTGCTGCTGCTACTACTACTACTACCACTACTACTATTTCTCCCACTACCCCTCTTCTTCTTCTTCCTCTTGTTCTAGAAGTATCATTGTTATTCTGATCTTCTCATTACCAGGATGAGGAGGCGAGACTGCGAGCTATAGAAGAACTAACTCTACCTGAGCAGGATAAACCCAACATCACCATCACACAGATACATACCACAGGTAAGACTAGGAAAACGCATTTTTCTCACTTTAACAGAGAATGTCATTTGATCTACTGACAGCCATTTTTACTCCAGGGTTCTAAGGAAATTGCCTTCATCTCTCATTATCACTCTCAATTTCATTCCTTAGCAGTCATCAAAGCCTGTTCAGAGGCAAACCCCATCAATGTATGTTTCATCAGTGAATATAGCTCAGTAAATGACGCAAGGCATTAATGTTTCCACGGTGATGTCATCCAGGCTTGATCATCCAGGTTTGATCTGTGTTTAGATTGTACTTTTCATGCAATTTAACACCGTGACACTAATGTTGAATGTATCTTGACTCACCTGTCCAGCCATATTTACATCATGATCTTTAACATCTAGGAGGTTTTTATTTGTACTTGTTTTTTTGTTGTTGTCAGCTAAATCAAATCAAATAATAAAGTACATGAAAACACTCTTACAAACATCAGATGCTGAGTCCGTCCATGGTCTGTAGCCTGACCTCTGACCTCCCCAGGAAGGGTTTGGCTCTTCAGGGTTCAATGAATTATCACATGATCATTCTCGTTCCCGCAGAGCCAGAGCTGGAGCGCGAGGAACTGGCTGGACTTTCGACGGCGCCCACAGCCAAGCGGCCTTGCCAGTGCTGCTGCCAGACCTACTCTGAGATCCTCAGCTTCCTGGAGAAGCGCTCGGAGGCGGAGCAACGGCTGCGGGAGGAGGAGCTTTCCCTGCGGCGGGAGGAGCTGGAGATTCAGAGGAGTACGTTTTTCAACTGTGACATAATTTGTCCGGCCAAATAATGGAGTCTGATTCCCGCAGGTGGATTTTGATCCGTTTTTGAAGCCACGATGAAAAAAGCAGTCGCTAGTCATAACCTGCCATCTAGCATTAGTCCCTGAGGTCACCTGCAGCATGTGAATGACACGGGCAACCCTTTCACCGATACACTCTCTCCTAGATTGTTAGCAGTGAAAGAACCAAAAATCCGGAAAGTCTGGAATGCAATAAACACATCCGGAATAGGATCCAGATGTCCCAAAATGATGACAGCGCTATTCTGGTTGATAGTTTCATCAATCCAGGTCAATGACTGCTGACAATGATTACTGACTCTAATATTTGAAACACATTTTTCAGGAAAATTGAACGACGTGCCTTTGCCATTTTGAATTTGAGTTACTTTACTTCATCCCAGGCACTTTGTGTGTGTCCACAATGTGTCACATTGTGGAGAAAACACCTCTGCATCGGCACACACAATGACTGAACTTCTGATTGGCACTAATCAGAAAATTGTGTAATAGTATTGTTAGCATTCCTCTTGGAAATAAACGATAAGCTGGCTCACTGGTTTTCAGTGAGGAATGCTGACAATGCCAACAAGCTTTTGGAGTAGCTGAAAGACAAATGTAGAAACATTTTCCCCACGCTGCGACAAGTGCATGGTGAAGGAATATCATTTCACTCACATCACTTGCCATTTGCACAAGTTGGTAAAGTTGAAAAGAATGAAAGTTTAGAATTGAACTCAAAGATCAAGGAGGAAATCAGGCTGTGCTTGCTGTCATCGTCCTCGAGTGGCGATTAGCTGCGTGTTACATCTCCCTTCCTTTGTTCTCAGGTAAGATCGCCCTGGAGAGGCAGCGTCTGGAGGCTGAGAGGACAGAGAGGGAGAGCAGGTTTGAGCTGGAGAGCCAGGAGAGGCAGGTCATTCTGGACCTGCTTAAAGAGAAGGTGCTGAAAGGCTGAGAGAACACGGGCGTAAACGCACCCAAGATGCATTGAGGGCGCAGTGAGATCGGATCGCTCAGACCACATTCGGAGGTGGTCTCGGTCGCAGCTGGCCACATTCTTTTAGCAGTGTGTACGCGAATGTGTCCTGGGCCACATTGAAGGAGCGCCTACTCAACTGACGTCCTCTGTGTAAGCGGCAGGGCTGTCAGAATTGGCCCAAAATGATGTTCGATTCTTCCTTCTAAAAAAACACAATATCTATTTTTGCGCATTATGTCCATAAGAGGGAAAACCAATACAACCAGAGACATAACTACTATAGGTATATTCATTTCAACATGTTTTTTAAAAGATCTACATACCTACACATTACAAAATAAACTAATAAAATAATGTCCTATACCGTAAAACTTAATTTAAAGACCATAGACCTCTCTCTCTCTCTCTCTCTCTCTGCCTTGGTTGGTGCTAGAGTGAGAACTGAGAACACGCCGTCTCTCGGAGCGAGATCACATGAATGATCGATATGTTATCAGGCTAACTGTAGCTGTGCGTGTCATGATGTACGTGTTTATTTGCATATAGAGCGGGGAAATGAGATCCGAATCACTCGAGGCACATGTGGAGATGCATTGTAATGCCAGGTGTGAACTGGCGTACTTAGAGGTGTTGACTTGAGATCAAATCACCCAAATTGCATGTTAATACCAAGTATAAACAGGGCCAGAGAGAGGGAAGAAACTGCATCAACTGGAAGTTCATGCAATCTTCACACAAGTCAAAACATTAAATGAAGAAAGAAAAAAAGGCGTTGTCGATCAGGATAAGGCCAAGGGAAGATGAATGGTTATTGATACATGCAACATGACAAAATCATCAAGCGAAATATGGACAGAGATGAACGTTGACTTAAGATTTAAAAGGGAGGACACCAATTTGCAGTTTTACTTGTTGATAGCTACAACCTAACAACACAACATAACAGACAAAACAGCTGACTGTGATTTCAAGCGTCTGTTTTATTCCATTTGGAAGCATCCTGCACTGCGGTGCTGTAATTACCTCTGTAAAGGAATGTGGCAGCACTCCTAGGTGTGGTGATCCACTGAGCCAAGACATGCTCAAGAGCTGTGGTCTATAACACCCAGGTGGTTGTGTCCTCATGCCTTGTTTCGAGGGTGAGAGGAATGGTTCTTTTAGATCCCAGGCCTATAAAGCTGGGTAGCCAAGGCGTAGATATTGCATAAGTAGTTGTGATACAGCCTCAAGCTATTGGGTCTCCTCTAGTATTACTTAATGAGATCAGGCAGGCTTGAGTCAACCATTTCTTTCTCCACATGAAGAGATTTTGATTCTTTGTGAAATAGACGTCTGCTCAAACTAGTCAATATTTATTACTGTCTTTGAGCTGTTAATGTACTGAAAAAGGGTGCCCGTACATAGACTAGTATGACCTTTTTTACCCCAAAAATCTCAAGCCATACAGAATATGCCTATATTGTATAGAAAATGTAAAAATGATTGGCAAATTTTATATCATAAATGCCATTTTGTATTTTAATAAATTGCTCTTGCACAGACATTTGTGATTTAATTATTGTTTTCATATTACATTCATTATTGTGTGACTTCCTATGCCATCCTGGAAGTTAGCAGTTCAATATAATTTCTCTCCCCATACAAGTATCATATTTAGTATATATTTATGAAGGAATGGTATGATAAAGGTTATTTATGAGGATTGTAGCAATATAGCAATTCTCAGGCAAGATATGATTACTTGAAAATAATTTTAATGTAGCTTTTTATTTTTATTTTCTCTTTATCTTTCTTTTTTTATTTTCATTGAATTCTGCTGTACTTCTCTTTAGTTGTCTATAAGCTGCAACTTTGTTAAAACGTATATATTTGTGATGTCATGTCATGATTGTTAGTAAAAAAAAGTCTTGTTCCGGAAATCCTCAGCTGGACGTCACTCAGCAAGAAAAATAAACTTATCTACGACGTCGCCACAGTCGTTTTCATGAAACCACATGCATCGTTCTTGCGCCTTAATTTGATGTCATACTAATACTACGCACTGATTGGTCAAGAGTATAATCGAACCGCCCAATTTTAGTTGGATTTAGCCTCTGACTGGATCACTCGAACGTCACTCCCACTGTTCAGCCATCCAATGAACGTGTGCTCGTGGCATTTTTTCCCCCCTAGCTGCTACAAGCGACCGCATTGCAACAAAGTTTACAATCGCCACATTTGAGTTAAAGAAGTGGAGTTTGGTTTTGTGACATTGTTGCAGCGCAGATACTCCGTCTGTTTTCTCAGTAGGTCGGTTTTTGGGAGTGAAACGCCAGTGTGTGACCTCGGTGGTCCGTATGGAGCTCGAGAGCCCAGCTTTCCAACTGCTCTCGGTTTTGTGCTAGACCCAGTTTTTTTTGTGGTGATCATCGATCGAAAGGTGGTTGTTGACTCACCGAGACGAGGGTAGCTCCAGGTTACTGGTGGGACATGTGCGCGTTCCTGCTTTAGTTCTTCTTACAGCGTTGTTTTGCCAAGCTTCAGTGAACTCGGTAATTCTTTTTTTCCCCACTTTAATTGACTTTATTTGGTGTTGACTCCCTGCAGACGCGTCTGCAAGGTAGTATAAACAAATCAATCATTACATTTAGTCTTGCTGCTATTGTCCAGGTAATAACGGACGCATTTTGGACTGTTTGTGGAGGGGGGGGAAATAATAATATACCAAATTGATTCCAAAGCAACATGCCGATTAGGCGTTTTGGGGCTCACAGGTCTCTTGTCGCTCAGTCCCAAACGCCAAAGCTGTCATATGGTTTCACGAAAATGAACGTCTCGAAAAGTGGCTACCGTGTCTTTTCTGCTAACTCGACCGCCGCCTGCACCGAGCTGGCCAAGAAGATCACAGAGTAAGTGGTGTTCCAATAACTTCTACTGTTGCATTCCTGGTTGTTTTGTCATTGCGCGTTCATGTGCTTTTGGCTGGGTGTGTATTGTTTGGAATTTGATCCAAACAATACGCACCCAGGTGGGCTGGGTATAACCCTGTCAGTTGCACCATAGCACTAGACAGTATGGCTGACCGTCATTATGGACTCACCTGGGTTGCGTTGGTTGTTAAGATTGAAAGATAGCAATTACAGGCTAGTACGGTTGATAATGCCTGCTGATCTGGTCTTTCTGGGTAATTCATTGATAAATACAGAGTGGACATTGTGCACAATGTGATGCAACTCAACAGCAGTGTATAGGGTTATGGGTCCTATTCCCTCAAAGTGTTATTGACTTCTTCACTTCATTTTGTGCTCCTATTTAGTTCAGCGGTAGAGCATGGCATCAACACTACCATGGTCAGGGGTTTGGGTGCCACTGGGGCCACCCATGCACACAGTGTAACCACTAGCAGTGCTGGGAGGTGGTTTGGATGATGATGTCATCGTAAATTAATAACACTCCTATTTGGTGAAGATAAAAGCTATGTTTTATTAGATTAGGACGAATCAGGAGATTCAAAAGACCTGTCACTGAGAATAATGGTGATGAAAGTAGTACACTTCACAGACGCCACTTCTTTGCATTTGTCTAGGGAATATGCACAGGCGGATCTAATGGAGGAGCCAGACAGAATATATTAAGCAATGATTCATGTGGCTTATAAATGGTTCTTTGGTTCACAAAACAGATGAAACTGGATTACACACATCAGAATAATCGCACGAAACAGGAAAAACGGGAGTAATCCTTTTTCAAGTAAAGGCACTGAATGAAGACCCAGACCACCATCGCGCCACCATTATCTCCCTGGCCCTGCAGACTTGTCAGTCAGCCAAGCAGCAGTTGTATCGCCTTACCCGCACAGAGGAAAAAGAGCTTACCCCCTTCACACTGTTTGGCAACACAGCAGAACACTATTAGGGGGATTGCTTTGCCATTACAGAGCTGAATAGAGTTTTGTTACGGTGCAAAGGTGAAGTCTGCAAACACGGGAACGCGCCAAGCGCTGACGAATATTGCGCACGGAGAGATTGCACGCGTTGGCACCGACGGTCCTTCCTGATCGGTGTTTTTATTTTTCCACTTGAATAGTTAATGACTCCGTGTCACACACTGGAGCAAGGCCCAGGTTCAGGCACGTAAACAGGGGCGAGGCCACCGAGGCCAGAGAGCCCTGCGTTGCCTACAGGGATCCCTGCTAATAGCACTAGGGGAGCCACCTGCCAAGTCCTCGGGCGTCTGTGACTTTCTGCTTTGAATTGGCATTTTAATTACAACTGCTGGATTGCAAATTTGTTACCCCGGCCCCAGGCACAGCTTTATTCAAAATGCCTGGTCTTGTTCTGCTTTTTCACTTGAATGGTGCACCAGGACTCTCACACACACTTTATTTATGATGTATATACAGTATCACCTGCACTGACCTTTTTTGTGGCTGTGAAGTCTTTAATGCCACAAACAGATTGCCCGTCTAATCATAACTGAGCTGCTGAACTGAACCAAGACTTCTAAGTGCTTGTCCTCCCTCTGTGTGTACAGCCTTGACTTATTTAGTCAAATATGAGAGTACAGTCACTGTTTATACATATGGCCGACTTGCCTCCTTCTGACAGCATCCAATGGGTGTTTGGAAAGGCATATTAGAGGGAGACTTGCACAACAGCAGTTGAGGCATAACCATGCTATAAACGACTCGCTCTTGACACTCAGGGTTGACATAACTGTCTGTTGACGACCCTCACGTTTCCAAGAAAGTGTTTCTGAAACGGACAGGCCAATGGGTTACAGCAATTTATTAGTTGGAGTCAGTGTTGAAAATGGCTTGTGTTGTTTTGACACACTCTGTTCTGTTTTTTTTGTTTTTTTCCAGACGCTTGGGTGTTGAGTTGGGCAAGTCAGTGGTTTATCAAGAGTCAAACAGAGGTAAGGTTGTGAAATATCTTTCAGGTTCCCCACATTCAGATTGAATATCAATCTCAAGCGTTGGGTTTATCTGCTGAGCCCGGGTTCGTGCTGTCTGACTTGACTGTGCACTTCCAAAGTGACCGTGTGTGTTTTTGTCTTGTCGTCAGAGACTAGGGTGGATGTGAAGGAGTCTGTCCGTGGTCAAGATATCTTTATCATCCAGACCATCCCCAGGTGAGAGAGATGTTATCCATGCCTTGTCATATTTAACATTCCCATAGTGTACAATTTTGTCGGGGGTGGGGGTTAGCGTTTCAATCAAAATGAACCATACCTGGGCAGCAGGCGAATCAGCGGCGGCAACATTGAGCTGTGGCCATTTCACATGACATCGGTTGATGCTTCCATTTGGTATTGTTAGTTATGATTTGCTCATGAGGCATGTTTTAGTGAGCCTGTTGCTGACTGGCGGCAGCCGGTAAAGTGAGACGGGGAGTATGAATAAGCGTGCAGGTCCAGCAGGCGGCTGACCTCCCTGTGCCGGCTCTCTGGTTTCACCACACCATCAAGGCCAAAAGGGATGAAAAACGCGATCCCGTTCCACCACCTACTCTTTGCTGTATACTGTAGTGAAACTGGCCCTGCCATCAAAATAGCAATCATGGTAGTTAATCAAAATTCAACCCGCAATACAGCGTTTGGTTGCCAGCCAATGGAAATGTCTTACTTTGGTATGGGACAATCTGGTTCTGTGAGCAGTCAGTCACGTTAGCTCACACAGTGCTTAGCTTTGAAGTTGTCGCTAGGTTACATCTTAATTAGTCATGTCGAAACGCTCGACTTCTGAAGGTTGCAGTCTTGCCTTGACAGGGCTCGGAAAGGGGGAAGATTGGAAAGGGTGGAGACCAGTTTGTGTATGTTTGTGTTTTTTTTCCTTTTTTATAGACGCCAATGGGAATAAAATCAAGTCGGTCTTCTTTTTACACTGTTTGCTCAATGGAATGCCACAGAGTCTCTCTGCTGAAAGACAGACGTTTGGCAGCAACGTAGCACTAATAATGTGCTCGTCGGGTAAACAAAGTCATCATTTCCCATCGGCTCCTCGCCCATATCATCCTATAAATCAGGGATGGGCAACCATGTGCCACGGAGGGCCAAGAGTCTGCAGGTTGTCACTCCAACCAAACGCCACACCAGGCGATTTCACCGATGAACACACCTTCAACCAGAGAGAAGGAACTAATCAGCTGTTGCAGTCTTTGGTTGGAATGAAAACCTGCATACTCTTGGCCCTGATGCTTCCTTAAATGCATAACCCACACGAGAATTTGCCGTAATCTGCCCTTCTTTGCAGCAGCCGGTTCCAGATCAAGGTATAGACCGTTTTTTAATTTGACCTCTTTTGTTGCTCAGAGATGTCAACACAGCCATCATGGAGCTGCTGGTCATGGCTTATGCCCTGAAGACGTCCTGTGCCAAGAACATCATCGGGGTCATCCCCTACTTCCCTTACAGCAAACAGTCCAAGATGAGGAAGAGGGGATCTATTGTCTGCAAGCTGCTAGCCTCCATGCTAGCCAAAGCTGGTATGGATTGTGTGTCGTAGTTGACTGAATTTTAATATTTAATACGTACACAGTTGTGAGAAAAAGGATGAAATTTTGAACCCATTTGATTTACCTGCATTCCTGTATAAATGGCTCCTAAAATCTGAGGCATAAAAATAAATAAGCACAATGTGATTTAACAAATAACACACAAAATGTACTTGTTTTTATTGAACATAAAGACTGAAAAAGTATGTGAACCTCTATGACTTCTATGAAAGAGGGTAATTGAAGTCAGGCGATCCAATCAATGAGATGACATTCAGGTGTGGGTTAGAGGTGTCCTGTCAATACATTGCTGCCCGTCTCAAACTTGCCAAAGACACCTGGATGCTCCACAAAACTACTGGAACAATGTTCAGTGGACAGATGAGATAAAAATTTAACTCTTTGGCAAAAGAGTAGCCCAATGCTATTTTTGGAGGAGAAAAAAACACTGCAGATCAACAGCAAAACCTCATCCCAACTGCGAAGCATTGTGGAGGAGCACCATGGTTTGGGGCTTGTTTGAATGGTCCAAAATACCTCCTAACCTAATCGGTCTGATCAGCAACTCCAGGAAACGTTTGTTTGAGGTTGTTGCTGCTAAAGGAGGTTCCACCAGTTACTAAATCTCAGGGGTCACATACTTTTTACAACCGAAGCTGTTAATGCGTTCAATTAAAAACATGTAAAAGTACAATGTATTGTGTTATTTGTTAAATCACATTGTGTTTATCTACTTCTATGACTTTAGATAAAGATCAGACCATATTTTAGGAGCCATTATTCAGGTAATTCAAAAGGGTTCACAAACACTTTCCTGCAACTGTAGCTACAGGATTTTGCCTTTGCACATACTTATACATAACCACATCACTGGCTTACTGAAAATCTCATTCATTAGTATATCCTGCAAAATACAATGCATTCTTTTGCAAGGAATGCATTGTATTTTGCACTTTTAATCGGTCAAGACCTTTTTCCTTGAAGCCGTAACAAAAGCTTGGCGTTTTCTCTTGTTGCTGCAGGGCTAACTCACATCATCACCATGGACCTCCATCAGAAGGAGATCCAGGGCTTCTTCACTTTCCCCGTTGACAACCTGAGGGCCTCCCCCTTCCTCATCCAATACATCCAGGAGGAGGCAAGGCTGCATTACATTGCACACACTGCAACATTGTGCCTTTTTGTCAAACAGGCACAGTGCCAGTAGCAAAGGATAGTGTTGTGCCCTGTTTACTTTCAAACCTAAAAACGTTACTTTAGTGAAATTCAGTTGAAAGGTCAAAGGTCAGTATTCCGCCTATTAAAACCGTATTTCTCCTTCCCCAGATCCCAGACTACAGGAATGCTGTAATTGTTGCAAAGTCCCCATCGGCTGCCAAGAGGTAACAGCAGGCCCTGCAGACATGCAGGACTTGCAATTATTGATGTTCTCTAGTCGCACTTTCTCTCGTACACAAGTGTATCTCGTATGTTGCTGTCACAATTGTCTCTTTCTCGCGTGTTCGCTCTGTCTGTGTTCAAGCGCCTGGACATTCTGCTTCATGCTTTCTTTTGTGTGTGTGTGTGTGTGTGTGTGTGTGTGTGATAGAGCTCAGTCCTATGCCGAGAGGCTGCGGCTAGGCCTGGCCGTGATCCACGGAGAGGCCCAGTGTTCGGAGTTGGACATGGCTGACGGTAGACACTCTCCCCCCTCTTCCCGCACCACCACAGGACACACCGGCTTGGAGCTGCCATGTAAGACAGACACACCTCAACTCTGTTTAAAAATGAGATGCACCTTGTATTTCTGTGTCCCATTTTGTTGTTTGCCGGCACATTTTTCATATTCCCGTGATTAATTGACCATTGTCGAGATATTTCCAGCACAGCTGCAACAGAGTTTAATAGGAGACAAAATTTCAATCATCTCTGATTGAAACGGCAACGGCAAGTGATCAACGGCAAGTGTCAGGTTTCAGTGGCGGTCACGCAGACTCAAAGAACAAGGGCTTCTTTCTAGAGGTTAGGGTTTTGCACCGACTTTCACCAATCATAAAGGTTTATTTTTGCTTTAACCCCTGTCACAGAGTCCTCTCTTCTTCCCTTCACTCTTCTTCTTGGAAGAATTTGTCTTGGGACTGCTGCTCTCCTCACCTTTTTTAACGTTCTTCTCCTCAGCAAGGAGAGCTGCTCAATGAAACCAGTGTAGAGACATGAAGAATACAAGTGTGTATATAGTGTAAATGGGAATTCGTTAAATGCATACATTTCCTGGTTAACGTGGGTAGAAAACGCTAGTCACAGTAGCGAGGCTTAGGCCAAGACATTTTACAAAGGAGCGCAATGAACCGTCACCTCATTGCTGCTTAATATAGGTCATTATGGTGCCGATGCAAGATCCATCCACAGCACCCACAAGAACACACCACATACCTGTATGTAGCACAGAGTACACACACACACAGTTCTATCCTCACACCACAACAGTAGAAGAAGCCAAAGTGGACTTGGGGGAAAAGGTTTATAGAGTTGAAATGGTCGAGTGTTTGCACTACACACAGGAAACGTAGTCTTTGTCAGAATACTACACCCGTCTTGAAATAACCTGCATAGTTTCAGGCTTTCTTTGCACCCGTACACCCCTAAATGGCTAACGTAGGAACTGGCAGACGCTGCAGGGATCCCGTTTTATTCAAGTAAGAGGTCTTGGAGGATACTGATGCCTCCCTTTAAGACCATTAGCAAGGCTGACCGTTTCAGTCAGTCTCTTCCAGAAGCAGCCTAAAAGGCCAGTTTGAGACTAGAGTGAGGACCTGAGTAGCCCTCATGCTGACCCTGCAGCATTTGTCTCTCACACACACACACACACACACACACACACACACACACACACACACACACACACACACACACACACACACACACACACACACACACACACACACACACACAGTTTTCCCAGCATGTGTTTGCTCAGCACAGCCGATCCCTTCACCCAGGCATTGCTGTAGCCAGCTGTGAAATACTGCAGGCGATGGCTGGCATCCCCTCCCCCCCCCCCCACACACCTTTGTCCAGATCTGGTTCTCATCTCGTCTGCTCTCCTTGCAGCTGAATTTCTTATCAACCTCCATTACCTTCCTTCATTGACTTGGCAATTTGTTCTTCTGCGTCCTCCTCCTGAAATGGAAACCGAAGCAGACTTATACCGGCCGTGTCTCTCTGCCTTTACAGATTCATTGATTACTTCCCTCTCTCAATCCACCCTCTGTGAAAAGTCAATTCTCATCTCATCTCTGTTTCCTCCCTCTAAACACAGCAGCTTTGGGATTGAGATCCCTCTCCTCAGACAGAATATAACAACGCTGATGCAACTTATCTTTTTCCGTTTGCCTGTTCTCATGAAGACTTTTGTTTTTTTTTGTGTGCTTGTTGTTCATCTTAACTGTACCATTAATATTCTGTACCATCCTAGGTTGTGCCACAGCAGGCGGCAGACATCATGCCCCATTTCCTGGGATAGAGCTCCCAAGTATGACCATGACGCTTGAATCCCTTTTCTGCTTCTCTTTGATTGTTTGTGCCTCCCTGCATGAAATGACAGGCTGAGTTACTGAGGGCTTCCACTTCATTTTTTTTGCATCTGTTTGGTAGTGTGCAGCACATTACATGGCCTATCTATTCCATTTTAAATGTGGTTGTTTTTTTTTTGTTTTTGTTTTTTTGGAGAAAGCAATTAGTCCAAAGGAAGGAAATATGTTGGCGCATAGTATCTAAATATATCACTGGCCAAGTTTCCATTTCACTGCAAGCTGAGGTTGACCTCAATGCAGCAGCCATCCTGACAGCTCACCCCCCCCCCCCCCCCTGTATTTTCCTAGATAGCGCTGTGTCTTTCCTTGGCAGCGTTATTTTTGAAGTGGAAGGTCATGTGAATGCAAGCTGCATGTTGTTTCTTAATCAACTTGACGCGAGTTTACATCTGGGTCAAACGAGGCACGTCTTTGCAAAGAGGTTGAAATGGGTGGAGAAAGCTAATTAAAGACATGGAGCATTTGTGTCCTAGTTTTTTTTTTTTGGGGGGGAGGGGCGGGGTTAGGATGTGGTCACAGTAGAGATTCAGCTGCTGGTCTCTTCACCTACAGCCAATGAGCTTCTATTTGGTCTGCCTGGTTTTATTTTCCCCCGCTTACATTAAGCCAAGCTAAATAACCAGTCTAGCTAGGCCTGTCTCGTAGTGCGCAGGGCTCATACGCTTTCATGTCATTTCCCGTGTCAGCTAGAAGAGAAACACTGTTCTCAAGTGACAAGCGGACCAGTACATTGCTGAAGGCTAAGCTTTGTTACTTTGGCAAAATGGGAGCATCCACTGACCAATGTGCCCGTGGATGCTCCTCAAACTCAACCCCTGATCTCTCTCTCTCTCTCTCTCTCTCTCTCTCTCTCTCTCTCTGTCTGTCGGCAAGGGAAAGGAACATACTTTCATGCATTGTTTGTAGAACAGGGAGCTGCTCTGTTCTGATGCAAGTCAACCCTGAGGCACATTTGGATCATGAGATGAAAATAGTTCCCTCTGTGTGACCATGTTAAGCATTGGAAGCCCTCAGTCTCACATTCTTTCGGTTGAAGTGATTTTTGGTTCTTGTGAATTAAAACTTGAATTATTACAGGACTGAGAAATTGTAACCTGACACCAGATAGATATGCCAAGATCAGCATATTTAGTGTTCAGGCTGCTAAATGTTACAAATTGTGCTAGCTATAATAATAATAATAATAATAATAGCTAATTCTAATTAATACTACAAATCTACTACTAGATACTAGATTCAAGTTCAGAAATTACATGCAATTTGGTGCAATACTAGCTATGAACTACATGTAATTAATTGCATAACATGCAACTTGCTCGACTTGTTTTTTTTTTTAGTTGCACCAAAATGAATATGAGCCCGTTTGCAGGGCGCTATCGTATTCTGTTCATATTTTCCATTTGCATCCTTTTGCTTGATCAGTTACTCTTGTGAGTTGCGGGCTCAAACCCGCTGACTCGGCAAACCGTTTGATTCTTGTTTTGTTTTTAAAAACTCGGAGTATATGAACTCCAGTTCCCGGTGTTCCTCCCCAGAAATCTGTAACCACCCGGCTAACACCCTTGTAGGAGTTCTTAAATGTCCAGTGGCGTGTGGCGGATTTGGGAGCTGACCACGGAAACTGCCTTGCTGCTGGTTTTGGAAGAAGGTTTTTGGCATGGGCGGGGCTTCAGAGTGGGGTTTGTTTGTTTTTTAAAATGCGGTTTGTAGACCTGGGTCGATTTTTATTATTTGAAATCCCTTCAACTACTTCATTTGTATAAGCCTTCCCTGGAGCCCCCGAGTTGGAGGAGTTTTGCAATTGGGGCAGTTCAATTGATTTCATGGTTGGCAGGGAATCAATTTACTCCAATTTATTCCATTAAAATAATTGATCACTCCATTACAAACAGTATTTGAATAGATTGCAAATAGTAATTCGACCCTGGTCTGGTGGCTCGCTGGAGGGCCAGTTCTACACTCACCTCTCCATCTACTACTATAGCAAAAGCAGTAACGACGACAGACCGTGTCAAGTCTTGGATTGGATTCAGCAGGATGACAAGTTAATCCTGAAAATTCATCCCCCCCCCGATTTATCCTCTTCCCCAAAGTCTCCCAAGTGTGGTAGATGGATGTTTATGGAGGTAGAGCTGTCTTGCATGATGTTTGCAGGTTTCTAACCAAATCCCTTATCACCCCAACTCCTTCCCTTTTTTATTTTTTTGTATTTTTTAAAATTTGATCTAAGTATCCTCTCTTGATCACGGAGGCACTGGGCCGATCTCACTCACTGTGCTGAAAAGTCTTTTGTCTTTGTCTTTCAGTAATGATGGCGAAGGAGAAGCCACCCATCACTGTTGTAGGCGATGTAGGAGGCAGAATCGCCATCATTGTCGTAAGACCTTGAGCTTTTATATGACTTCCTTTTTACATAGGGTTCAACCAAATGACCGTATTGGTAAGATATGGTGTGAGGGATGGCTTTGATTATTGGGGTGTCCCCGTCTCATGTGAGGGTGGTGTTAAAATATTGAGTCTTTAATGTCATTTGGTTGGGTGAATACTTACACAGAAATGCATGTGATAGAATGACCAAAGATCACCAGGGCCTGTCTCTTCCTTCTCTTTGGGAACTGTACTGTTACTGATCATGTCTCTTTTTGTCTGTTAGCATTAAAAATTAACTTCACTATTTCCATGTTTATAGTCTGTTGACAGCAGAGGCCGTGGAAAAATGACAAAGAAAATACAAATTGAATGTTTTAGATTTAGTTTCCCAGTCCCTAACTTTTGACCATGTGGCTTCGGTCTTAGGACGACATCATAGATGACGTGGAGGACTTTGTTGCAGCGGCAGACATCCTGAAGGAAAGGGGAGCCTACAAGATCTACATCATGGCCACACACGGCCTGCTGTCCGCCGAGGCGCCGAGACTCCTAGAGGAGTCCGCTATTGATGAGGTAAAGCCACCACCTCTTTTGGACACAAGTAACAGGGATGTTGTAAGTAGAGCGAAGAGAATGAACCTTGGAAGATGCCCATCATATCAGATACAGAATTCAATGTAAACCCGTCCTACCACAGTATATTTCAAATCAGCAATCTTCACCAGTCACTTAGGCACTTAAGTCAGCACTCCTTGGAGAGCAGTCAAGCCTTAAAGTGGATAATTTAATGATAACGTTATCTGTTCACTGGTTTAAGTGTACTGTCCTAAATGTTAAAATACACAGCACATATACATCCTTTATGTATTATGTTTTCTCTGTTTTATGGATGTCGTACTTCATCTGCTTCTCATGATGTATCAGTGATGTGCAAACGTAGAGAGAGAGCCACAGTGCGAGCCTTACGTTGCATTTTTAATTCACATGACAAACTCGGAACAGTACATGAACCCGACCTACAATGGTGTGCATAGATTTTTGCTCTGGTAAGTTAAGTTATGAGGGGGGGAAAAGAACTAAGCCGGGTCCCTCTCGTGCCTCCAGGTCGTCGTGACCAACACCATTCCCCATGAGGTGCAGAAGCTGCAATGTCCAAAGATCAAGACGATCGACGTCAGCATGATCCTGGCGGAGGCCATCCGACGCATCCACAACGGAGAGTCCATGGCTTATCTGTTCCGCAACATCGCTGTGGACGATTGAGGCAATACACACATTTACATTCCCCTAGACACCCAAGCACACATAGAAAGCACACACACACACACACCCAGGACCAAGCGTACCGCAGTTGTTTCTTTTCCCTGTTGTTTCTGCCCGTTTTCCAGATTGACATGTTGACAGAAACTGCCTGCATTTACTGTATGTTGCATATGAAAGACGTTCCTCTCTCCTTTATTCCAATGATATGGAGACTGTACCAACAGCACCAAGTGTTTCACTTCTTTAAGATAGCCTTACTACTGTCTGGGGAGAGAAATACATGATGTATTGTATGCAGCCTCTCCCTACACTACCGGATCAGCATTTGCCTAATAAAACAATCCTCCTTGGATGAATAGGGTACTGTCGTCATTACAGAATTACAATGATCAATATTGTGGTAAAAAATATACATACAATGATATACTACAATGAAAGTAGCACAGCATCTTAATTTAACCGCTTTTTAGTTTTGTCTTTTTGCAGTGGAAGTGTGAAGAGTAACTTCACATACTGGAACTGAAAGGAATGTAATGGAACAGCTTTGCACCTGAACCTCAACTCTCACTACCAGTTTCAGTCACCGCTGAGGCTGACGAGGCCCCTCGCCCCCCGGCGAAGCGTGACCGCTCAGTCAACGGCGTTCAGCGTAATTTAGACGTTAACGCTCGTCCGAAAGCTTTTAAAGAGCACGCCAAACGAGCGATTCTTTACACTGCGTCGGGCATCGTGTCGTTTTTATGCTATACTCGCAGGAAATATGTACACGATACACGGCGCTAAAAAGAGGCTGTTGGGGGTTTCGTCGTCACCATGTGCCTCGTTTTGCATGTAGGCTTAATAAATCCTGCTTTGCATTCTGTGTGTAGTCAGATATTAGCTAACACCAAAAGTAAATGATACACATAGTGAGTAATCCTTCCTCAAATACAA
This sequence comes from Hoplostethus mediterraneus, assembly GCA_034670385.1. Classification (NCBI taxonomy): domain Eukaryota; kingdom Metazoa; phylum Chordata; class Actinopteri; order Trachichthyiformes; family Trachichthyidae; genus Hoplostethus; species Hoplostethus mediterraneus. Next base: position 1,110,883 of record JAXDDW010000080.1, read on the forward strand.
AAGAAATGTCAAGCTTTCTGCACAGTAGGTGACTAATCCACAGGCACATGTCGTATACAGGCTGGGACTACATACATTTAGGCACGTTACATGTTATTTTTGCTTCATGGTATTACAGTTGCCTGGTAGTTGATCACTCGATTGAAACAGTACCAAAGTACCACTATTCTGTCACAGCTTTGGCATTTTTTTTTTTCTTCTTCTTTTTTCTCCAAGCAATACATCCATCGATTACATTTCATTCCACTGCAATGAGTAATCATGCTGTATTCTGTCCAGGACCCTGAACTTGTTCTAAACGCCTCAGAATCGCATTAGTCTGCTGAGGAGCTTTGACCAAGTCCAGGGGCAAAGACGTCCGGGCACCGAGACTCACAGGTATTACTGGATGAACTGCCTCCTTCGCCGCAGCTCCCTTAAGAGGTGACCATGTAATACAAATACAATACAAAATACAAAAAAAAAACAGCAATAAAGTGAGGTTAGTCTGGGTAACATTTCTAGTCAGAAAATCTCAAATATCCATTTCAGACCACAAATTAAACCATTAAAGTATTAGAACCCCAATGTTACCAGCACAAGGACAAGTCCACACACCTGCATGACAGTGAAGCTAAAGCCTCCTTCCCTTTGTTGCCTGTAAGTGAGCAAGAGTGGTGTGCGGAAGACTGTTTAAAAGTGGACTGAAAGAGGAACTAGAGAGCAAACGTTTACTCGGCCACTTCCTCAAAATAAAACAGGAAACTTAATTCAATCCTATCTGGGTGAGAGAGGGGGGGGGGGGGGGACGCGTGGACCTGAGTGCCACGCAACGATCTCAGGTCTGCAGGTTGAATTTAAGCGGAACCACACGTCTATTACAGGAACTGCACAATGGGCCAACTTGTCAACTGGTGAAAGCGGAGTCCCACTGCATTATTCAGTGTTCAGATGTTATCGCGCTTTAAGGGCAGTTCGGTTTGTATTGTTTTCGCTGCTCTCCCCCGCGGCTTGGAATAAGATAGCTGCTTTTTTTTTGTTTTTTTTTGTTCTGCCCCTCAGATTGGGATGTCACACCGATTTCATCTTTAGCTGACGGAGCTGGAAGTGTGTCTGTGATAATGTCCATGACGGTTCTGTTGTTTAAAGTATGTTTCAGCACGGTCAGCCCTAGTAGATGATAAACCGATAAACAATTTGTGTACACACTCACGACTGATAATACATACTACATAATACGTATTCTCCGGTTATCAGAACGCTCTGGTGAAACTTAAAATCTGTGTGCCTGTTGGACTCGTCTGTTAACACACGCTTTAAAAGTAGCCCATCAAATGCCATATTGGTAATAGCATTAGTATTGACCTAAAAACTAAGACATGCCTATGTCAACATGGCACAGGAGAGAGCGTTGGACTTTTAGCACTTGAGGTGTGATTCAAAGGTTGGGGGTCCCAGTCCCAAAGTAGTCCCTCATGGTCATCAGGATGGCATAGTCAGTAGGTAGACCGTCCCTCGACCTGAAGAGTTCAAGTCCCTGTGACAGCAGGCATCTGTTTGCTGACGTGCCCTTGAGCAAGTCCAGCTCCAGGGTGACTGTTTGGTCTGATCTCCCTGTGGAGGGGAGGAGGGGGGGGGAACTAAGAAGGCAAATTTCTCTTTTGAGGGATAAATGTGGCAAAAAAGCCACACAGTTGCAACTCATGTCAGTGAAAATGTAGTGTGTGATTTTTACCAATAGATGGCGACAAACGTCTGACTGCCGGGGCCAGCAAGAGCCAGGCTCACTAGAACCTTTAAAATGATATTAATTCAACAGATTTGTGAATATGTTTGTGAGTTTAAAAGCAAAGTGAATGAGAACAACTCAGTGAATCATTTTGGTTGTATTAATATCATCTGATGGGTTGGCATACTCTGTGTACTAACATGCATTGCCTATACAAGTGAATGATGGATGTTGGCCACTATGACTACCATACCATACCATTACATCATATTCTGCAAATGACAGTTGACATGTTGTCGTCCCCCCCCCTTTTTAGAAATGGCCTCCCGGCCTCATGACCAACCTAACTCTTCAAAAATGTATTGTATGTAGTCACACATCCATTTGTGCCCACTAAGAAATGAATCATCATTGAAACTGCAAGCATCTGTTAATCTGTCAGTCGTCAAAATGGCAAGAAATCTGTCAACGCGAAAGAGACGCTGTATCTTTACGTCAGTATATTCTATTTTTATTTATATTCTCGTGATGGATCATTCCATTTCCATCTATCTAATAACTTAAAAACTTACCTCTGTCATCAAATAGATAGTGAAACTTCAGTCTACTTGTGACCTATCCATGCTATATTTCACCAGCATTATTTATCTGTAATGGATAACAGGAATTTTCACGTTTGTGCATTTATCTTTTTATTCACCATTTAGATCAACATTCCATGTATATGTGTAAAATAAACAGCAAAAAAAATGTTACAAGAATACCCCATAAAAAAAATCAAATATCAAAAAAACAAAACAGTGTAAATGGTTGTTTCAAAATGAAAAGTGCATTTACAGCATACATTTGAATTTCACCGCCTTTTTTTTTTTTTTTTTCGTGCTTGATGGCAAATCGGTTACAGATATTGGAAAAATTGCAGAAATTGTAAACATAATGGTGTGCTACAGGTGAATTTTCTTAAATTGAAACATTTTTACATGATGGCTAAAACTTTTGCACAAACATATATACACTTTCCCTCTTTTGAGTCAGTAAACAATCTGTTTGCAACAGTCCGAACGCCTTACAGTGGAAACATCTAAATGGAAATCCAAAAGCTATACATTGATCTAAACACCGGCAGCATGTCACCAAATAAGCAGCAACAACATTACATAAGTAAACAACAGTCATAAATGCATCTTCCTCCCCCTCCCTCTTCACTCTCTCATTTAATGTGTTCAGATAACAATCAGATCAAGTTCAGTGTTAGTGCCATCCTCTTCCTCAGTTCATTTTTTTCCTCCATAGCAACACCTTCATCTGCAGTGTCGGCAGCTCAAGAGTGTCCGTCGGTCCTGAATCAGTTTTCTGATCAGTTCTTCTTCGCCTCACACCCACTAACAGTCTTTCTCTGCTCTCTCTCTGTCCAGCAGCGCTAGGCTGCACAACATTACCGCCTCACCCCCTCATCTCCTCAACCTCTTGTTCCCACCTTATCCCTTTTACGCTACAGAAACATCTCCTCTCCCCGTCTCCCATTACGACAGAATGCAGCTGTTGGTCTTGTTCATGGGTGGCCGGATGCTGGTGTCTTTGGGGAAGGTCTCCCTGCGTCTGCGCAGCGCGGGGCTGAGGCGGCTGGGAAGGTTAGCCTGCTGCAGGAGCTCCTTGAACACCTCCACCACGTTGGCGTTCTCTTTCGCCGAGGCCTCCAGGTAACTGTTGTTCCAGTCCAGCTCCACAGTGGACAGGATGTCCTCGCTGGACACCTGGCGCTCCCCTTCCCGGTCCGCCTTGTTTCCCACCACGACGATCGGCGTGTACTTGTCCTCCTTGACTTCCAGGATCTCGTCCCGCAGGCTCTTGACAGCCTCCAGGGACTCGGGGTCGTCCACGGCGTACACCAAAGCGAAGGCGTCGCTGTTTTGGATGGAGAGCTTGCGCATGGCCGGGAAGGAGTAGCTGCCGCTGGTGTCCAGGATCTCCACGGTGACCTTGACCCCGCCGATGTCGTACTCCTTGCTGTGCAGCTCCTCCACGGTGCGCCGGTGTTTGGGCTCAAAGGTGTCCTGGAGGAATCGGCGGATCAGGGCGGTCTTGCCCACCCCAGCTGCCCCCAGAAACACTAGGCGCACCTGGGTCTTCTCCTTCACCTCTAGAGACATTTTTGGGTCACTGCCTGGATGAGTGGAGAGAATGTCCCAAAAACAACTAGAGCCTGTTTACTCACTTCTGCCTAGTTTATCTCTGTGCTTACAACAGATGCTGCAAAACTGCTATTGAGAATCTCAACACCTGCTAGAGTCACTGACGTTTTTGCTTGAAAATCTTGTGAGTCTGTAAGAACAGCTTCTTTCTTGACGTCTTTTTCACGTGCCAGTTATTCAGACTAGTAGTGAAAGCGTCTCAAAGTTGCCTGTTTGGTGCTCATCTGTGTCTGTGATCCCACACACTGCCTTTTATGCCTGTTTTTGGTGGCAGAGCTTACAGTTCCAACCAATCAGCACGCGGCAGCCTGTTGAAGTGTAACATCCAGGCAGCCAATGGTGGCACAGCATGCAAATCAGACTGGGGGACTGATTCAGGAGGAGAAGAAAGGAGGCGATATCAGATGGTGTATAAACAGCAGCCACCGGAGAGTAGAAAATACCGTGTGAGCAGGGCCCCGGGTCTAATTCCAGGCAGACAGAGGGAAGACATTTCTATTCACCTGCCCATCATTCTTCTTATTTCTCAATTCTCTTGAGAAAATTTGAGAAAAAATATCAGAAATTCTCAATACATTTTATTTGGTTGGACTGCAGCTAATAGAGTTAAATCAGTTCCTTTCTGTTGGACTAAAAAGAGCATTTGATGAAGATTGTGTTTGGCATATTCTCCAACAAAAAACAATTGCAGTTAAGAAGCTGATGGCGACAAGAATGCTAAGTAGCATATAGATAGATAGATAGATAGATAGATAGATATACTTTATTGATCCCAAGCTGGGAAATTGCAGTGCAGCAGCAGCATTACACACAGAGACAATAACAACAACACAATGAATAAAAAAAGAACAACCTAGACATATTAAAATGGCAATATAGAATGCAATATAAAAATGTATAAATAAGCATTATTATTGTAGTGCAAAATAAAATATAAGGTGCAGTGAACAGAGTTGTGTAAAAACATATAAAGTGCATAGTGACTGTATGTTATGACCAGAGTTTTAGCTGTTATTGTACAGTGTGATGGCATGTGGCAGGAAAGATTTCCTGTATCTGTCCCTTCGACAGCGGAGCTGGAGCAGCCTGTGAGAGAAGGTACTCCGCTGTCTGTCTACTGTGTGATGGAGAGGGTGCTGATCATTGTCCATGATGGATAACAGTTTGTTCAGCGTTCTCCAGCCTGAGACCCAGTACAGAGCCAGCCTTCTTGATGATTTTATCAAGTCTGTTAGTGTCGCTGGCTCTGATGCTGCTGCCCCAACACACGGCGGCAAAGAAAAAGGCGCTGGCAACAACAGACTGGTAGAAGATCTCCAACATCTTGCTGCACACGTTGAAGGATCTCAGCTTCCTCAGGAAAAAGAGTCTGCTCATCCCCTTCTTGTACACAGCTTAGATTATTAGATTTCCAGTCCAGTCTGTTGTCGATCACCACTCCCGGGTATCTGTAGTCCTCCACCTCCTCCACCACCTCCCCCCTGATCTGTATTGGCTGTGAAGGCATCTTCTTCCTCCTGAAGTCATCAGGCCAATATCAGGCCAATAACACTTTCCCTTGGTCAAGTCATGCTTTTATTCGTAAAGCAACATGTGTGAGCATAGAGTTTTTAAAAAAAAAATTATATCGAGATAGAGAATAAATATGGGCGCTTTAATTATTCTGTTCCTGTTTCGAGAAACCCATCAGACAATGTGACTAAATTACGCTGGGCTCTCACTGCGCTGTTGGTCGTGTTTTCAATCCCGTTCGTTTGTCTTTCATTATCACTTCATTGTTCATTTTTTTCATGAGGTTTTTCTCAAAGGACTTATTGGAGACTGTCAAAGCCCTCAATGCGTGCAGCGACAGAGATGCCAATACTGTTATATCAGCGGGAACTTGTTTATTATCTGTTAGTTTGTAAGCTGGGGGCAGGGCTGTAGTCATTCACACTAGTGTTGGCTTATGCCTTTTTGAAAGCCGGGAGAGATCCAAAACCTGAAAAGCGTCCATGCGATTAGCTTCCTGTGGCGTCACTTCCAAACAAATTAAACAAAAATGCCTCGGCGGAACTGATCCATCTCAACGCTGGAGGCATTTTTACTCACTCAGTCAAAGGATAATGCCTAGATCATTTCAATCAACGCACGACGAGGCGCATGAGTCTGTACGATTCGGCTTCAGCTTGCATTTAATTTGCAATTAGATGTGATGCATCGCCTGTAACTGTCTCAGGCCCAATCTCTCTGTCAAGAGTTTGTTCCAGAGAACGAATTCCTTCCTGAATTGAAGGTGTCGAGACCGGTGTCGTCTGGCTGACTGTGACTCTCCCTGCCTTGTTAGGTTAGGAGACAGTGTGGAACCGGGAGTGAGCCCCAGGGGACGGCGTAACCCCTCCTACCAACGACGCACTTAACATGCAGACATACGCTATCTACCCGGGAGACTGCTGCTCCTCAAAGAAAGTGGAGCATAGCTAAGCACTGTGGGAATATGAGGAGTGTTAATGGCCACTGCAATTTTCAATTAGGGTCTGGAAATGTCGTATTTTGTCAGATTGCCGTGGCTGCCATGACCTACAATGGTGAAGAAACTTGTTGTCTTACATGCCAAAGCTCCAAAACAACTCTTTCAAAGTAAAAATCCACCATAAACCACCTAAACAATCAACAGCGATTGGTGATGTACCTTGTATTTCTGGGTCCATTTCGTTGCTCGGCGGTGGACTTTTCTTATCTTTTCTTTGTGTTGGCCAAATGTAGATGATGTGATTTTTTTTTTTTTCAACAATCTAAAACATCAATGGTAAGTGTCTTGGTGTCAGTCACAGAATCAAAAAACGAGGGCTTTCTTTCTAGATTTGCCATTTTGCACCGACATTCAATCAATCATACATTTTCTCAGTAGCTTCAATAGAGCAGAATGCAATGCAGGCATCTGTGTGGATCTGTCGCACAGTTGTAAAGAAGCATTCTGTATATGCTCGTATCCAGTGCGTCAGAATATTTTTCTCCTGGATTGATAGTTGTAATTATAGTGCTCCTGGGTCTGTCTTTCAACGAGAGAATGTCACCTATTATTAGTTTCAGTCTGCGCCGCTGTTGCACACAGACTGCCTAGTGGCTGTGTATTATCGAGGAAGGAGCGTGCTGCGTCTCGAACCCCAGGCCCGATCGTCTGCATCTATTGTCCTGCGGGAAACGTGTGCGCCGCACTGTCATCCTGTCAGGACGATGCCAGCAGATGACGGTGTTCAAATCTGACAGAAGCCAAATATAAATATTGGCTTACATGTGAATTAACCGCCGCTACTGGAAGATTCTCTGAAACACCCTTACAGCAACAGGGTAGCCTGCAGGACTGGGGACGTTTTGTCGCAGGGACAAAGAGATCGTCAAGACAATAGGCTCGCTGAAACACTACAAGCCTTGCATGATCTATCAGGGGTTGTTGTTTTTTTTTGAATCCCCATTTTGTCTCTAAGCTCGTGATTCACCGTAGAATTTAGATGAAACTGTGGAGAAACCCTTAACCCTGCACACCACTCAACCAGTGTCTAGAGAGAGTTTATTCCCGGAGACTCTGTGTCTCGTTGAATTATCGTTCATGCTCTGACTGTTGACAGCGCCCCCCCGTTGACCTACTGCCTGCCAGCTGGTATGCAGTTGCAGTAATCGCAGACCAGAGCTCGGTGCAATATGCTGGCACTCTAAACTCCAGACTTTACCTTTTTGGAGTCAGGCCAATTTGGTTGAAGAAGCACCTACACCCTTGCATTACCTAGGTGGAAGTTGGTTTGCTGTCAGTGGGGCGAAAACCTTGTATCTCCAAAGTGTCAACTTTTCACAGCCTTGTTTTTTTTTAGCTTGACACGCATGCATTTTTGAGTTTATCCAATTGGTTTCCTCAACCTTTTTGGACACATTCCTCAACCCATAGAGGAGCATGAAATCCTTCGATGCATGTTTTCAAGTTAAAACACGAAAAACAACAAAACGAGTTACGAGACGTGACAATACGCAAACATTTTGACGGTGACTGTGATGACCCGCATCGATGTTGAAAACCCGTGTAAATATAGCGCCGACGTGAAATTTGAGACGACGTCCGTAAGTCGTCCACAGCTGCTACCTGCGTGGTTTTGTGAAACAGGGAACTAAATATATTTCTGATATCACGACGGCCTCCTGTCACCGCTGGAAAAACAGTTCTCTTTAGCTTTTAATGTTTTGTCGATCCGGTCTCACCGTAGCAAAATGAGTAGTGCACGTGCAGCAGGTGAGCACTAAATGAGAATGGAAAGAAATGACACCATTATGTTTTTGTCTTTATGGTCACATGGGCTGTTGGAGCCTTGCCGTTTATTCCATATGACTTCCTTAAGTAGAAACGAATCATCTGTTTATGGTTTTTTCTTTTCCGTTCGGGTTTAGGAAGAGGAGACGTTCCCTTCGGAAAGTGGAGTCACGAGTCCAATTAGCTGAGAAAACAAACATTGTTGTCATTATTTCTGAGAATCGAGCTCATAGCCTTTAGTTTAACATGCTGTGATGCCGTTGTTATTGCTGACAGGATGTCTGCCGGGATGGGTCCATAAAGTCATACCGGGTTGCCTGTCTTACTGGCCTCAGAGACAGGTGACCACTATCGATGCACTCATATCTCAGCTAAGTGATAGGCATGCACTGATAGCGGCCATCCCGTCAAACACGTGATTACCTGACATGCTGTCAACAAGAAAAGGGGATGGTGCGGTGCTGGGGTGACTTTAGTAAAACATTTGCAGTTTTTGCCCCACACATTCCCATGTTACTTCATGTCAACCAGTGTTCAAACCTATCAAGGTTGTCCACATTGATGCCACTCAGCAATCATACTTCGGCTGTCCCTGCAAACGTTTCCTCTGTCAGCTAATGTCGGAGTTCAGTTGTTTGTGGAGTCGTGTTGAAGTGGACATGCTGGAAGCTAAACAACTGAAATATGACTTGAGGTCCACCACAACCCATGTATGCGTTGCCTCCTCGACTCTTTCCCTCCTATGTGATTGAATAAAATCGAATAAAATATGGCAAAAAAAAAAAGATTCTCGTGTGTCCTGCAGGTTGGATTGGAGCCGTAGTTCTGCTGATTCATCGGGCTCCATTTTTCCTGTCCCTTAAGTGCACTGTGATGGCAGGGCAGCAAAGTGCAATGTCTCTGTTTTGCTTTGCAATGTACAATGGCTGCTCCTCTCCTCATTTCAGGATGCTCTTTCTTATTAGGTTTTGTGTCCCGGGGGTGTGCAGTTCAGCCACAACCACTCCATATTATACATATATATGTTATAGATAAATTCTCCACACTTTTGATGGACAGGCCTGCTGATAAAGGTGCATAACACTGATTTATTTTATTTTTTTCATCGTTTAACCAAGTCAAACAAGCGCCGTTGATCGATGGTCTCTAATAAGCCCAAACCAAAAAGCAATTTACCGGAGGTAAACAGAGCTAGTGCCGGCTAACAACTCATCCTCTTTTTAGGGCATGTCAGAAATGATCAGACAGAAGGTTCTTTTTGAAGATACTTCCGTGCCCGAGGAAGCCAGGCGAGCCCCCGCTGAGACGCTCGTTACGCCATAATTAGCTGAGTAGCTGGCAGCCCGGCCAACAAGGTGGCCGCTTGAGAGGGGAAACGAATCACGGGGGAGTTTAAATCTGTGTAAACAGACGCAGCGCTCTGCCCTGAAAAAATGTCCTCTGCCTCGCCGCGTTATGCGAATCTCTTGGGCGTAATAATCCAACGCACAACTCCGTACAGTGCCAGCATCTGCTAAATCAACCGGGGGGATCCTGCGTGTGGATATAAGCTCGCTGTGCGTATAAAAAAAATGACTCGTAGGCACTATGTTAATGTACGCTTTTTCTGAAGCTCTTAACTTTTGAATACTCCTGGTGCCACGTGCTGATAAACTGATGTAGGTTATGCTGATGGATGGGGGGGCCCAGAGGAAACTGGGAACTGTTCAATTATGTACATCAGAGTTCAGGTATGATGCGACCATGTTTCTGGAAACCAAAGGTAGGAATAACATAGGATTCATGAGCATTTTTGTTGGTGAAATGCCCCTTTTTAAAAAGTCCTCATCCAAGATCACACCCTTTCCAACTTCTACACCTCTCGGAGAGCATTTCAAAAAGTGACGCGTGATTATTCCCATCGATCACGGAGGCTCAGGTGTGCCAAGGCGGGACATCAGCTGTCACTCCTACTTTGCCTTGTGAACTTGATCTGTATTAAGCTATATTCAATTTCAGTGAAATGATGTACTCAGTGTCCACATTAACAGACCACATTAACGTCTCTCAGTTCAAAACATAAATAGCCCCAAAAAACTGGACCATTATCAAGTAATGATATGTCCGGGGGTAGGTGCGGGGCATGATATTGCTCGCCTTCAATTCAAACGTGGACGTATCGCATGGCATGGAGAGTTAACAGGAAATAAGTGAGCAGAACTACTCACACATGCAGGCATCCCAGTGACTCCTCCAACAGCGTATTGATCAACGTATCCTGTTTATAATCATTGTTGTTATAGGAGTGAATCAGAACGATAATCCTGAACACAGACACCGGAGCCCTGTGGCAGCTGGGCCTAGGACACGTTAATGTGTGTGTGTGTGTGTGTAGGTGTTTGTATGCCTGCTGTATGTAAACTTATTTTAGTTACCTAGGTCTGTATACTGTATTTGTGTGTGATGGCGGGTTCAGACTACACAATATCAGGCTGATTATAGCCCGATTCGGCAGACGTAGGGCGTCGGGTCGAGTCGGGAACGACGGAGTGCGACAATCGATCGTTTTATGTTGTGCAGTGTGACAGAGTGGACGACAACCGACGTCCCGACAAAAGACTAGCATGTTTTTGCCGTCCACAACGTGTTCCGTCTCGTCTTGTCTGTGACGTTGACCAATACGAGCACGGAGCGCTATAAACAAACATGGCGAAGCAAAAGAGAAATGAAGTTGTTGGTGCCACTAGGTGGAACTATGAAACAGAGGAAAGGTTTGTCAAGCTCTGGCAACACCACCCCTGTAGAGGCTAACCAGCTAGCTACATTTAGGTTTCACTACAGGCTAAAACAAAGTTATTTTTCGGAAGAACAGGTCCACAGTCGTTTTTTCTTTTTTTTTGCCTTTTCAGAACACAAGACAGCTAATATCATGCATACCGCTTTGGACGCCATTGTTTGTTTACATTCTCGTTGCCTAGCACCTGCTTTTCGATGACATCACGCACGTCAGCAAGCGATTATTGGTCGGTGACCAACGTGTAGTCTGTCATGTCTGTTGGCCAAGACACGGCACGAATTTATCACTCTATATCGCCTAATCTGACACAGTGACCATCGTAACAGACAAATATATCGTGTAGTCTAATCCCGGCATGAGAAAGAGCGAGAGAGAGAGAGAGAGAATAAAGGGATATAAAACATTAAAGCCTCCCTGGGCAATTCTGCACATTGGCACCCCCAAATGGCAGTGACAGGTACTGCAACTGTTTGAAGTTTGAGAACTTAATTACCCAGAAATCATGTAAGGCAAAGATAGTAAACCACTTGTTTCTCCTGAGTGTCTGGCAGCGGTGGAGGTGGGGAAGATATTCTTTTCGCAGCACCCATATTCAGCTCTCAAGTTTCAATTCAGTCACTTCCTGTGCTCTGAGAAGGTTTCCATCTGTGTGTGTGTTTACACAAGTGACTCAGCAGCAGTCAGATGGTCTGTCAGTCGGCATTGACCATAGCACTGTGACAGCTGGGTGATCAGTTATGCCACATCCTATTGGATCCGTCACAGCTCTGATTCACGAGGTGGAGCCGCATGATCAAATGACAAATGTGCACCAGCCAGGCAAAGAGGAAACAGACAGATTTCTCAAAGGAAAGATTTTATTTCATCCATCCTTGCTGCATCTTCAATCTACAAGTTCAAGGCACTGCTTCTTGTACGACTGAACACGTTTTTTTTCAAGGTCTAGTGAACAAGGTCTCTAGGGGAGTGGAGGCATCCAGAAAGTCTTTTAAGCTAACCCGGTTTGACAGAAGACAGGCAGCCAGCGCCAAAGTCACACAGAGGCGAGATTAAGAAGAAAACTCTGATTTTGAACTCTATGTGATTCATATTAATGATCTGTTTAGCACGAGGTTCACGCAGAGTTAAAAATCTCATTTCCTGTTCATTTCCTCGTGTGAATCCATACGCCTGTCGCGAGGCGCCCGCCAGCAGTTTGTGGGGATATTTTGTCAGGAATGCGATGAATGGGAAAGAGACTTGTAATTGTACACTTGATCTCAAAGCTGCGTCATATTTTAGCAAAAACAAAGAGTCATCCGCCGTGCAGCGCTCCTGAGAGTCGTCTTGTCGGTGCGCGGGGGTGTGTGTGTGTGGAGCGAGGGTGTTAATCACGGAGTCGGAGCATATTGTATAATTTGCCCTAGATCGCTGATCCGCATATTATTTCCTCCCACTCTTTGATGCCAGGTTCCTCTCCGATGATGCACTGTAGTTGTTTGGAAGGCTCAGACTTCAAACACAAATGCACCGGTGTACTGCCGTCGCCTTTTAAAATCCCCCTGTGGGATATTAGCTTTTACAAATAATCTGGTTTAATCCCTCAAGAAGTAAGTGAGCATCACTCTCAATTTTCATATCACATGAGTCCACAGAGTTTTGGCCTTAAACCACCGTGCTTCTGCGTCAGCACACTAATACCAACTAATACACACTAATAAACCCCCGAGTTGAGATGGTGAGTTCATGACTCTGTGGCTCTGACCCAGAAACCAAAGACTCGAAGTGTCATGTCGGTTTTGCAACCTATTTCCATCCATCCATCCATCCATCCATCCAACCACCTGTCTGCATCCTCCATGACTCACCCACTGACCCACTTTTTTTCTGGATGGATGTGGGAGAAGACGACATGAAAGGCCTGCACTCTGACACGCTCTATCTCTTTTTCTCGCTCCTTCCATCCCTCTATCAGCCGCACTCTCTATTTCCCTCTTTTTTTTAATAGGCAGAGAGAAATTGGCAGCCCATTAAAAAAAAACACTTCATGCCAAGTGTGTCAATTTGTCCTGTTTTCATGTACTTGTTATTTAGTTATGTGACAGCGTGTCAATGACTCTTGAGTTATCGCTGGTCTGAAATCTGCGTTATTGAGTACAAGAGGAAGGTTTTATAAGTTTTTGACCTAATGCGTCACCAACCATACCTAAGTACTAACAGACATAGATAAGGCAGAGGTAATCCCGTCAGGCTGCTTTCTTTTGGTCTGAACCTTTTTGAATGGACTCGCATATAACAATGTGCTCTTCTGGATTCCCTCGGAGGAGAAGACGTAACAGATGCTTACTTAAAAGTTTGCCTCGTCGTTGAGCTTTGAGATAAGAAGATAAGATAAGATAAGAGAGACTTTATTAATCCCGCCGTGGGGAAATTCACGTTACAGCAGCTCACAACAATAGAAAAACAGAATATAGAATAGAATAGAATATACAATATACAATATAGTGCAAAAAAAACAAGTGTGCAAACAATAGAGTGCCATAAGAAAAAGCAAAAAGATAAACAAGTAGTATTAACAAATTAAATATTAAATATATTTACAAGGTGGTGGAGGGGGAGATGATTGACTGGTTGTTGGGGGGGGGGGGGGGGGGGGGGGTATTAACAAGCCGCTCTCTTATTCTTTCTGTATGAGACGTCGGCTCTGCTCGTACAACTCAATGGGAGGAAGAAATATTGCGAATGACACGTTCCTCCAGAAAGTACGACGATGCCTCGTGGCCCACGGGCTTGCGTTGCATGCTCCCTGTACGATTCACAGGGTTCACTTTTCCTCTGCCATCCATTAACCCCTATCCTGCCTCCGACCCCCTGCCACAGTAGTACCCTCAAGTGCACAGAGCTCTTTAACCAGGCTCATTATGGGTAGAAAAAAAAACCCAAACACAATGTGCACAATGTCCTCGAGCAGAGAGTCGTGATCAGCCTCAACAAGAGGCTCTCTCCCGCCATTTCCCTCCCTTCATCTTGCAAGCCGCCTTGGGGGCAGATCACCGTAACAGCTGTGTCTGTGTGTCTGTCTTGCGGGGGGGAAATCCTGTCTGCGGTGTCGTGAGAGCTTAGTGAGTTCCCCAGGCCAGGGCAGTTAAACCACAGACCTAATGAGCTCTGATGACTGTGTTGGGCACCCAGGTGAGAGAGGTAAACACTGTTACCCAGGTACGCCGTGTATTCCTCCAAATGGTCGGTCTTATCTGGAGAAGCCGGTTTCCCAAAATGTAATTCCCCACATTTTTGAGAAAGTCCATGTTGTTGGGACTGAAATGCTCCTGTTGGCAGAGAGCGAGCAGCATGGTCGAAGGCACAGTTAAAGGGAAATTCCACCCTCAGATCTCATCAATCTGTGATGTTCAATACATTTGTTTGGTGTACCCACTTCTGCTTCAGTTAGTAATTTCCTACGTTTCCCAGAATGCCTTTTGACAACCCCCCCCCCCCTCCCCTTAGCTAGCCACCTAGTTTGTCAACATTGCGGCGTGTCTATGTCTGCATTGCATTCTGGTTCATATTCAATACATGAACTGAGTTATATCTTAGTTTAATACCATTTAGCTGTAATCCTCCTGTGTGATCTGTGCCATGCGTCTGGGCTTGAGTATGTCCTGGAAAAGTGTAGTCTTATATCTTTTCTGAGACGAGTGCTGCTTTCGTCTTGTTTAAGCCTCCCTACCACGGCAGAGTGTTGACAGGTAAGTTGTCAGAGGCCGGCTAGAGAAACGGAGCCTGCCAGGCATCCATGTGCTCACGAGTCACATTTCATTGTGTAACACTCCTGTCCACTGACCCGTGAAGTCTCTCTCATTTCTCTCTCCGTGCTATATGTTGCCCGAGGACGTTGATCATCAAGATGGGTCCTAAATCTGACATATATTTGAACATTTTATGATTCATTCTACCATTGGACCACGAACTGGACAACTGACCATGTGTGTTTGTGTAGGGGAGTGTATGGAATAGACTCTGATTTCATTCTAGACAATTCATAGTTTCATAAAACAGTTGCTATAAGCATGGATTCAATGTTAGAGATTCGTTAGCATCATTGATGTGCTAGTATATATGATATATAAATGCAAAAAATTGTTCCCATGAACAACCATAATAAGGACTTAGATACTGATACTTAAAGTAGTGTATTGGTGTCACAGTTATTTCCTCATCACATCATAATCGCCTGTTGGCTTACATCAGTGCTGTTCACCCTTTCACCCAGTTTATGTGTGGTGGCCTGCGTTTCCTGCCATCCAGTACCAAAGTGCATCTAAAATCTATTTAAGTTGTGTCAAGAGTATTGAGGGGTGCGATTTGTAGTTCTGTCATAACAGCCGCCATTAGTTCAGCAACTTCAGTTTGTTTACAAGGAGAGTGCCATCACTGACAGCGGAGCAGTAAGGTGACCAAGAAACAGCTTCCATGAGAATACATCAGTTAGGTGGATATGGACGAAATGACCTCACACTGCATTTGTTTGGGAACATTTTGAGGGCATGTCTGAAAAAAGTCTCTTTTGTGTGTTTTTAGATGCGTTTTGGAAGCATGTAGGCGTGCACTGCGGCAGTGATGGTGGAACCAAAGTTACCAGCGGTAGTGAGTCATTGCTGTAGCCACTGGACAAAACCACTGAAGTCAACTTCAGCACCACTGTTTCTGATTAAGTGGCCTGATGCATGATCAGCTCATGCATGCGAGAGTGGCGGCCACACACACGAGAGGTTCGGTAAGAAGATGCAGAGTGGGCCAGATGTGACCTTTTCTGGAGTCCGGAGCCCAGGGAACAGCGGTGTAACCTGGGTAATTAATGCTAATGCAAGCTTGGTGCTGACTGCGTGGCTTTTTTGTGCTTTTTTGGTCCTCCAACACGTGCTTTCATAAACCGCAGGCCGGCGACTCGTCGTGGAAGAAATCGGAAAGATAAGATACGTTTTTGGACGGGAATGAATTGGAATTTGATCTCTTTCCTGTGTGCTTGGACGTTTCCCCCCAAAATTCTATTTTATCCATTTGATTGAGGCGTTGTCCCTCCAATTTGTCTACTCAGCTGCCAATTCTTACGCTGCTTATGATGCATACAAGCATGTGCCGTGATATAATTCAGACCATCCGCAGTCTATGCATGATCTTTCATTTCATTTCTGTTAAGACACTTTCAAATATGTTTTGTTTATGTTTATTTAACATCTTTTACTCTGAAATGAATTGATAGAGAGAATATGTATCATGATACTGAGAGTCTTGACTTAACTGTAAATGCATTTAGGAGCTGCAGGTTTGTTTACCGTTACAACAGATTGACCTAATATTTGAAGGGGCCCGTCATTTGCTCGATTATTTCTCAGCTATCTGTAGACCTGGTTGCATCCTGCAGGTAGATTGATATTATTATTACGCTGGTATGTGAAAGTTTTTTCCTGCAATTTGTGTACATGCGTGCGCTGCAGCTGGCAAACACGGCAGAAAACAAACTGTCAGATTGAAGCGCACCAGATGGAGGTAAATCCCACAAACCGCGGTAAGCTTCCTCGCGTCTCTGGTGGCAGAACATGATGTCCTTGACAACAAACTCCCCCGCCGGGCCTCTTCACACCTCGCTCACAAAGAGATTAAGGAGGCTCGCCGATCTTCTGAGAGCTCCCACAGGCTGAACAGCGGGTGTGTCTGCACAGCGCAGAGGGCATAACCAACCCCTGATGCACACACACACACACACACACACACACACACTGCGTTATCACAGAGTACCAGTATATACCCTGTCCCTAAACCTTAATCCTGATTATTGCTATCTCTCCTCCGCTGTCCTCCCCAAAACCTCTCCTTTCCTCTCCTCCTCCGCCTTCCCTCATTTTCTAATCACTTTCTTTCTTGTTCTCTCTCATCCTGCTCATCGAGGCTCCATCCATCTTCTAATGCCCTCAGCGCTTCCACAAGTTGGGCAGGTAGGCGGCTGAAGTAACCAGCTGTTAACTCGCTCATGCCCTTCCCCTGCTTCCTTCTCCAGGGTTATTACCAGCCACTGAAGTCCATTGTTAGTCTTCTCTCACCTAGGCTATGCGGGCCCCTGCACATCTCCTTACACAAAACAACGGTTCCCGGTTACAAAAGACCTGAATTACACCATGCCATCTGGATTCAGCTGAAGAGTGTGATGAAAAGCTTCCCTACGGTACCTCTGCGATTGGTTGACAGCCCCAACACAGTGCAAGCACTCGCCCCGTCCCCTCAATTGGCCCCCAAAGGCAAATCGAAGCAATCAAGTCCGTGTGACCATTCACAGGATATGGATGACACTCTTCACTCTTTGTGAAATGAATGGCTGCTATTCCACTGGCTCTCTGGAATCGCCTGTGTGGAGTGGAAATGGAGGTCTTTGTTGAAAATTGAAGTTAATCTGGTGAGGGGATGGGGATTTAAATAAACCTGCTGCATGGATTACCTTTCAATTGCTTTTTGCTCTAGGAATTATAGATATACAATTTCGGTAACTAGAGGGTAAAAGCAGTTAATGAAATTGCATGCAAATTTGGTATTGAGTTGTCAGAACCGAATGATCTGAAGCCTCAAGCTCTGCTCCACTGTTAACTGTTACCAATCCAATCTAACATGCAGCTAAAATAAGTCTCTTTTTTATTGCAGTCATATTATTAAATGCATGGAAAAGCTGAAGATCAGCAGTGGAGAAAGTTTTCCTATTGTTTGATGTGCTACTCTCTCGCTAAGGTAAACAGTAGCGCAAGGCAGAGATGAACTGTCGATTCCCAAATCAACAACATTCGGTGGCTACGCCGTGATTAAATTTCTCTGTGAAAGTAGACTTGCCACTGCTAGACCCCTGAACAATAACTCCTCCCACCCCGAAAACTCATTATACTCATTATATCCTGCATCTGCGTCTGCGTTGCCTCGTCGCTCCCCGAGTCTGGGAGCACAGCACAGCAGAAGGGAATACTGATCACATTCATTTAACCGTCCTCTTTCTTGTCCTTCCCCTTTGTCCTTCCCCTTTGTCTCCCCACTCTCTTTTCCCTCCAGCTCTGACTCTCCTCATTATATGTTCTCCTTCCTCTTCTTCTTCCACCCCCATCTCCATCTCCACCTCTCTCTCTCTCTCTCACCAGTGCAGATAATGAACTCTGCAGCGGACCGATCGGTTTCCATGGCATTTCTGCTCATTCTAGCACAGGAAGGTGATTCGTTCCATTAAGGTTGATCAGTAGAAGAGCATCGCATGTCCCGACATGTAACCATTTCTTGCAACTGCACTTACTAACCCTTGTTTTAAAATTGATGCTCGAATAGTTTTGTTCGCCTCTACACACCTACAATGCTGAATATTATGCAAACCGCTACCTGTTGCAGAGGGCCAAGAATATTGTAATCATCATTAACAGTAATTATGAGAGGCTGCATTCATCCTGAACATCTTCTTTCCTGTTAACGGGGGGGATAACAGCTGAATGACTTAACGGTTTAAACAGCCTGATAATGATCAACACCATACTGCTGGAGGGCCCCAGATGATCAATCAGATCAATATTGATTTCGTAAGTATTACAGGCTAACTGAACTCGATGCCAACACTGCCTGTGGCCTGTTAGAGGAATACAACATGTTTTGGGGAGACTGGCCTGTCGGTACATACACATGAAGTAGTGCGAATATAGACACTGAAATCATCTGCATACTGTAGCATACACTAAGTGATAGTAGGACACTAGCATTTTTTTTGTGTAGAAATGAGAACTTGTAGCAGCTCTAAATGGTAAATGGTAAATGATCTTATAATACTTTTGAACTAACAGGGACTACTTCCCCTGTTTCCAGTAAGTGAACACTGAGGGCAATAGGAGATTGCTTACAGCTAAAAAAAAACAAATCACTCACTCACCTGAAATAGATAAAAATAAACCTGGCCACATCAGCTATATTGAGTTCAATTCATGTTCATAATTTATGAATCTGCAAGCCATATAATAAAAACCATTAAGTAAAAAAACAAAGAGGTCAGACTTCTTACTTTGGATCAAGCTAGTCGCATACGATCAGTGGCGGTTTTGGGCACGGGCGAACCGGGCACCCGCCCGGGGCGGCGTTTTTTCATGACACATGGAGGGCGGCACAAGCACTTAAAAAAAAAAAAATCATCTTGGCCGCGAAGCGGTTTTCTATTATCTATCATAACACTGTGTGGGGAATTGGCAAATTGGCGCCCCCTGCAGCTGCAGGCGCCCCTGCTTGCTGAGAAGGTGCCGTGCACAGAAGCTCACGCTGGGAACACACTGGACGCGGAAAGAAAAGGCAGCGCCGCGAAAGGCGCCGATCGAGCAAGAAATAGTTTTGTTGAACACACTGGCGTTGAACGGCGCTGATTTCCGCTGGTTTTCTCAATGTAGGGGGTTGGTCTCTCTCCCTGCTTGTGTGTGTGCCTGCTCGTCTCTCTCTCTCTCTCTCTGTGCCTGTTTGTCTCTCTCTCTATTCAATTTCAATTTCAATTTGAAGCTTTATTGACATGAAAAGACAGTGCTTATATTGCCAAAGCAAACGTATATGAACAGACAAAGAACAACATTTACAACCATATGAAAGTACATGCCACAGTAACAGGGCAATACAAGTAAGAACAGCAATGAATGAAAACTTATTAAGTATTATCAGTGCTTAGTTTGTGCCGGGGCTAGTGGCAAATGTCTAGAATCTGATTTTGCGCTCCGGCAAATCAGAGCTCTGGGCTCTAAAGTGCGACAACAACACGTATATTAAACTGGTATTAAACAACGTTACGTCCAGTGAACCTTACAAGAGTAGGTGCGCGAGGCAATGCGAGTTGAGCCCCGGCATCTCTTATTCTACAAATTAAGCACTGAGTATTATGTATACTTGAGCAGTATGATTGAATATGATTAAAATGCACATGCATCTATATATACATATAAATCTCTCTCTTTCTGCTTATGTGCGTGTGCCTGCTCGTCTCTCTCGATCACAGACGGTAAAAGTTTAGACACAACTCAGAAATACCATCAATCAGGGTGTTTTATTTTGAAATTTGTTATATTTTGGAAATCGAACGGATGCTCTATGCCGTTCCTGTGTCTGACTTCCTGCCCAGCTTTACACATTCGCTCACGAATCGAGAAGGGGAAAGGGGAGGGGGACGCCGCGCGCGGGGGGACAGTTCACCTCTGGGTCTCCCAAATGGAACGGACGAGGGGGGGAACGGGGGATCCACTGTATAGAGCAATAGCCTACTCTAATGAAATTAGTGGGCTAGTCAGTCACACCTCGACTTTCTTCCAAATAACGCACATTTCATTCATAATATTATAATTACAGGCATAATTCCTGCACGTTTTTGTTTTTGTGAAATGGCTAATACAAATAGGTAATACAAAACGATTAGGCCTATTTGGTCACCAAGGTGAATTGGTTTAGTCTTGACTTCTGGTCGTGAGTGACAGTGTTGGGGGATGGGAAATCTGTTGATTGTCGAGTGCCAAATAAACACAGAGATGGACAGGAAAAGGTCAAAGCCATCAGGTGCCCAATTTAGGAAAAGAAGAAGAGGAGAAACGAGCAAAAGATAAAGGTATGCCACTTTGTGTTTTTTTTTTTTTTATTTCGGGGGGGGGGGGGGGGGGGGCGCTCGGAGGGGGTCTCGCCCGGGGTGTAATTCTATGTAGAACCGCCACTGCATACGATCTCTCAACATGGTGTATGCTAAGAAGTTTGCATGGAGCACCGGAGGGAACGATCTACCGGGTGGTCTCGGTGTTTATGTTCTCGTCACTTAACGGATAAGCTGACCATCTCCCAAACACTCGCACTCCTTTAAGGCATAGCGCTCATCGCTGAGCCATTTAAATTTCAATAACTTAAGCCAGCCAGTGTTTAGGTTGGATTAAAAGGGATTAAGAGGAGAGGAGTGGTGATGGAAGATCAATGTGGAAGGACCTAGTGAGATTAGTCAGATTTGCCGTGTGTGTGAATGCAAACTGCAGCGCCGTTTGTGTTGTAGCGAAAGGGAAGTCCATAACCTTGACACCGACGGTAATTCGTTTCTCATTCTAAGAGGAATGGGAGGCTGCTTTCATGACTTAAAATACAAACACCTGCACATAGGAGATTGGTCTGCTGTGTGCGAGTGCGAGTGCGTGTGCATGCGACGGGTCCATACTCTCCTGCGACTGCAATTAGCATGTATTGTGCAGCTCCACATCTGCATTCACAGAGAGGCTCATTTGCCCCTGCATTCAATACACTATAATCACACTCTTGCACCATCCAACATGATAACATCTCCTGAAACACATGCACGCACACACACACACACACACACACACACACACACACACACACACACACACACATTGATTAATGATCAACGTGTTAATGACTACTGATTGCCATTGGATGACCTAGACTTCGTTGAGTCAGTAGCCAAAGGTGAACCTTTAAAGGTACAGGTTAAAGGTTCCTTGGTGCCGCATACTGAAAAGAGTAGGAGAGGCATGAGAGGAATGCTAAACACAGTGGCAGGACATTAATGGTAATGTCCCATAGTACCATACATCTACCGTACAACCACATCTATCTTCTGCTAGGTTGGAAGCCATTGATTCAACCAAAAGGAGAGATCGCTGGAGAAAGGGACTCTTCACGCGTCTCTCGCAAGCAGGTTGATCTCCCTATAGAATGGCAAGGCTAACTGTTCGCAATGTCATCGGCCAGATTTTAAAAAAATGTTTAAGTTATTTTTTTCTTTGCTGGGACTCAAGAGCAACTCCCACACGTTAAAGTAAATGTCAGGGTTGAAGTGAATGTGAAGTGAAGTGAAGTTACCCATAAACACAGGGCCTGTCTAGGTAAGAGCACTTAACTAGACATGAACAGTGTGCAGCAGAACAATAGCAGGTACAATGTTGTTTCAAAGGTGCTTCCCTCATGAAAAGAGAACTTCTCTGGTGCGTCCCCAAACAGGTGGCTGGAGTCTTGAGTCTTTGTTCAGCCATGTTAGTGTGTTACTGGAGCACATTATGTTTGTTCTGGGTTCAAGTTCTTGGCACCACTCAGTGTTTGTCTGCTTTTTTTCTCTTGGCCTCGTTCACATCTCTCTCTCTCACTTTCACCTCTCTCTCTCCCTCTCTAACTCTCTCTCCTGCCTCTCTCTCTCTCTCTCTCTCTCTCACACACCTCTGTCTCTCTCTCCCTCTCTTACTCTCTCTCCCGCCTCTCTCTCTCTGCTTGATACCTGTTATCAGTCGCCATAGAAACTCTGTGGCGGAGAGAAACAAAGCCCACCTGGCTAGAGACAAATAACTGTCTGCTCTGGTCATTATAGTACTAATGCAGGATGATTAGAGAGAGCAACACCACGCCAAACAACAACAGCTGTTCAGTAAAATACAGAATGAATAAAGAGAGGTCAGCTCCTGCGTTCACTGTTTTCATTGTTAGTGTCCTGCAGAAATCCTGCCACACCCAGCGTTTTTTTTAGGATTTGAGAAATACTGATCTATCTAATCATTGATGCCTGTGAATTTGAGACATCTTCACAATTTCATCGATGTCTTGTTCCCTGGAGAAAACACCTGGAACACGATACACGACAATAAAACAGGCAAAAATAGACACATGAGGTTTCTGTAGCACACCAGAAAGATTCAGAGTGAATCAAAGCTCTCTGAGAAATGCACTTTGGATTATGCCTGGAGTCGCACAGCTCCGTGACTAAGCAGTGTAAAATATCTTAGGCTTGACAGGTTTGCAAGCAGGAGCGGTGAATGATAGCATATTGGTCATTCTGGCCCCTGCTCATTAGAGTGACGCTTCAGATATAACCTAGCGACCAGGTTCCACATTTGGCTACTAGGTCAGGTGGAAACAAGCTCAACTTCCTTTGTTTTTATTTTTTGGGACAGGTCATGCAAACAGCAGGTACAGATCCTATACTAATACATCTTTGCAATCTTTGGTGGTGTCAACTTTGTTTACCCCCGAGCCGGTCCAAGCTCCGCCCAGCAACCATCCAGCCTGTCGGCCCACCAATCAGAAACAGCTTCCTCTTCCTCCCTCCACTAACGAACGTCAGACTGCGAGTTTGTTGGTGAGACGAGATGGAAATGTTAGAATCTGTCAACACCAACGTCTTAAACACCAATGCCATGGTGGTTTGTCCTCGGTTCATTTTGTTTGTCTGCTGGCTATCGGATGTCAACATCTGCCTCCGTATACCCATAAACCCTTGTGCTTTCAGGTCGTTACCTGTAGTTGATTTGGTTCGAATGGCGTTGCTCTCAGCTGCCCAAGCAAGCTGAGTAAATGCAACTAACCGCCCCAAACATGCTTGAATTATATATTCTGGGTATATAACGTTGCCTATTCTTTAACATTTGAACGTGGGGGGTTGATCTTGACAACATCTTGTAATGTGCATCTACTCGTACAGTTGAAGTACAACGCTGACTCTGAGGCCACCGTCAGGATTGTAATGCTCCACTCACACACGCTGTCCACAAGCCAACCTACCTGCTCTGGATGAAACATTTGAAATAATCCACTGTTCCAACCATCTAACCATGTGCCCGTGACGTCGTGAGTTAGATGTCAACTACCCCGCCCCCTGTTTGTTCTCCCGTCATTTTCTACCAGCAGAAGCAGAAATGTCGTCAAAAATAAGTTTGAGGAGTGGAGAAAATGTTCTCAAAATAGCTAGAAATCAACGTAGCTCTCTCACCATCGCTCCTCATGTCCTGAGACATCAATCAAGCGTGAATTCCAAATGTCAATTAAACACCAAAACCTTCCGTGACTCTGGGTTTAGAAGAAGAAAAACAACGGTGAGGGTTTTGGATTTTGACAGCGGCACGTCTCGCCAGGTTTGTGTGTGTACGTGTTCATGCATGCTTGTAAGGTGACCCATCGCTCTGAGGTCCCGACCCATTTAGAAAGCTCTGCGGGGCTTCTGGAAAGAGAAGCAGGACTGATTGATCGCGCCCAGGAGGTTTCGTTTTTGGAGAAGAGGTCAGAGCGACCTGGAAAAAACCCTCCTCGGCTCCCATCAGCCTCAGCTAGCCTGCCGGTGCGCAACCTCTCACCGGAGATTTTTTTCCAAAGCTCTGTTGTGTTTTTATTTTTCAGTTGGGCTGTATTGACATTGGCCTCCTCTTATCTGCCGTAGGGCCTGTTTATGGAGCGCTGGCTTTTTATAGAACTACATCTCCCTTCAGCCCTTAGATTTTATTTACACAGGAACAAATTGGGCATTGAATCTCCGATCCCAGTTTGTTATTCTGCTGTTTTCCTTCAAGTTGAATTGATGTCTCTCAAATTGATTGTGTCTTTAATTACAAAGGGGCGACAATATGTGGCTGCTCAATGTGTTTGAAATGGAGCAGTATTTTGAGTAATGTGGCATCTGTAAGTTGCAGACACCCATCTATGTGTGTATATACACACACATGACAGATAAAGACTAAGAAGAGAGTAAATTAATTCACTATTTGAGTGCAGTTTTTGAACTTTTGATTGGACGCTGACCTTGAGTAATTGTTGAGTAATTGTTTGAGCTTTAACAATCAAATGATTTCATTGCAGCACTAACTGTGATGCGCCATGTAGCAGTTGCTACCGTACCGGGGTCCGTGACAGACAGAGACATGGGCAGGAGGAGGAGGAGGCTGCAGGAGGCCGCATCCTCCGCGGACCTCGGTCGGCTGGTACCGGATCCAGAGTAGAGTCAGTCCACCGACTCAACTCTCCCCTGGATCCAAGCTAAGCCTCACCCCACCCTCCTCCCAGCTGCCACACGCCCATGTTCCTGTTAAATCTCCTAGTGTACTGTCACGATGTCCACAAATTTGACCTGCGTGTCAATGGACCGATTTCATGACGCAGAGAGAACAGCGTATGTGCAGCATGTCTACAGCCAAACTGCATTTGTCAAAGTGAAAAATCCACCCTAAACATTCAGCCTATTGTGTAAACATGGACAAGACCCAAAACCAGAAGCTGGACATCTGTGTTCATGTTTACACAATAGGCTGAGGGTTTAGGGTGGATTTTTCACTTTGACAAATGCAGTTTGGCTGTAGACATGCTGCACATACGCTGTTCTCTCAGTGTCCTGCTGCGACTCATGATTTGTCAAATTTTTGGCTAGACTGCGATCACTCTGCTGCTACAAGGCAGACATCGGCAGAGCCACAGCCTGGACCAGTTATTACTCAGGTATTATACTGTATGCTCTCTCTTGTAGTGAGGCTGGTGCAGATCGAGAGGACTGGAAAAAGTTGCTTGTGGATCTAATCTCATGTCATGTCCAGATATATTTGTACAAGTCAGGCCAGTGGATGTTGTCGGAAGGATGTTGTTTGACAGATTTGGCGCTGATTGTGATAAATCAATATTTAGTCTGGATTTTAGAGGCGTGTGTGTGTGTGTGTGTGTGTGTGGTGTGTGTCAGTTTGTATTCAATCCACCTGTGCTCTTGATCCAGGCGGATGGGGCCTCCTGTCTGGCGCGTGCCTTGTCGTCTTGCCAAACACAGTGTGCGCTTGTGTGTGAATCAGCACATCACATTACAAACATTTGTACAAAAATAGGCTGTATGAATGAAATGTGACTGGGTGAAAGGCAGTGTTGGTCAGACAGGCGCGTGTTTGGAGATCATGAAAAGGCTTCACTAGGGATCATTTCCTCTCGCTAAAGCAATGTCAACAGAAACATTATGTCCGGTGGAAGAGGTGTGAAATGTGTGTTTGCGTGTGTTCATGCGCACCTGAGTGTGTGTGTGTGTGTGTGTGTGTGTGTGCGCGCGTGTGTGTTAATGCGAATGTGTGTGTGTGTTTGTCTACGCGTTTTGCTAAGAACATTGTGTCTGGTGCGGTTTCTTTGCCCTCGTCATCTATTACATCAGAAGGTTTTCGCTTCACTTGTTCCGTAACAGCGTGTTTCTTTCAGAGGGTTTTGAAGACTCAATGGAAACAGTGAAAAATGTCACGGCGATGAAAATGAAAACGAACCACCACACTTTTAATGTCGCTATAAAAATGGATACAAGCGGATGGATGGATGGACGGACAATCAAAAAAAGCGCACCATACACTAGCGGCTCTAAATTGGTTCTTTAACCAACAGTTGGGAACAAAGAAAGCGAAGGTTTAAGAACGCCGTAGCGAGATAACAAAGCGTTATTTCAGAACCAGCAGGTCAAGATGCCTCTTCGTCAAAGGGGAAGCCTGCTGTTGTCCTTTGAACGCTCCACACAGGCGACCAACAACGGCGGCTGTTCTTGCTCCTACGCCCTCAGTCACTTCAAAGTCATCCGCCGTGCTCCGAAAGCACTCAGACCTAATGGATAAGGCAATTGCCCTATCAATTCAAAAACAGGAAAGCATGGGTTCAAAGCATTCAAGCGGTCAGTAGAGTAAGAGAAGGTGGTGGAGGGGTCTTGCCGGTGTAGGGGCCGGGTTGCCAGGCGTTACGGAAATGCCCAGGTTACATAACTCCACAGACGCCGCATAGACACCGTCGGGAAAATGGCCGGAGCGGTGGAGCGTGACGGAGTAGTAGTTGGGGTCTCCCGGTAATGAGGACCATCTAGGCTACACTCTCCCTCAGTCAGTCAGACAGCATGCTGACCCCCTCCTCTCATGCAAGAGAACCGATGTGTGCTGGTGTGTTACCCAGAATTCTTGTCTTTCTTCTTCGAACGGGAGGGAATGTAAATAGGAAGATAAACGGTGCTATACTTAGAGAAAAGGTATGAATGACTTTTTGATGTGAGTGAATCAGAAGTCCGTGGATGCGAGAGCCGGGGGCCCAATCCTCCAGAGATTGTGTGTTTTGTAACGGGGGGGAGATGCAGTTTTATTGATCCATGCATGATTCACGGTGTGTTATTCACATAATATGATGGAAGAAACCGTAGAGAGACGTTTGTCAGCCTGACTTCATGCATTTATACGCCGATTACAACGTCAGACATTGAGATATGGATTTCATATGACTCAGGACGGTTCAATATTCCATGCATATTGCATAGCAGGGAAATATGTGACCTATTCCATAAGAGGTTAGTGGAGAGGAAGAAGAACGATGGAACTGTCTTACAGTTTTTCTCAGTTGCTTTGGTACATTTCTCAGATCAGAATTGAAATTCTCAAAACTACTTCTCAACCTCCACATCATCTAGTCACTTGTGCACACCATAAAAGTATTTTCTCATTCTTTTGAACAAATTGCAAATGCTTTAGCACATTCATGCAAATGGTTATGTCCAACTGTCTGCTGTTTCCTACATTATCAATAGTTTATGTCATGTTGATCAAAATGTATTATATTGGTTCTCTGTTGAATCGTCTCACCCCCCAGAACATCTAGGCACTAGTCATTACATGCTAAATGGTTGAACCAGTTGTCATAATCTGTCAAGCATATTTTCTATACATTTCTATTAGACTTATTTTGTAAATGTGTCCTGAATTGATGAATTGCTCTCAGGTGAATCTTGACTTTCACTACAGTTTTTCTCAGTTGCTTTGGCTCAATTTTCGAATTACAGTTGAAGTCATCAAGACATTTTGTTACCTGAGCACAACAGAAAGAGCATTTCTCTTTGTTACCATTTGCAAATGTTTTAGCACATTTAGGCAAATGACTAACAATTATGACAATTTGAACAATTATTGGTTGTAAATGTCTTGTCATTCTGATGGACTGACATGTTCACTGACATAAATATTTACTTTTGAGAGATGAACTAAGGATTTTGAGTTACTGGCTTTTGCAGGTAATCCATTGTGTGGTGCTGTTTGTACCAATGGTTTCGAGAAATGCGCTTACTGTTTTGCAAATCTTAAGGATGATTTGAGAAATGTACCAAAGTGATTGAGAAAAACTGTAAAAGGCTTCCTCTAGTCGGTGGCTTCAGATAAACAGGTTTGCATTTCATTCACATAATGGCCTTTGCAGAAGAACGGGACACATAACAAAATACTTTTTTCTCCACACCTTTCTATGCATCCTGTACTGTAACCCTGGGTTTCCAAGACCTTGCATCCTTGCTTGAAAGCAGTTGAGGCACGACGTCTTCCCACTAGGTTATTTATTTCTGTATTGAGCGGCTGTTATGTAAGGCGGCTTTGCAGGGAGACTTGGTCAACACAGAAAATGTACACAAACTGTATTCTGGATTAGTTTGTTTTGCCTTTTGAAAAGCATCAGAATTTTGGCGTTAAAATGTTGGCAGCTATGGAAATGTTTGAGCCACCAGTGCTGAGGCCCTGATCTATAGCCATATGTATTATGTAATAAGTGTTTTATTAAATATCTTGTACACAGACTAAATGTACATTGCATGGTTTTAGCTGTGATCTAGCACATGCACTGGCCCATGTGCCCCATTAGTATTTTGCCATGCCCGAGTAAAACGATCATGGAAAATCAAAAAGGTTTTGCATTGTGTCCAACAACATCCCAAGAAAAGGTGTGGTTAATTTGGAAGAGATAAGGTGAGGGAGCTTTATTCCTGTTCGGCAAGCGGTTGGATGACTAACCATTCAGCCGCGAGCACTTCTCAGTGAAGTTGACTTTGTGTTTATGGGGCATTCTGATCGTGTGGCTGCAGACGAACGTCAAGGTAGAAAAATGCTGTTTTTTGTTGATTTTGATCCATTCGCTAAAACATTATTCTCTTTGGTACGTTGGAACATAAGGAAGTTCTTTATGGGGCGAGGAGGAGGACAGAGGTACGGTTAAGATAGTAATAGACTAGCTACGTTACTAGAGCGGAACATTAACGGCGTTTATTTACCTCACTGAGAAATTAGGTTTCAAAAGAAATCAGGAAAGCAAAGACAAAAAGTATTAATATTATAGGTTATTCTAAAGTCATTTAGGAGAATATAAAGAAACTGAGGGACGTCCAGTACTCACTGGGATTGAAACCAGAGAGAACCCTGCGAGGCGACAGAAACTATGCCATTATTGTTCGACTGAACAAACAATATATGATGGCAACAACACAGATCCTCGTGTACATCGGCTCTCAGGGCAATTAGCCCAGAGCCATCCATTTACCGCAACGTTAGGTAACGGGTCGTCAGTACTTTACATAAATCTCGGCTGTTTGTTGACAGAATCCGACCTTTATCTCCTCTCCCTCTCCGTCTGTCAGTCAGTGTGTCTCGTCTTTCTCTCTCTCTCTTCCGTCTCTCCGTCCCTCCGTCAGTCGGTTTCTTATCTCGATTCCCTCCTCTGCTCCTCTTCTGTTTGATATAGCCAGCTGTGGCCGCTCACCTGACCCACGACCATCAGGCTGTCAGGGTGATAATGTAAACCTCCCTGACAGGAGATAACAGCCCACCGGGATAATTGGCCAGACACACACACACACACACACAGATGGAGCCAAAGGAACACAGTGAAAACACCGCTCAGTTGCCATGGGGACTCAACCCCTGATGGAGAGGTTTATGTGTGTGTGTGTGTGTGCGCGCGCGCGCGCGTGTAGACTCAACACTCGTTACTGTGTACTTTGGCCAGTCGAGGTGCATTCAGGAGAGGCAAACTTCAAACACTGAGTGGTGATGTAACAGGGAAGCAGGGCCACTTGCAAAGACAAGGCCAGTTTCTCACAGTAGCAGAGACACCCTGCTGGTTCATTACAACCACAAGTCATTTATTCCACCATAATTATTCCATCAGAGATCAAAGGAACGTGCATGTTGCCGGTATTGTGCCATTTAATTCACAAACAGCAACCAAGTCTGGGTTCAGCCACCAGCAGCTTTGCTCTTTGAACCTGCTGAAGCAGCTTTGTTGCAAAGCAGTCTGGACTCCATATCCATTAAACTTGCTCCCTCTGGTGGTGAGAAGTGGGTGTTACAATTTCAATTACAGTACCATCTCTTAAATTCTTCTCAGCAGGTAGTTTGTGCTCGGCTGCATGACAAAACCACCAGAAATAGTCGTCGGGATTGCTTTTGGTACCAAGGCACTTGTTCTGTGTTTTGTATCTCTATCGGAACCAAGAAAGATAAGATATTATATGTAATTCTCTGATGGAAGCTGCTTTTGCTACAGCCTTTCTGCCCTCGCTCGAGCCTGACAGACACGCAAGACGCTCTTCTTCTTCGTCCCTGCTGTGGAAGTTGTCAGGCATACAGCGCCCCTCTGGATTACTACTGCCATTGCATGTTAAGAAAATAAATGTAATCACATGCCGCCATTGTATGGGGGGCCAAAAGGGACACTCAATAATCAATTCGTCAATAGATAAATCAATTGATAAATCAATAATCGATCAATTAATAAATAAATAAATGTTCAAATACATGCATAAATAGATAAAACAATAGACAAATGAATCAACAATTTGATAATCAAAAAATAAAGTGATAAATGAAAGCTTAAATACATGAACAAATTGAGAAAATATAATTTAATTCACTATTTGATAAATAAATTGATAATTACATTTTCGATTGTTGTATTATCTATTGATGCTTTATCTATTGATGGACTGATTATCTATTGGTGGGACCCAAACTGCTGTCAATCATTTTATGTTACAGAAGCTGTCATTGGTCAAAGCTCTCTAGCTGTATCAGAGAGGGTCAAATGGTTTGGTAGTTTTCTGGGGGTTTTAGCTGCGACCAGCTGCAGCTCTATAGCTCGCTCTGTTGGTCGGTCAGTCGGTCGGTCGGTGTTTATGCAGAGTTCTGCATGCACGCCGAGATGTACATGCCCACCACAGAACATTGGCTTAACTACAAGCCAACAATAACTGGACGCTATAATGTTTTGTGAAGAGAATTCTTATTTTTATACTAGTACGAACCTTCACTGTTATTCATAAATTACGATATATAGTCACAAAACATTATAGCGTCCAGTCACTGCTGGCTTGTAGTTAAGTTCTGTGGTGTGCATGCAGAACTCCTGACAACGGTCAGCTGCTTCCCTTGGCAACCAAGACAAGTCAGCCATTGGCGTTTTATCAAAAGAAATCAAGGACTCTCAAATTTAACATTGACCATGCAGAGCACTGAGCAAGTTCATAGGTCGGTGTGTGAAAGTGTAACCTTCCTGTAAGCACCTTTGACCAATGACCAAAAGGGTCCAACTGCAGACCTCCTCAGGCCCCTCTCACCCTGCTGGTCAGAGAAAGTATTGTATTTTCTTTCAGAAGTCAATTACCAGGTCATAGTTCACAATATATATACAAAATATAAACAAAATATATACAAAATACAGGGGATAAGTATGAGCTCTGAAGCTCCACAAACTTCCATTACATTGATAATTGTCACTCCAGTTATGTAAAACCTGAAAAAGTTTTTACATAAGTTTTTACACCTTGAAAAAGAGAAAACATTCACAGTAGGTAGGCTAATGGTTCCAAACAGTTACCATTGCATAACACCCATCTTGTTTTGTTTCCTAAAGCTTCGCACACAGGAATGTCAACAGTGTCTCTGACTTCAGACATGAGCAAATCACAGTCATCTTGACGTTCAAACTGAAACAAAAAATTCTCCATCAATTCCTGACGTTCTTCATCGTATGCCTCCAGCAGTTTTTCTTCGACTTCCTTTTGATGTCTTGATCCCAACATGAGATAGGAAGGTTCATCTACTTTCTCTTTCAGCCGGTGGAGGTTGTTTCTCCCAGGATGTGCTCTTGCCATGGTCTACAAGACAAAACAGTTTAAAGTCCTCTTACAGTGATCCATAGAAACAGTTCTACAGCTCTAAACATTTGTTACCAACATGTTTTTTTTCTTGACTACAACATTTTCATGCAACCTTTTGCCTATGGAAAAACGCAAGGTCAATTGTAACCTGATTTGTGTTGCCATAGGCACAGTTTGCATAGAGGGTGTTAGAGACAGAGTAATACAGTACTGGTGAAGAGAAACATACCAATGTTGTTGTACACATTTGGACCATCTTTCCTCATTCTCTTCACTTCCAGGTGCATTGTGTCAGGCTGTTGCTTCCCTTGAAAAACATGAATAGTCATCTTAGAATTGCCTTAACCCAAGAAACAATATAAATAATCAACCATGTATGATTCCGAAATGAACTTCATAAAACCAAATGACAATGCAATGCATAGGTATACTACAGCTTATTACAATGCTTAATATTAGCTGAGGGTCACTACAAAAGTGTATTTTTATTATTATTATTTATTATTATTATCTATTGTTTTATCTATTTATGCATGTATTTGGACATTGATTTATTTATTAATTGATTAATTATTGATTTATCAATTGATTTATCTATTGATCAATTGATTATTGAGTATCCCTTTTGGGCCCCCATACCGTAAGAAGGGTCGCACCAGGAAAGAATGAAAGTGCTTAAAAGTCATGGAAACATCATGGAACTTTAAATCAGGTCCTGGGTTAAAACCCCTAGAAACTATTTGTTTCCCACTTGTTTTTATTATGTATCATCATATCATATATCATCACATCATGACTCATCGGTAAGTAGTTAGTTTCATCGGTCTACTGCACTTTCCACTATTAAATACTCAGATGTCATTAGGATAACAGATACATTTTGTGTAATAAGTGCAGGTGTGGCACTGGGAGGGCATACGGTTTTTGTGTGTGCGGAGTTTCCTGGAATAAACTGACCAAAATGAGAATTTGCTTGGAAAATGTACTTCTTTCTTTTGTCTGCATACAAACATGGTAGAACCAGTGCATCAGCAACACAAGAATTTTGAAGTTGACAAACAGCCATTACAGTTTATTTGGTTAATGCGTGACTCTACCAGACGCAAATTAGGATGAGATGAGCTCAGGTGTGAAGGTTAAGTTTTTCCCTATTATTTCCTTTTTTCTTTTTGCAGACCAGAAAGTTTACCATTGCATGATTCATCTCCCAATAGACAATCTTTGGTCCCAGATATGTCAAATGTATCAGTCCAATCAATATTTCCCAAAGCCATAGTGTGAGGCTTTTGGGTGATACTATTGGAAGCCAATCATTCAGAGATATCTAATACAAAATAAGTAGGTTAAAGGGAAGAAAGAAACAAAAGAATCACCCCCTTTTATTTATATTATTTGGAATAAGAAAGAAAATTGTTCCATGGCATTGCTGCAACACCACTGTCACATTCCTCTAAATTTGAATAAAAAGTTGTTCACAAGAAAGAAAGAAAGCTTGATGATCACATACTATATCAGTATGCTAGAAATCATTCATTCAAATTATAGCCAATTATTTGTGGCCACATTAAGGCCCATACTTAGTTAGATGTAGCTAACGTTAGCCACCAAAGATATCCAAAGTTAGCTAGCTAGGTGGCTAACGTTAGCTACATCTACTAGGCTAACTTTAGCTTCCAAAACTATTGCAAACGAGCTAAGTAAACATTAACACTGGCAAACACTAAATCTATATATTGTGTTCTCCAGTGTAAGATTTTAACCCGTATAACATTTGCAAAGTGAATTAATGACAACAGACATTACTCACCTCTGCACTCCACGCAACTTTGGAAGAACAGCACCATCAAAAAAAAAACAAATCCTGCGTCTTCGTCTGATGCCATTTGGTAGGAAACCTGATGCCGTTTGGTTTGATGCCGTTTGGTAGGAGACCTGAGACTTGACAACTTTTGGCCAACAACTGAAGGATTTTAGTCCGAGGAACGATGCCGTTTACTGTGAGACACGAGAACTGACAATGTTTAGTCCGAGGAATGATGCGGTTGACTGTGAGGTCTGAGGATGTCCTATTATGGACACTGTACTTTAGACATCCATCCAGACTGGCAAAGGTGAGCAGACACACACACACACACACACACACACACACACACACACACACACACACACACACACACACACACACACACACACATATTCTTCTTTGTCTGCATACTGTATGTGCTAGTTCAGAGATAAATCCAATCAGTTACTTCATTCATCAGTGTATAGATATCCCCTGTTCTTTTTCCTTCTCTCTCTTTTGCTCTCAGAATTTAAAGATGGTGTATGATTTTGTGGTCTATTTTCTATTTCATTTCAGGGTCGATGGAAAAATCCCCTCTCTCACTTAGGCACACCCTGCACCACCAAGCACCTGTGTTTTCATTATAATAAAATCTAAAAATAAAAAATAGTGGGTCAGTGTCAGTGGAAAAAATAAGGTTAAGGCAGTTTTGGAAACAAATCCAGTTGTGGTAGTTGGTGCAACGACAGCCAAAAGACCAACTTTATATTAAAGGTAATTTATTAACCTTAAATATTAACCTCTAACCATACCAGATGCATGGTCACTTTTAAGCTGTGAAGCAACAGTAAATGTAGGACAGTATATAGGACATTTGCTTTTAGGGTTGTTTTTACATTGTTTATTTTCTAGGTTATTTAGTTATTACTTAGCTACTTCTAGTATCTAGTTATGTCTAGTTATGAGTTATGTCTTTTCTCGCTGTTTTTATTGTAGGACTGTATATACCGTAACAAAGATCATGTTTTGATCATGTGAATAATACCAGGTTTACGTGAATATTTGGACTGGGACTAAACTATCTGGACTGAATCCAGGCGGATCCTTCCCTCTGTTAATTTGT
The DNA here is from genome assembly GCA_034670385.1 of Hoplostethus mediterraneus. Lineage (NCBI taxonomy): Eukaryota > Metazoa > Chordata > Actinopteri > Trachichthyiformes > Trachichthyidae > Hoplostethus > Hoplostethus mediterraneus. The sequence continues at coordinate 1,145,478 of JAXDDW010000080.1, forward strand.
CTTTCAAAGATGGACTTGCTGCTCTCTCATTCATCTGCTACCTACCCATATTGGACAGTAGGTCCAATGTAAATGGACTGTGGTACAGTGAGAATGCGTGGCTGTCTTTAATTTTCACTAGTAGCAGTACTAGTAGCGTTGATATGCTTGTTATACACTTAAATGTTACATTAACAGCACAATGACACGATATGGCCCAAAACAAAATGATGCAGGCTACATTGCACTAATTGCAATGCAGGTTGCAATGTTTGTGCAAGCGGGTCTCATACCTAAATGAAACAACATGGTAGTCTGATGCTGCATACTGACTAATACGACTTATACCCCCAGAGGAGTAAACCTTTGTGTTCATACTATATAGATCAAGAATGCTGAATTAATTATTAGGTCACACTTAAAACACCAGGGGCCAGATGTATAAAACTCTGTGTAGATTTAGGTGTAGAAATCTGTGTACGCACAAAACAGGAAAAATGCATATGCTCAGATGTATAAAACCCCACGTACGTCTGTTCCCACGTGTTTTTTCTTCATACATCTCAATCATCCTTAAATTGTGTGCACGTGCACGAGCCTTCTGACCATGCCCACAATTTACTATAAATGGCTTCCAACACACCCCCAACTGCCTGGTTTGCATATAAAGGGCCAGCATTAGTTTAGTTTTGAGGAGAAACGGTGGAAGCATTTAAGAAGAAGTAGAAGAAAAGAAGCGCAATTTTACGACTGTGAACTTGAAATAATAGTTGATTAAAATGACAGAAGAAAACGCGGATTATTTAGAAGCCTAAGCTCTGGTATTACCAACCAAATGAAACAAGTTCAATGGCAGAAAGTAACCGAAACCATCTCCCTTTTAAAAGCCCAATGCAACGCTCTACCACAGAGCGCACGGCTGTGCACCACATTACAGCGTCTGTTGTGGCTCTGGGGGTTTGTAAATGGCATAACCATGGCTTCAATGCATATCCATTATCACCTGAGGGTATCAAATATTATATACATATTATACAAAACAATATTATATACATATATTACATTTGGGAAACCGGACATCGCTGCAAATTGCATTTTGATGTTGGCCTGTTCAGCTGCTGTGTGGGAACCTGATGTATTTATTACTCAAAGAAATGATGCCAGCCCACGCTATGGGCATGACCCGGCTCAGGGCAGCTCAGGATATCCCTGATCTGTCAGCAAGCTCCTGCTGAAACGTCCCCGTCACTAAAAACCCGATTGTTGTCAATACCTGTAGATGGACGAGGATGGCAGGGTTCTCCGAGAGTGCCGTTCCAACACAGGGTCCAGTTCAGCACACAATTCGAAGAGAACAGCTCTTGGAAATCCAAAGCAGCGCAGTAGCCAGTCATCATCATGGACCAGAAAACCAGTACGGTCTCTGAAGACTCGTTCTCGCCTAAATTGCGCAATAGCAATATCTTCCAGCAACGCCAAAGCAGCCATTGTATCATTTGGCACAGACATTATGCACGGCTACAGCCTTTATTTAGTGTAGGTTATTCTTACTCCCCAATAATAGGATACAGAATAATAATCTTGTATCATGTATTTATTTGTTTATTTATATAAAGATCATTATCATTATAATTATTATAAAGTATAGTGACAAACATATTTACTCAAGATAGAACGAAATGCTTGTCCAAAAAAAGGTTGTTAACCACTCATGCATCACTATGCAATCATAGTGGATGTTTTTTTTAAACTATAGATTACATCCTAACACAATGTAGTGAAAGAAAAAAGCTCCAAATAAAATGTCACCCAAATTCACACTTTTATGATCCTGTTTTGGATACAAACTCGAAAAATGCGTATGGTACGCATGGTGTAAGTACACTTACACCATGTACACTTTTCGTACACTTTTCGTGCGTACGCCTGGTTTATACATTTGGCCCCAGGTGGCCAAATGTTTGAATTCAGAGACTATGCATTATAGTTTCATGGCCTTGCTTTTTTCAACCCTGAGCTTCAGTTACATTGGCTTGGCCCTTTAAGTTACATTGGCCCTTTGGCTTTGTGAACATCATGGTATATTTATCTTGTATACTATTACATCCAAGTGCTGTCAAAATATTTTGTTTGTGGGTTATGGCCAGTGTTGGGCAGTAACGTGTTACTCAGTTGTAACTCCTTAAGGTTAATATCTGTAAGGTTAATATTGTTCCAATAAAGTGGATTCAGTTCTAAAAGGAGCTGGCTGTCACTGTCACTGGTTGTACGGGGGGGTTATAGTAATATAGTAATATAACGAGTGGCGTAACTAATCACTTCACATACCAAGTAATAAGTAAAGTAATAGTATTACTTTTTAAAGGAGTAATAAGTAAAAAGTAACTTATTACACTTCCTGAGTAACTTGCCCAACACTGTACATGACACAATGGTTTACTTCCATTACACACACACACACACACACACACACACACACACACACACACACACACACACACACACACACACACACAGGGAGAGCCAGGGCCATTTTAATGTACACTGAGTGCATATGACTATAAAGTTGAACTGGACTGCACACGTTGAGATGAGGCGTGCCTGTGATCACGAAGCTGCGTGAAGACGACATGTGACATTTCTGTGCATGCTGCGCTATTCTTCCATATCCAATCCACATGGATTTTCAGATAACCAAAACAAAAAACTGACTACCAGCCTAGACTTGGATTGATTTTTTTAATTTTTTAAACTTGAAACTTGCATTAAAATGCTAAAATGAATAGAGCTCTTTTTTTATATTCATTATTGAATCGAAACTATACTCATTTCTCAGAGTGCATTTGTTATTTTCTTATTTGGGGCGTGATATTTTTGTATAGAAGGGATTTTTTTTTAATATAAGAAGCTCTTTATTGAGTATTGTGTACGTTAATTTGTGAAATAAATGCTGGCCATTGTTTCATAAAGAAGTGGTCTTTGTGTTTTATTTCTCCTCCTTATTAAACCTAGTTTGAATTTATGCCTTCTCAGTCTATTGAATTCTGGCCTGTAGTTGATGAGGTGTTACATAATAGACTAGAGGAGTCAATCCAGACAGTGGACACACTGATCCATCAGAGTCTTCTAGTTTACTGTCACCGGCACAACTTCTGATGGGACGTCGTCTCAGGTCAAACCTTCCCACCACACAGAGCCTCCTGAAAACAAAGGAGGGGGAGAAGTTTACGGCTTACCAGGAGCAACAGAAACTCTACTATGACCGAGGAACAAGATATTTACATGAGCTCAACGCTGGAGACAGGGTAGGGTTCAAACACACAAAAAGGAACAGTGCCAAACCAAGTGCGCCATGATCATACAGCATACAGACAGAGGATGGCGTTGTTTTACGCAGGAATCGAACCGGCAACCATCACATCTGGTGTAACCTCTGAAACCCAATGTTCAGACTCCATCCAATAAGAAGATCCAGTCACACAAGCACCTGAGAGACTTGTTAAGGACTGATGTTATGATCGAGTCATGAAAGTGTGGTAAATAGTTCATTTCATGACAAGACACAAGGTTAAAAACAAACACATAAACAAACAGCACAGTTCATTAAGGGTTTGAATTTAAAAAAGGGCTTGATAAAAGTAACATACTTTTATGTCAAGAAAGGGAGATGTCATGATATGAGCAAAGGAAGATTTTATTTGCTGTGTACAATACAATGCCGGACAGCTCAGTCGGTAGAGCATGAGAGTCTCAGGGTCGTGGGTTCAATCCCCACATAGTGTGTATGTATAGTGTGTAACCCTCAATATTCACAAATGAATACAGCACGATTCACAAATATATTTTGCGATTTATATATAAATGTCTCTGTTCACAAATATATTTTTCAATGCACACACAAATGTGAATCGTTTCATATAAATGTAAAAAAAATCCACATATAAATGACAGACGGTTCACAAATAAATTAGTTTTCACAAATGTCTGTTTCCGATGCACACACAAATACGTCTCGTTTTATATATATGTAAAATCTAAAACAGATTTAAATGTTGTTATGTAACGGTGTAAATAAGTTAGTAAATCCTGCTAAAAGTTGGGAATACTGCCATCTCCTGGTGGAACATCTTATAGGAAAGCAGGGAATTATGGGTATTTCACTGCATTTATGGAGATCGGCTGGGTAGGTTGACTCATGCAACATGTGAGGATGAAATGTATAAAAAGAGTGTCAAATCCACATTTTAAGTTATTAGACTATAATATTGTTTTGTGTTACACTGTTAGATATTGCTTTGTTCCGCCTGGCGTCAAAATAAGCCAGGAATTGCATGACTTCAGAGCAGTCACACCCTTCTTGTATGTATATTCCCCTGTTACTGCAGGTAAATGATTTTGATTCGATATTAATAATTTATGTTTTTGTATGTTGTGTTATGTTACACCAGAATGGATGATGGTAGTTTCTTTCTATTCGATAGATTTTGTAATTAGAAATATAAATATTAGTTGTTATTATTCAAAAGAAATCCACTATACGATCATTATGAAGAATAAGTTCTTTGTTTATTGTTATCATTTTGTATTCACTGTATTTATGGAGATCGGCTGGGAATTGCATGACTTCAGAGCAGTCACACCCTTCTTGTATGTATATTCCCCTGTTACTGCAGCCGTGCCAATAAACCTCCACACCAAACAAATAGTGCTTCTCCAGACTGGTTGGTTCAGAGGACGGGACAAGAAGTGTCACATTACATTTATATACAAATTGTCAAATCTGCGTTTAGAAACCTCCAGACGAGTTGTGAACCTCATTACATTTGTGTGTGGATTTTTGAGAGGTCCCTCGCGTGGTTAGATTCACAAATGCATTTTTTCTAAAGGGTCTTTCTCTAGCCTATCAGATGTCTCTTTCCATTTCAGCCAATCACACTAGCGTGTGATTTCAATGCTGCGTTCAATGTCCCTGTAAGCTGTTTTTAACTAAGTATATTTGTGGATTTGTTTTACATTTATATAAAACGAGACGTATTTGTGTGTGCATCGGAAACAGACATTTGTGAACACTAATTTATTTGTGAACCTTCTATCATTTATATATACAGTGGTGGCCAAAATTGTTAGAACACTTGGCATACATTTAAGAGGTTTCAGTTGTTTTTGTTCAATTGGCCATTCAAATACCCATAAAATGAATGAAATATATACAAAGTCATCATTATGCTCTATAAACTATAGAATAGAGCCATCATAAGGAGATTTACGTCATTTTCCTTACAAAAAACAAGCTAGGCCTATTTCACTGTCAATGTCACACAATCATGTTCCATTCAAAGGAAAGCCTTTGGCTTGAGTTGCAGAAGACATGGGATAACATTAGTGTTCAAGTTCTCAGGAAATATATTGACACTATGCCAGAGAGATGTGCTGCTGTAATTGCTGCAGAAGGTGGACATACCAAATATTAAAGTTAAAAGTGGATAAAAACAGTAGGACTCACTTCATCTAATATTTGTTGTGCTCAGAGCAACCATCTGCATGTTTCATGAACATTATGAAATGAAATCATGTTTTGGAGGCAAGAAAAGGTCAATATTTTCAGATCTGTCAGGTGTTCTAATAATTTTGGCCACCACTGTATATATATTTTTTTGTGTGTGCATTGAAAAATATATTTGTGAATCGTGTTGTATTCATTTGTGAATATTGAGAGTTAACTGACCCCATAGTGAGTGGATATGCAGTGGGTTATAAATGTGGTTCAAGTTTGCCAAATTAGAGGTATTAGAGGCCTTCCACTCCATTCATGTAGGATCCATTCAGCGAGCGCTCCCTCCGCAGCAGCCAGGGTCCACTACTCAACAGTGGGCTCCCCCTGCAAAACGGTCTAGGCAGGAACCATCTGCCACTCCCACTGGCTTTGAGGACAGTGTAATGACTATCCTCAACCAGAAATACAACCCGGAGGAGTTGTTTTTACTTAGCTTGGCCCCAATGCTGCAGTCCCTGTCCCCACAGAAGAGGGGGGCACTGAAAATCAAAATGTCATTAATTCACAAAGCCCAGTTTGCCCAAACAGATTCGATTTTAGTAGACCCTTGGCCACGGTTTGTAATGTGCGCCTCTACCTCAGTGCCACTTTGTTTTGCACAATACCGTTTACCATTTTACCAATACCATTTTTTTTTATACATATAAAACGTTCCTGCGCCCCACCAAGCTCCTATCTCTTGTATTGAAGAGGAGCGAACTGCGCCTCAATGGGCAAAGATTCTTGCGCCCCCGGCCGGAAATACGTGACCTAGCAGTAACTTTAGACAACGTAGAACAATTTTAATCTACATTTTATTGCAGATTATACATTTTACTCACTAACTATATAATATTTACCTCGCTCATTTAAAAAAAAAAAATCAAAGTAATTTTTAAAGTCTTAAAGGGTAATTCCGGGATTTTTTTCAACCTGGTAATCCGTAAAGGCATACTCGGCCGGTCAAAGTACGTCCACTAAAAGTGTTTGTTTTTGTCACGGACGGGCTCAGATTGTTATTCGTGTTATTATCCAAATGTCTGACAACATTATGGAAAGGGTCGCTAAAGAAACAGGTCGGAAAACGATGGTGAAAAGGATACGAAGATAGTTTATGAAAGCGAGAGGGTGAACCAGCTGCTGCAAGTTCTAGCAGTTCCTCTACGTAAACTCAAAACTCGTCTCTCCGACGTTGCCGCCATAGAGCCGCCATTACGCGACTGCCGGTTGAGCCGTAAAAAACATTATTTCTGAATCCTCTTTGTATGTATATTGTACCGGCAACTGAATGTCAGAGATAGGTAACGAATACTCTTGATAAATAATAAATACAGAACAGAAAAATATAACAGGCTATTATTAAGAATAAAGCTTGATTGTAGCCCACAAGAGTTTACTGGCATTCAGAGAAACCTGAGAGATTTGTGACTTGACTTGTAAAGGACTATGATGGAATTTCTATCTGTCTTATATCTTCTCTACTTGTACTGATTACGAATGCATACCAAGTTTCTTTTATCTGTATTTTATGTCACGTTGGTGAGAGACAGAGAGAGAGACCATAAACATGGCAGTTAGATGGAAGGCACACACACTCACAAGCCAAAAGTGTCACTATTCTGAACTGGGTTCAAAGTGGGTCACTCGACCGAGACTGCCCTCCTGGCAGTGACTGAGTCGCTCCATGCTGCTAGAGCGAACTCTCTCTCCTCTGTCTTGATACTCCTGGACTTGTCTGCAGCGTTTGACACGGTGAACCACCAGATCCTCCTCTCCACCCTCGAGCGGATGGGTGTCTCAGGCTCTGCACTCTCCATGTTTGCATCCTACCTGACGGATCGCTCCTACCAGGTGACGCTGAGAGGGTCTGTGTCAGAACCATGTAGGCTCACTACTGGGGTTCCGCAAGGCTCGGTTCTAGGTCCTCTCCTCTTTTCCCTCTACACAACATCTCTCGGTTCTGTTATCCATTCCCACGACTTTTCCTACCATTGCTACGCAGATGACACCCAGCTGATCCTGTCATTTCCCCCTTCGGACACACGAGTGGAGGCACGCATTGCTGCATGTCTGGCAGACATCTCGGAGTGGATGTCGATGCACCACCTAAAGCTCAACCTGGACAAGACTGAGCTGGTGTTCCTCCCGGGGAAGGGCTGTCGAGACCTGGCCATCACCATCGATGATGTTGTGGTGACGTCAACTCGGACTGCGAGGAATCTGGGTGTGACCCTGGACGACCAACTGTCGTTCTCGGCAAACATCGCATCAGTGACACGCTCCTGCAGATTCCTCCTCTACAACATCAGGAGGATTCGCCCCTTCCTCACTGACAAGGCAGCGCAGGTGCTCATCCAGGCTCTTGTTATCTCCCGCCTGGACTACTGCAACTCCCTCCTTGCTGGTGCCCCGGCGTCGGCCATCAGACCTCTGGAGCTTGTCCAGAAAGCTGCGGCTCGACTTGTGTTCAACCGCCCCAAGTTCTCCCATACAACTACCCTTCTCCGTTCTCTACACTGGCTCCCTGTAGCAGCTCGCATCCAGTTCAAGACCCTGGTGCCCTATAGACCCTATAGGGCAGTGAAAGGAACTGCTCCGTCTTACCTCCAGGCTATGGTCAAGCCCTACACCCCCGCCCGACCAATTCGTTCTGCTGCCTCGAGGCGACTGGTTGCCCCGTCGCTCAGAGGGCCCTGCGGCCAATCTACACGGTCACGGCTTTTCTCTGTCCTGGCCCCGCAGTGGTGGAATGAACTCCCCACTGATGTCAGGACAGCAGAGTCGCTGCCCATGTTTCGCCGCAGGCTGAAAACCCACCTCTTCAGGAGACACTACCCTGACCCTTCCTCCTAGCCTTGACTACTTGTCGTCACTTAAGTGCCTGAGCTCTTGTTTACTGGCTCTTGGATACACTTGGATACACTTATTTGTCTTAGCTCTTGTTTATTGGGTTCACTTATTTGTCTTAGCTCTTGTTTTCACTAACTTATTGCACTCTTACATTAACACTAGTTATGCTCTTAGTTGCTTGTTTAGGAAGGAAATGCACTTATGATTTCTGGTGACTAGTAGTTTTCTTACCTACCTTTGTTGAATGCACTTATTGTAAGTCGCTTTGGATAAAAGCGTCTGCTAAATGACTGTAATGTAATGTAATGTAACTGATGAACGGTACACCTCTGTTAGATCAACTGAACTACCTGAGCATTTTTCAAAGACAAAGTCAATAGTTTTTCATCATCATAGATATTCATGCATGTAAATTAACTTATTCACTTTCCCAATGAGACAAAGGAGACTTGTTTTGACTTTTTATAATGCTGATTTATTCGTCAGGGCAGCGTGCAATATCAAGCTAATTTGACATTTTCCAAACCAATTGTAGCTGTGAAAAAAAATCACTTCATCTAAAGTGATTCATGCAAACATAGACTAGCATGCTGGTTAGTCCATTTCTTTCTCACATTGCAGAGCAAGAAACTGTAGTATCTAAGGAGCCATTCTCTTTTCATTTTCAAAGCATAGTTTCAGACTGGCCCCTTTAGATGAAGCCTGGAAGATGGTTTCATCTTCTTTCATTTGGGCCGCCCCTGCTGCAGGAGGAGATTCAGATTCAGATTATATTTGCCATGACAAAATGTATATATTACTTTAAAGAGCCCATCCCACCATGTGATAATAACAACACACATATTATTATTATTATTACTACTATAATTATGTCTCTGACTCTGGTGAAAAGAGAATTTGTGAGAGCCTAACAGATCACCAGGCTGCAGCTTAGCCTCGTTAGACCAATATCCTTTCCAGCAAAATCTATGGATATCCTAGAACTGCTGATATTAATAGTAATAATTTGTCTGAAATATTTACCCGACGTTGAAACCGCCATTAACAGGGCCAGTGTTGCCATTGCCGCCCGTGCCGGAACCGCTGTTTTGACCGCCGCCAAATATAATATTACCTAATAAGTAAAGAAAACAAAAAAAGACAATATGAAATAATTAATCAATAAATGAATCAAGATCTCATTGTATTTAGTATTTTGTTAAGGAGTTGGTTTGGCTCGCAATGCAGTGTGCTTGATATCAACTACAAGATAAACCACATAGCCTAGTGCAGTAGTTCTCAAACGTTTTATGTCAGGCCCCCCTTTAACATTATAAAAGATTCCAGGCCCCCCATCATGAATTGATACTCTTTCTGTGAATGCTAATCATTAATATTGGTAATTAATGATGTTGAATAAACCCTTTATTTAAAAAACATGAACCGCATGAATTGCTTTCACCTTTATGAACTGAACTTGACCATGAACATGAACTGCTTTCAACTTTGTCACTATGTTGTTCCTTTATTTTCTGTATGTTTTTTGAGATGTAAAAAACGCCCCACAAAAAAACAGTCAGTTTACTTCTCCATCTTCTACTTAATATAACTCAAATAATTACATTTTTCTGTTTCACACTGAGGGGAGGTGGGGGGTAGGCGTAGGCTGGTTCCAGGATAGAGTTGAGTCAGTGGACTGACACTCCCTGGATCCAGCACCACTGCAGCCAATTAATTGGCAGGGCTCTATTTTTGTGAATCAAGGTGCAGGTGCAAGTGGGCGTGTCCAGTCTATTTTGGTGACCAGAAGTGTGTCAATGTCAAATATTTAAATGTCAAATTTCATTATTTTCCATTTATATGTACACAACATGAATTAAAGAGTAGCTTCACCTACAGCACATATGGAGCATGTCTCCACTGTTCAGCTTTAAATGACTATTTTTCTCATATTTGGATTGTATGATCCATCCTTCTGTACTACTATGTTTTATTATTTGCATTCATTTTTGTATTTATTAATTTATGACCATATTTATTGATACCAACAGGCTGAACAAACTCATCAGGAAAGCTGGCTCTGTTGTGGGCATTAACCTGGACACCCTGGAGGAGGTGGCAGAGAGAAGGATGCTGGCCCAACTGTATGTTGTGTATGAATGTATGAGTGTATGTTCACTTGTGATTTACCCACCAGGACAAGAGGAACCAGGATCAGCCATGAAGACGACTAGCAGCAACACAGCGAAGGCCACGACACACCTCATCTTGAAACCAAGAACCAAACACATCACAATGACATTTGGACTCAGATGTTGCTGGCCACTAAAATGTGACCACAGCAATGTGACAATGTGACAAGACAATCATTTTGTATTTTTGTTTATTTCATTCAGTCATCAAACAATGTAATACAGACAAATCACAATATACATTCAGTGCCCTTACTCAACACACATCCCAAGGACATTGTCTTCTTTGTGTTAGTAAAATGATGATGAAATGTTTTCTTACCTTTCCAGTGATTGAGAGTCAAGAGTTGAAACTATTGTCAAAGTCGGCAAAGGGAAGAGTGTGAGATCTACAGGTGATGAGAATCTCTGTGTCTTTATATAGGAAAGGCTGCCGTGTTTTATGGGTGTCTCCTTTGGGTTCACTTTCTCAATATCTGTAGTATTTTGCAATATTGCATAACTGCAGTGTCATTGCATTTCATAATGTGTTATGGGGACAAACGACGTTGATCTAATCTCAACCAGGAGCGCTGACTCACTGGACTTCCTCAAATTCAAGAAGTTAGTGAGGGATTAGACTCAAAATAATTCCGTCTTTCATGAAAAAAACAAAAACATCCTAAAACGGAACAACGGAACGGATGTTATTCACTCAGTTCATTCATTTTATTATTTGCATTTTTTTTTATATCAAAGGGGAGATTATCAAACTATTAGAAATTATTAGACAGAATCCAACTGCTTTTCACACAATTACAAGGTTGAGTGAGAAACAGAAAATGTCATACCAACTTTTCACGTATTAACAAAGACCAAACCTCATTATTCATGATTCCATTTACATTTATCAGTGGCTGTGCAGTGAGCTGGAAGTCTGTGTGTGTGCAGTGAGACTTGAGACCCGCTGACAGGCCCTTCTCACACTCTCCCTGTTCTAGTGGAGGAGGGTGCTGTGATCAGACTGGCCACTCTGCTATGTTTCAAAACATAGCTAGATTTTGATGTTTTTGTATCCTTGTTATTGTATTATCCTTTTACTCCTGCGGTAAAGTGCAACAGTGCAAACAAATAATACATACATTTCATACAGCAGTATAACATTTGAAGAAAAACACATTACAAAAACAGAAAACATAACAATCATCACAAAATCGAGAAAACTCTCTTGTTCTAATCTCACAGATGGGTTTTGAGGTGGGTTATTTAAAGCAGAGAACCGACTTAGCCGATCTGAGGCTTTGTGGGAGGCGGTTCCAGAGTCCAGAACCCAAGGCATGATCACCTTTTGATCTTAGCTTGTCCCTCGGGACCGCCAAGAAGCCCTGTTCAGAGGAACTTAGTCATATAAGACGATGCCAGACCAGATAATACCGGTAACCAATGCAGGGAGCCAGAATTGCGGTAATTTGAGATCTAAGATTGATCTTATTCAGAAGCCCTCCTGCAACATTTTGAACCAGTTGATGCCAGGCCACAGGTGAACAACTCAGAACACTGCGAGAGAACACTATGTATATTTATTTGTGCTGCCCCAACAAGCTCTGCCCCTAAATCTCTGTCTTTGTCGCTGTCTTGACAACGGTGGTAGCAAGTTGGCTACAGGGTCAAAAAATAACACCAAAATTCTTGGAAAGGGACCTGGCATTGGGTGTCAGTGGATCACAGCTGTACCTTGCTAGTTATATGAACAGGGCCAATGGCCAGAATTTCATTTTTCAGAGTTTCTTTGAAGAACACTTTGTGACATCCAGTCTTAATAGCAGACAATCTTGTAAAATAAACAATTTATCAAGGTCATCAGGCCTCAAAGGGAGGTAGAGCTGTGTATCATCTGCATAGCAATGATATATATGACATATGATATGACACAAATGATTTGCCAGGGGAAGCACATACACTATATTGCCAAAAGTATTGGCTCACCTGCCTTGACTCGCATATGAACTTAAGTGACATCCCATTCTTAATCCATAGGGTTTAATATGACGTCGGTCCACCCTTTGCAGCTATAACAGCTTCAACTCTTCTGGGAAGGCTTTCCACAAGGTTTAGGAGTGTGTTTATGGGAATTTTTGACCATTCTTCCAGAAGCGCATTTGTGAGGTCACACACTGATGTTGGACGAGAAGGCCTGGCTCTCAGTCTCCGCTCTAATTCATCCCAAAGGTGTTCTATCGGGTTGAGGTCAGGACTCTGTGCAGGCCAGTCAAGTTCATCCACACCAAACTCTCCCATCCATGTCTTTATGGACCTTGCTTTGTGCACTGGTGCACAGTCATGTTGGAAGAGGAAGGGGCCATCCCCAAACTGTTCCCACAAAGTTGGGAGCATGGAATTGTCTAAAATCACTTGGTATGCTGAAGCATTCAGAGTTCCTTTCACTGGAACTAAGGGGCCAAGCCCAGCTCCTGAAAAACAACCCCACACCATAATCCCCCCTCCACCAAACTTTACACTTGGCACAATGCAGTCAGACAAGTACCGTTCTCCTGGCAACCGCCAAACCCAGACTCGTCCATCAGATCGCCAGATGGTGAAGCGCGATTCGTCACTCCAGAGAACGCGTCTCCACTGCTCTAGAGTCCAGTGGCGGCGTGCTTTACACCACTGCATCCGACGCTTTGCATTGCACTTGGTGATGTATGGCTTGGATGCAGCTGCTCGGCCATGGAAACCCATTCTATGAAGCTCTCTACGCACTGTTCTTGAGCTAATCTGAAGGCCACATGAAGTTTGTAGGTCTGTAGCGATTGACTGCAGAAAGTTGGCGACCTCTGCGCACTATGCACCTCAGCATCCGCTGACCCCGCTCCGTCATTTTACGTGGCCTACCACTTCGTGGCTGAGTTGCTGTCGTTCCCAATCGCTTCCACTTTGTTATAATACCACTGACAGTTGACTGTGGAATATTTAGGAGCGAGGAAATTTCACGACTGGACTTGTTGCACAGGTGGCATCCTATCACAGTACCACGCTGGAATTCACTGAGCTCCTGAGAGCGACCCATTCTTTCACAAATGTTTGTAGAAACAGTCTGCATGCCTTGGTGCTTGATTTTATACACCCGTGGCCATGGAAGTGATTGGAACACCTGATTTCAATTATTTGGATGGGTGAGTGAATACTTTTGGCAATATAGTGTATGTAGAAAACATAATAGGCCCCAGAATTGATCGCTGGGCCCATGATCTCCAATGGAGACAGAACATTTTCTATTTGATAAATAAGAAGCAAACCAATCGAGGGCTAAATACTGGCAAATTTAAAATAATCGAAAATAAATCTGTTAAAGGGGAATTACAGTATTTTAAACCTGGGCTCTATGTCTACAAATTCATCATTTATAGCGCAAAATAACCAGAAACAGAAGTCTGGCTCAAGGAGAAGTCTCGCTCTGAAATCTGAAAGATGAGGTGAGTTATTGGTTAAAAAAAGGTGTATCTCTGTAGCGATCCTTTCCGTAATTTTGTCAGACAGTTGTCAGACACAGGAATAACAATCTGAGCCTGTCAGCGGCAAAAACAAGCACTTTTAGTGGACGCACTTTGATCGGCGCACTTGCCCCAACAGATTACGTTGCAGCCATAGCAGACGGTTGCGTCTGCCGACTGAGGCGATCTACCAGAGCAATTCCAAAACTTTTTGTACCTATTTTGCGGTATAAATGACAAATTTGAACACATAGGGGCGGATCTACTAAAGGTTTGCGTGTGTAAAAAGGTGTGCAAACTCATAGCACGCGCAAATAAATGTACAAACTGATCTACTAACAGCGCGCACTGAGGACTGCGTCTTGCAAATGTGCAAAATAACACGCCTTATCCAGTTAGTACTTTTGCCTCAATGAATATGCAAGATGGGGCGTTTACACGCTATTTAGCAAAATACTGGGAGGAGAAAATGTAAATAGATTAATGTAGCACACGCACTGTGATCTATCAAACCTGAACGCAATTTCGTTGATGGAGACTGCGTCTGTATTTAATACGTTTCAAAAGAAGGTGCAAACGCCCTGCATGCGTAATTGTGCACAAATGACTGCCGTTATTGTAGCGAGAAGGAGACGTAGAAACTGCACTTGAACTGCACTTGTTGCTCAATGTTAGTTAGAGGCATCTCTTCCACCTGTTTTCTTTGCTGAGGTTTTATTATAAGCCAATTTTTCTTTTGTTCTTCGTCTTATATCTTGCCATCTTCTCTTAATTTCATCCGTTGTTCTTCTTGTTTTACCAACGGCATTTACTTTCTCACAGATGATCTCCCCAATAGTGTTATTTTTTGTCATATTCAGATTTTTTTGCTGTAGCTCATCCAAATGTTTATTTGCCTCTTCCACTAACACCTCTAATTCTATAGGCGCAAATTTCATTTTGCGCTTGCGGTTCTGTTGCCCATCCAAACTCTCCATGGTGCAAAACATTAAACACGCAAAACCCTCATTTAAATACTGCTGTCTCCACCACGTTTGCACCTGTTGTCATTTACGCACGCATTCTTAGTAAATCACCCGCAAAACGCCCATCAACCACACGCGCAAACTTTTAGAATGCACACGCAAATTAGTACCCTTTATTTGGGATCTTAGTAGATCCGCCCCATAGAGCCCAGGTTTAAAAATACCGGAATCCTGAATGGAGATGTGGCAAAACTGACTCAGCAAGACAGGACCAGCAGGAAAGTCCACCATAGGGTTAGAGCAAGGTGAAATCATAGATCTAATTCCAATGACCATGTCAATAAAATACAAAAATTCACAGTCATCATTGGAAAAGACAGGACCAATAGTGGGGGCTGGATTTACGAGTCTATCAATTGTTAAAGAGGAATCATGGATTAGTCATATAATCATATAACCAAAGTGCAAAAGAACACAACCAAAAGGGGTTGGAGATCCCAGCCAAACAGAAGAATAGATGGGGACGGTACTGTGCCAACCGTGCAATGGGCCGTGCGAACCCAGCTCTCATCCCTAAACTACCAAAAGAGAATGTCGGGGGGGTGGTGAACAATTGGGGGAAAAAACAAAGGCAAAAATCCCCAAAACTGTGCTTCAGGCTGTCACACGAGAGAGAGACAGTTAGTTCCTCAGGTCCCCTTTTATAGTCAGGCTTGATTGGCTTCAGGTGCTCTGCTCCGCCCCTAGACATGAAAACAGGTAGAGGAGAGAAAGAGCACCAGAGAGAGAGAGACAGTAAGAGAACAAACACCCCCAAATCACATTTATTTGTCTCTAAGGGCTTCACAGTGCCCAACATGGAAAACAATAAATGGTTAGTACACGAAATCCCCCAGCCTATCCCAAATCCCAAATCTATAAGATCATTTCCACGTCCGACCTAACAATATCCATCCCTTAAAAAAAATGGGAACAAGACCTACAGCTCATCCCCAGTGATGACGTCTGGACCCAAATCTGCAAAATCATCTTCTCTATGTCCACCAACACAACCATGCAACTCATACAATACAAGATCATTCATAGAGTACGCTGCACGGGAAAAAGGATGTTTAAAATGGGTTTTATAGACTCCGAAACTTGTCCACACTGCACACAAAACACCACAGACAGCTACATGCATGTCACATGGGATTGCACACCCATTAAACAATTCTGGTGGGACATCACTGACAACCTCTCTTCTTCTGGGCTGTCACATCCCACTATCCCCTTCACTCTGCTTACTAGGAGACATCATCAACCTAAACAACACATCCAGTAGAATACTCTCCATAGCCCTAACCATCGCCAAGAAAACTATCCTCATGAACTGGAAATCAAGGAACACAATCAATACTACACTTTGGAAAAATCTACTAATCGAATACACATCAATGGAAAAATGATCTGCCTTCATCAAAAACCAAACTGCTGATTTTGACATAACCTTGAATCCATTCATTAATTCTCTAATTTCCTAATTTCCACACCGATTTCACTCATCACACCTCTTTTTGCCTGTCCACCCCCCACAATAAACTGCATACTGTCATTCACACACACATTGCTGCCATTACTCATTACACCGTGATCCCTACACATTTTTAATCTGACACACATACACAAGAATCACACACATACACCCAACAAATACACAGTTCTTTCTCTTCTCACTCTCTTTCCCTCTATTATTATTATGTTTACTTATTAATTAACTTAAATATTTGTTGTATTTGTTGTTCTCATTACTATCATTATTATTAGTTTTATTGTTACTGTTATCAATGTTGTTATTAAATAAAGCAAAAACAATACACTGATGGAAGCAAAACAATTAAGTGTCTGCAGTGAAAACTAATAAAATGCATCATTTGGTTTACCATGATTAAGACGTATGTAGCACTGGAATGGATGTTGAATGAATGCATTTCATCTAATAACAGATAGATAACACATGCATGGATACACCTGTGTTACCTGGGTTGCTCCCTGTTATAAAGGGAAGTGCACTTATCTTGCTACTACTACTACTAATGTGTGAAATCAGCTTAAGGGTGTTCTTATTCAGAAATACCCTGCTTCACACTGAATAACACACAGGTGAGAAGGTAGTAATATATACTGCATACATATACATGCAAATCTGCACACTTTATACATGTTATCTACATCTGTAAACTGGATATATTGAAATCTATTTTTACAATTCACATTTACTTTCTACATATTGCCATTATCATGTTATATGTTGCATATATGTTGATATTTGTATAACTTTGTATGTTCACACAACACATATTCTAATCTTTATTTAACCTTGCAGATCAATTAATGCAATGTTATTCAAAGTGATAGCTTGGGGAAGGGACAGTTTGGTCAGAGGTTTAGCTGGTGACGTGTTGCTATACTTCTCTCTCCTAGGTGATAAGCATAAGAGTTGGTGTGACTATTATGAGTCCGACTTTCTCCATTGAAATACCGAGATGGTTACTGTGTGGTGCCGTTTATGGAGTGACAGAAATATGGTGTTGCTTTTGGTTTGTCGGTCTAGTGTGGATCAGATGGATCAATCCATGTTCCCAGGGTTGTGGGAATATTCATTTCTTATAATAAATGGATTGAAAATATTAGAAAAATATTTGCACACACATATAGACGTGCTTTCATTGTTTCATACTTTCATGGCACTGAAATAAATAAGAACATTGTTTTATATTTGTACCAACAAATAAATCAAAATGCAATGATAATACTGTAACTATAACAATTATAGTATAATAATAACATTGTAAAATAACTATAACCATTTTTGTATATATAGAAAAGAATAGAATAGGGGTGAGCAATATAATATCGTTCACCGGTGCAGTTTCAAATGCAACTTCTGCTTTTTAATATTGTGATGAAAAGAGATGATTGATGTGAACGGGAATGTCTGCTCGATGTGTGTAATAGTTGGGACAGTAAATTTAACTACTGATGTGAATAATGACAATAAAGACATGATCACATATTTATTAGTGTTGAGACCTAATAGATGACTCATCTAGAATAGTCTGAGTATATATTATTATAAGTATTAGTGCTTTAATCAATAGTCTATTATTAGCTGCTAGTTGGTCAGTTTGTCTTTGTGTCATAGCCCCTATTGAAGGTAGTGTCACCCAAGCTAGGCCAATTGCCTTGTTAATTGTCTGGGAGGGGCCTGCACTCCTGGCAGACAATTAGCAATCAGTGGAAGCAGTTTCATACCACTGCTGCTTTGAAAGCCTCAGCTCTCAAGCGTCAGGCGAACAACTTTTTCAAGCTCGACTTCTTCAAAGAACGACCTTCGAATATGAGGTGCTTTTCTCTGTCCTGGACCCACAGTGGTGGAATGAACTCCCCACTGATGTCAGGACAGCAGAGTCGCTGCCCATCTTTCGCCGCAGGCTGAAAACCCACCTCTTTAGGAAACACTACCCTGACCCTTCCTCCTAGCCATGCCTATTTGTCGTCATTTATGTGCCTGAGCTCTTGTTTATTGGCTCTTGTTTATTGGATACACTTATTTGTCTTAGCTCTTGCTCATTTGATTTTCTTTATCTTATTTGTTTAAGAAAAAGTAGGTAGCTAACTTATTGCACTTTTTACCTTAGCACTAGTTCTGCTCTTAGTTGCTTGTTTAGGAAGGAAATGCACTTATGATTTCTGGTGACTAGTAGTTTTCTTACCTACCTTTGTTGAATGCACTTATTGTAAGTCGCTTTGGATAAAAGCGTCTGCTAAATGACTGTAATGTAATGTAATGCTTCTACTCTTCATAAACCGTATCATTGTACTTTGAACTACCATGTGTTTGCTTCCTATTCCTGTCCTCTCCTCTTTCCAGTGGTCGCACAGACGCTGGGTCACACCCAGCCGGCGCGACCCCACTAATCTCATCTATCTTACTCTCTCAACTCGCGTTGAGCAAGTGGTGGCAGGGGGGCTTTGGAACTGCCAGTCGGCTGTGACGAAAGCTGAGTTCATCTCAGGCTACGTATCCTTGACACACTAGTCTCCCACTTCCCTGACGATGGCTCTGGACTCATCCATCCTTTTCACTTTTTCCTCCCCTCTGCTGCTAAAGCTGCTTTCTTCTGCACTAAAATTCAAACGTCTGTTTCCAACCCTAAAAAACTCTTTGAAACTTTCTCTTCTCTCCTGGTCAAGCCTTACACCCCCGCCCGACCACTTCACTCTGCTGCCTCGAGGCGACTGGTTGCCCTGTCGCTCAGAGGCCCCTGTGGCTGACCTACACGGTCACAGCTTTTCTCTGTCCTGGTCCCACAGCGGTGGAATGAACTCCCCACTGATGTCAGGACAGCAGAGTCGCTGCCCATCTTTCGCCGCAGGCTGAAAACCCACCTCTTCAAGAAACACTACCCTGACCCTTCCTCTTAGCCTTGCCTATTTGACGTCAATTATTTGTATGAGCTCTTGTTTATTGGCTCTTGTTTATTTGATACACTTATTTGTCTTAGCTCTTACTCATTTGATTTTCTTTATCTTATTTGTTTAAGAAAAAGTAGGGAGCTAACTTATTGCACTTTTACCTTAGCACTAGTTCTGCTCTTAGATGCTTGTTTAGGAAGGAAATGCACAATTTCTGGTGACTAGTAGTTTTCTTGCCTACCTATGTTGAATGCACTTATTCTAAATCACTTTGGGTAAAAGCATCTGCTAAATGCCTGTAATGTAATTTATAAAGCCATAAACAAGTAGAGATGAGTTCACTGCTGAAGTAGAAATATGGCCACCTGCGAGGTGCATGCATCAAGGTAACGTTGCTGCATTGATCATCTAAGATAATGTGGGTGAGGGATGGGGCGCACAGGGTTGAAAGAGTATAGCATCATAATACAGCTTATTACTCATTTGTCTCAATTGTCAAATGTGCCTGTTCATATACAGTACTACGTATTGCCATTTGTAACCCACAACTCAAATTTGCAAGCATCTAGTGCCTACATGACAAGACCTGGAGGTCCTTGATTCACTGAATTCACTGACGCTTTGTCTGGAGAGGATTAAGTTAGTGTTCCATACTTGGAGAGAGTGATTCAGACCTCAACGAGACAATAACGATCGCAACACTGGACTAAATGAATGACAAATACACAGAGCCTGAGACAGAGGAATTGATCAATGTTACATCAGTGCTTGATACGTAGGCCCAGAGGTCCTCCAGGCTGTCCAAGCCTGGGTCATCTGGGTCACTTCCTTAGGCTGATGCAGCAGCAACTGGCAGATCTTGTTGACTGATTAGAAAGGGGAGATGACAACGCAAAGCAGCCATTGTGCGTGTTAACAGCTTGATTGCCATCTCATCACCTCTCCAAGCTGTTTGTGTTTCCCCTCCTTCTCTTGTCATTTAGAGGAAGAAAGCGCAAGAGAGAAAAAGTCAGAGACAGAAATGGGGAAGCCGGTGTTGTCGAGTTTTAACCTTTATTGAAACAGGATCTTACCTCCGTTGCATTTGGATTCATTTTGACACACAATGGAATGAGTAAAAAATTTTTTTTATTGTGTAGGAGCAATTAATGCTTTTTTGATGTGTCAATTAATAATGATACTAATTTACCATTTACAATATTATTATGAAATATATATCAGACCTTGGTCAAATATATTTTCAAATACCTATTTGAAATTCCTTTTACATTTTTAAATTGTGCATTTATTGTGGCTTACTGTAGCCTATACTGTACATGCTAGAATAACAAGACATGAGTATTATTCAGCATCCTCTAATACACTCACCTCAGACAGATGGCCAGACGAACAGATGCACTTATTACTTCCCGGAAATTAGTGGTCATCTTGCTGATCCAATCTAATCCAATCCAACTTTATTTGTTAAGCACTTTAAAACAACCACAGTGGACCAAAGTGCTGTACAGGATAAATAAAGACATAGTAAATAAATGGTTCACAAGAAATTGAGTCAAAGCATAAGTATAAATAGCAGCCACACAATAAGAGAAACAATAAAATCAATCAAAAAGAAATAAATAAAAAAGAAATAAAATAAAATAAAAATAAAAGTCAACGTCTCACATAGTGTTAAAGGCCAAGGAGAAAAGATGGGTTTTAAGAAGGGATTTAAAAACAGACAGAGAAGAGGCCTGTCTGATGTGGAGAGGCAGATCGTTCCAAAGTTTTGGAGCTGCAACTGCGAAAGCACGATCCCCTCTGAGCTTCCTCTTAGTTTTTGGCACGCCTAGGAGCAGCTGGTCAGCTGACCTGAGAAAGCGGGTGGGTGCATATGGGTGTAGAAGCTCAGAGAGGTAGGGCGGGGCAAGGCCATTGAGGGATTTAAAAGCAATTAAAATAATTTTAAAATGGATTCTAGAATGTATGGGCAGCCAGTGGAGTGAGGCTAGAATGGGGGAAATTTGAACCCTCTGAAGACGGGCTATGGAGGACGCACTAACCCCCACATAGAGTGCGTTACAGTAGTCCAGCCGAGTAGTAACAAAGGCGTGGATTACTGTCTCAAAAAGTTGCCTCGGAAGGATTGGCTTTATTTTGGCCAGCTGCCTCAACTGGAAAAAGCTCGATTTAACAACTGACCTGATCTGGTTGTCGAGCTTAAGATCAGAGTCCACTTAACCCCAGGTTAGTGACGGTGGGTTTGACCACCTGTGCCAGGAAACCCAGATCAACAGGGGGGGTCCCAGTGGTGCCACCAAAAACCATCACTTCAGTCTTTTTATTGTTAAAGTTTAAAAAGTTCAGAGCCATCCAGGCCTTTATGTCGTCAAGACACTTAAATAAGATTTTAAAAGAGTCTGTGTCATTCTTTTTAAGAGGCACGTAAATCTGACAATCATCCGCATAACAGTGGAACGAGATGCCATACTTCCTAAGTATGGAGCCAAGCGGAAGCAAATAGAGAGAGAAGAGAAGGGGGCCCAGAACTGAGCCCTGTGGGACCCCACAGGTGAGAGGAGCCGAGGAGGATAGATGGCCCAATCCTCTTGAGAACGGCGTCAAACTGCTCACAGTTTAAACGAAAGTAGGTCAGTCGCATTTCATTAACCAGGTTGAACTCCCCACGTTCATTACGAGACCGCAACAGCTGGTGGACCCACAACCGCCTCCTCTGTTGTGTTCTTTTTCTCTGATGGAGAAGAAGAACAAGGGCGATGGCCTTTCGTTGCTCCAAACTCAAGTACATGGCTACTACTATAAACAAAGATTCTTGTAAAATGACTGTTATGAATGGTATAAAGTCGATTTTAAAATACTCGCCTCGGATATACAAGCCGCGCGCGACCACGCAAAGAAGCCGTTCATGCGCGGCCTTATGTGTGCGCTGGGCAAGCACGCAAGATGCTGCGCAAGATGCCGTTCATGCGTGTCCTACGTGAAAGTAGGGTGACGCCGGGTTCACACCAGACGTGGAAGCGCGACGAATGGCCATGAAGCGCCGCCAGTATCCTTTTCGGCGGCCATGTTAACCAATGTGGCCGTTCACACCGGCCGCGGAAGCGCCACAAATGCCCGCGAATGGCCGCGCCCTGCAGCGATCGTTTCCGCGTCTGGTCTATTTTGTGTCTATTTGCCTCTGGCGAGCGATTGTGTCAAGCTTGGCAGGAAGTCAGACACAGGAACGGCATAGAGCATCCTGTTAATTTTCAAAATATAACAAATTTCAAAATGATGATTGATGATGGCGTTGGCTATCCAGTCTATACATATTTGTCAGTTGCAAATAGTGGCTGGTGCATGTTTCTCCAGGGGGGGCTATACCAAAAATCAAGCAAACATGTAAGGTATCTAAGGTATCATCAGTCTATTTAAATGAATGAAAAGGCCTTTATTTGTATTTGCTGAGCTGAATGAACATTTGTTGTAATGAAACGTGCTTAGTTAAGGTAAGTCAAGGTACAGTGCAAATTCTTTAGAATAATTATCTTTTATACTACAATATGTAATGGTATCTAAAGTAAGTGAAAAGTATGGCAGAAAATTATGAACACAGTAAGACTTAATAGAAAATAACATTTAGGAAAAAAATTAATGAAAATGGTATTACATTTGAAATACCCAGTGCCATCAAAAAGCTGAGTGAACTGGCTCAAAGCCATATGACTTTGCCACCTTGTGGCTTAAACTTTTTGTACATACATTTTGCCCTTCTCTCCTTGAGAGATGCAAATTTCTCAATGGCATGGCAATGGCTCTATGGCACCACAGAACTTGACACAGTTTATTATTTTAGACAGGATGTGTCTGTTTTTGTCAACCTCTTCATTATGCTTACAGATCCCTGTCCTGTAGCCTTCATCAAGCTGAGCAGCTATGTTTACTTTCACAAACATTTGCTTTTGTTTTTTCTGATATGTGGTTTAAATCATTCAAACCTGTCTGAAACCATGCTGGGTCTGAAACCAGCCGTTTGAAAAAGAATGCAGGGAAAGCAAAATAAAGCATTGGTGTCACTACATGCAGTTAGCCAAGCCTTCCTACTAAACCAGCTCCTTGAAATCTACCGAGTATATTGTCTCATTCTGGTGCATTTTATGTCACATGTACCACGAGCCACTCGCTCTCTGCTGCCAACCAGTGGTTGGTGTTGTGTAAATCAGCAGTATTCAGATAAATGCTGTTGGGGCGCAGCATTCCTGCGCCCCACCAAGCTCCTATCTCAAGTCAAATCAAATCAAATCACATTTATTTGTATAGCCCTTAATCACCGTTACAGTCTCTAAGGGCTTCACAGTGCCCAACATGTGAAGATAATAAATGATTAGTACACGACATCCCCCAGCCTTAGACCCTCACAGAGGACAAGGAAAAACTCCCACAAAAACCTTATTGGAAAATTGGGAGAAAACCTTGGGAGGGGCAACTCAGAGAGGGATCCCCCTACCAGGACGGTTGGGCGTGCAATAGATGCCGAGTTTGGGCAAGCAGAGTATACACAATATATGAAAGTTCATTTTCAGATTGTATTGTATTGAAGAGGAGCGAACTGTGCGTCAATGGGCAATTCGTGTTATTATCCAAATGTCTGACAACATTATGGAAAGAAACAGCTTTCCATACAGCTCGGAAAACGACGGTGAAAAGGATACAAGATAGTTTATGAAAGCGAGAGGGTGAACCAGCTGCTGCCAGTTCTAGCAGTTCCTCTACGTAAACTCAAAACTCGTCTCTCCGACTCACGTATCAACCGTAATTGACATATCAGACATTTGGATAATAACACGAATAACAATCTGAGCCTGTCCGTGAAAAAAACAAGCACTTTTAGTGGACGTACTTTGACCGGCCGTGTATGCCTTTACGGATTATGTTGCCGCCGTTACGCGACTGCCGGTTGAGCCGATGGACCGGAGAAACTCAGAAACTTTTGGGATCTACTTAAAGGTATGAAAAGCATTTTTTTGGACATAGAGACCAGGTTGAAAAATCCTGGAATTACCCTTTAATCAAGTGGCTGTGGGGAGTGGGGGGGCAGCGCCCTAGCACCCTCTATTGGCCAGCCGCCACTGGTCAGTTGTGTCTAAACTTTTACCGTCTATGGGCCGGATCTACTAAGATCCCAAATAAAGGGTACTAATTTGCGCGTGCATTCTAAAAGTTTGCGCGTGTGGTTGATGGACGTTTTGCGGGTGATTTACTAAGAATGATTGCGTAAATGACAACAGGCGCAAACGTGGTGGAGACAGCAGTATTTAAATGAGGGTTTTGCGTGTTTAATGTTTTGCACCATGGAGAGTTTGGATGGGCAACAGAACCGCAAGCGCAAAATGAAATTTGAGCCTATAGAATTAGAGGTGTTAGTGGAAGAGGCAAATAAACATTTGGATGAGCTACACCAAAAAAATCTGAATATGACAAAAAAGAACACTATATGGGAGATCATCTGTGAGAAAGTAAATGCCGTTGGTAAAACAAGAAGAACAACGGATGAAATTAAGAGAAGATGGCAAGATATAAGACGAAGAACAAAAGAAAAATTGGCTTATAATAAAACCCCAGCAAAGAAAACAGGTGATTCCAAAAATGTTCACAGGAGGGGGGGGGGGGAAATACGTTCTCTACGTCTTCGTTCATCGTTCATCGTTTCTATGTCTCGGCAGCCATTCGTGCACAATTACGCATGCAGGGCGTTTGCACCTTCCCTTGAAACGTATTAAATACAGACGCAGTCTCCATCAACGAAATTGCGTTCAGGTTTGATAGATCACAGTGCGTGTGCTACATTAATCTATTTACATTTTCTCCTCCCAGTATTTTGCTAAATAGCGTGTAAACGCCCCATCTTGCATATTCATTGAGGCAAAAGTACTAACTGGATAAGGCGTGTTATATTGCACATTTGCAAGACGCAGTCCTCAGTGCGCACTGTTAGTAGATCAGTTTGTACATTTATTTGTGTGCTATGAGTTTGCACACATTTTTACACACGCAAACCTTTAGTAGATCCGGCCCTATGTGTCTAAACAGAGAGCGAGAGAGATAAGCAGGCACACACACACAAGCAGACAGAGAGAGATGACATACATTTTTTGTTTTTATTTCACACTTGCTTTAGCAATGTAAAATATGTTTTCCATGCCCCTTTGAGTCAGGGTTGGCGCGGAAGGCTCCTGGAAGCCTGGCGGGCTGGCCTGCTTTGGTGCTCCATGGCTGGCCCATCAGGACAGAGGGAGGGGCACCAACGGAGGGAGACGGCTCCAAACTGCTGCAAATAAAACGGCCCTGCTGGCCAGTTAACTCTGCCTCCTGCCTCTGTCTATCACAGACCCAGGTACCATAGCAAGTTGCTATAGATATAAAAGAAACAAACTTTCTTCAACTAATTTTCCTTCATGAAGTCATTAATGTACATGTACAGCCTACAAAAAGTTGGGAGAGTAGGTTTATCTGATTAACTTCAGTTGTTCGCAGCTTTTTCCCAGTGCCCCTAGATTCTCTATGTAGATTGACTGAAACAGTAGGTGGCCAAGCCTACTTATTGAGTTATTTTTTGTTTCTATAAATATTCTAAATATTCTAAAAAACAAAACATTATTTCTGAATCCTCTTTGTATGTATATTGTACCGGCAATTGAATATCAGAGATAGGTAACAAATACTCATGATAAATAATAAATACAGAACAGAAAAATATAACAGGCTATTATTAAGAATAAAGCTTGATTGTAGCCCACAAGAGTTTACTGGCATTCAGAGAAACCTGAGAGATTTGTGACTTGACTTGGCAGGGACAATGATGGAATTTCTATCTGTCATATATCTTCTCTACTTGTTTCTTTTGTCTGTATTTTATGTTTCTTTTGTCTGTATTTTATGTCACTTTGGTGAGAGACAGAGAGAGAGAGACCATAAACATGGCAGTTAGATGGAAGGCACACACACTCACAAGCCAAAAGTGTCACTATTCTGAACTGATGAACGGTACACCTCTGTTAGATCAACTGAACTACCTGAGCATTTTTCAAAGACAAAGTCAATAGTTTTTCATCATCATAGATATTCATGCATGTAAATGAACTTATTCACTTTCCCAATGAGACAAAGGAGACTTGTTTTGACTTTTTATAATGCTGATTTATTCGTCAGGGCAGCGTGCAATATCAAGCTAATTTGACATTTTCCAAACCAATTGTAGCTGTGAAAAAAAATCACTTCATCTCAAGTGATTCATGCAAACATGAGACTAGCATGCCGGTTAGTCCATTTCTTTCTCACATTGCAGAGCAAGAAGCTGTAGTATCTAAGGAGCCATTCTTTTTCATTTTTTTTCATTTTCAAAGCATAGTTTCAGACTGGCCCCTTTAGATGAAGCCTGGAAGATGGTTTCATCTTCTTTCATTTGGGTCAGGCATGCTGGAGGAGGAGATTCAGATTCAGATTATATTTGCCATGACAAAATGTATATATTACTTTAAAGAGCCCATCCCACCATATGATAATAACAACACACACATATTATTATTATTATTATTACTACTATAATTATCTCTCTGTCTCTGGTGAGAAGAGAATTTGTGAGAGCCTAACAGATCACCAGGCTGCAGCTTAGCCTCGTTAGACCAATATCCTTTCTAGCAAAATCTATGGATATCCTAGAACTGCTGATATTAATAGTAATAATTTGTCTGAAATATTTACCCGACGTTGAAACCGCCACTAACGGCGCCAGTGTTGCCATTGCCACTCGTGCCGGAACCGCTGTTGCCACCGCCGCCAAAGCGAATATCGCCTAATAAGTTAAAAAAAACAAAAAAGACAATATTAAATAATTAATTAATGAATGAATCAAGATCTCATTGTATTTAGTATATGTTGTTAAGGAGTTGGTTTGGCTCACAATGCAGTGTGCTTGATATCAACCACGAGATAAACCACATAGCCTAGTGCAGTAGTTCTCAAACTTTTTATGTCATGTTTTATGCCCCTTTAACATTATATAAAATTCCGGGCCCCCAATCATGAATTGATACTTTTTCTGTGAATGCTAATCATTAATATTGGTAATTAATGATGCTGAATAAACCCTTTATTTAAAAAACATGAACCGCATGAATTGCTTTCACCTTTATGAACTGAACTTGACCATGAACATGAACTGCTTTCAACTTTGTCACTATGTTGTTCCTTTACTTTCTGTATGTTTTTTGAGATGTAAAAAATGCCCCCCAAAAAACAGTCAGTTTACTTCTCCATCTTCTACTTAATATAACTCAAATAATTACATTTTTCTGTTTCACACTGAGGGGAGGTGGGGGGTAGGCGTAGGCTGGTTCCAGGAGAGAGTTGAGTCAGTGGACTGACACTCCCTGGATCCAGCACCGCTGCAGCCAATTAATTGTCAGGGCTCTACTTTTGTCAATCAAGGTGCAGGTGCAAGTGGGCGTGTCCAGTCTATTTTGGTGACCAGAGGTGTGTCAATGTCAAATATTTAAATGTCAAATTTAATTATTTGCCATTTATATGTACACAGCATGAATTAAAGAGTAGCTTCACCTACAGCACATATGGAGCATGTCTCCACTGTTCAGCTTTAAATGACTATTTTTCTCATATTTGGATTGTATGATACATCCTTCTCTACTAGTATGTTTTATTATTTGCATTTATTTGTGTATTTATTAATTTATGACCATATTTATTTATACCAACAGGCTGAACAAACTTATCAGGAAAGCTGGCTCTGTTGTGGGCATTAACCTGGACACCCTGGAGGAGGTGGCAGAGAGAAGGATGCTGGCCAAACTGTATGTTGTGTATGAATGTATGAGTGTATGTTCACTTGTGATTTACCCACCAGGACAAGAGGAACCAGGATCAGCCATGAAGACGACTAGCAGCAACACAGCGAAGGCCACGACACACCTCATCTTGAAACCAAGAACCAAACACATCACAATGACATTTGGACTCAGATGTTGCTGGCCACTAAAATGTGACCACAGCATTTTGTATTTTTGTTTATTTCATTCAGTCATCAAACAATGTAATACAGACAAATCACAATATACATTCAGTGCCCTTACTCAACACACATCCCAAGGACATTGTCTTCTTTGTGTTAGTAAAATGATGAAATGTTTTCTTACCTTTCCAGTGATGGAGAATCAAGAGTTGAAACTATTGTCAAAGTCGGCAAAGGGAAGAGTGTGAGATCTACAGGTGATGTGAATTTCTGTCTTTATATAGGAAAGGCTGGTGTGTTTTATGGGTGTCTCCTTTGGGTTCACTTTCTCAATATCTGTAGTATTTTGCAATATTGCATAACTGCTGGACATACAGTGTCATTGCATTTCATAATGTGTTATGGGGACAAACGACGTTGATCTAATCTCAACCAGGAGCGCTGACTCACTGGACTTCCTCAAATTCAAGAAGTTAGTGAGGGATTAGACTGAAGATAATTCCATCTTTCATGAAAAAACATCCTAAAACAGAACAAAAGGCCTTAAAGTCACATGTTATTCACTCAGTTTATTCATCTTATTTGCATTTTTTTTTTATATCAAAGGGGAGATTAAGCTATTAGAAATTATTAGACAGAATCCAACTGCTTTTCACACAATTACAAGGTTGAGTGAGAAACAGAAAATGTCATACTAACTTTTCACGTATTAACAAAGACCAAACCTCATTATTCATGAATCCATAAAAATTTATCAGTGGCTGTGCAGTGAGCTGGAAGTCTGTGTGTGTGCAGTGAGACTTGAGACCCGCTGACAGGCCCTTCTCACACTCTCCCTGTTCTAGTGGAGGAGGGTGCTGTGATCAGACTGGCCACTCTATGTTTAAAAATGTAGCTAGATTTTGACTTTTTTGTATCCTTGTTATTGTATTATCCTTTTCCTCCTGCCGTATAGTTTTATCTTGCGCAAAGCGCATGACATTAAACTGTTCCAATAATCTTTATAATAATGCTAAGTAAGTAATTAAAATGATTTTCACATAGCACTTTCTCAAAGAAATTTTAAAGTGCTACAGTGCAAACAAATAATACATTTCATACAGCAGTATAAAATTTGAAGAAAAACACAAAACATAACAATCATCACAAAATCGAGAAAACTCTCTTGTTTTAATCTCACAGATGGGTTTTGAGGTGGGGTTTTTAAAGCAGAGAACCAACTTAGCCGATCTGAGGGCTTTGTGGGAGGCGGTTCCAGAGTCCAGAACCCAAGGCATGATCACCTTTTGATCTTAGCTTAGCCCTCGGGACCGCCAAGGAGCCCTGTTCAGAGGAACTTAGTCATATAAGACGATGCCAGACCAGATAATACCGGTAACCAATGCAAGGAGCCAGAAATGCCGTAATTTGAGAAAGATTGATCTTATTCAGAAGCCCTCCTGCAACATTTTGAACCAGTTGATGCCAGGCCACAGGTGAACAACTCAGAACACTGCGAGAGAACACTATGTATA
The DNA here is from genome assembly GCA_034670385.1 of Hoplostethus mediterraneus. Lineage (NCBI taxonomy): Eukaryota > Metazoa > Chordata > Actinopteri > Trachichthyiformes > Trachichthyidae > Hoplostethus > Hoplostethus mediterraneus. The sequence goes on from JAXDDW010000080.1 coordinate 1,175,425, forward strand.
TTTATTTGTGCTGCCCCAATAAACTCTGCCCCTAAATCTCTGTCTTTGTCGCTGTCTTGACAACGGTGGTAGCAAGTTAGCTACAGGGTCAAAAAATACCAAAATTCTTGGAAAGGGACCTGACATTGGGTGTCAGTGGATCACACCTGTACCTTGTGTGACAGGCTGCAGGGAAAGGAGGAGACACTGTTCTTTAGTAGCACGTATTTTTATTGGAGACAGTTAGAGGAGAGTTCGGGTTAGGATGGTGATACCTTGTCCGTTGGGCTATCGTGGTCTATCCGTTCTCGGGGGTCACACACAGATCAATCAGCCAGTTCTTCCGTTCCGTTCCGTTCCGTGGCAATAGGTGTGGTCCACCACTACTCCCAGGTGGCGCTGTTGGGGTCGTGGGTGCTGTGGGCCTGGTCTATCACACTTGCTAGTTATATGAACAGGGCCAATTGCCAGAATTTCATTTTTCAGAGTTTCTTTGGAGAACACTTTGTGATATCCAGTCTTAATAGCAGACAATCTTGTAAAATAAACAATTTATCAAGGTCATCAGGCCTCAAAGGGAGGTAGATCTGTGTATCATCTGCATAGCAATGATATATATGACATATGATATGACACAAATGATTTGCCAGGGGAAGCACATATGTAGAAAACATAATAGGCCCCAGAATTGATCTGCAATAGAGACAGAACATTTTCTATTTGATAAATAAGACGCAAACCAATCGAGGGCGAAATACTGGCAAATTTAAAATAATCGAAAATAAATCTGTTAAAGGGGAATTACAGTATTTTAAACCTGGGCTCTATGTCTACAAATTCATCATTTATAGCGCAAAATAACCAGAAACAGAAGTCTGGCTCAAGGAGAAGTCTCGCTCTGAAATCTGAAAGATGAGGTGAGTTATTGGTTAAAAAAAGGTGTATCTCTGTAGCGATCCTTTCCGTAATTTTGTCAGACAGTTGTCAGACAGGAATAACAATCTGAGCCTGTCAGCGGAAAAAACAAGCACTTTTAGTGGATGTAATTGGGGGAAAAAACAAAGGCAAAAATCCCCAAAACTGTGCTTCAGGCTGTCACACGAGAGAGAGAGACAGTTAGTTCCTCAGGTCCCCTTTTATAGTCAGGCTTGATTGGCTTCAGGTGCTCTGCTCCGCCCCTAGACATGAAAACAGGTTTGAGGAGAGAAAGAGCACCAGAGAGAGACAGTAAGAGAACAAACACCCCCAAATCACATTTATTTGTCTCTAAGGGCTTCACAGTGCCCAACATGGAAAACAATAAATGGTTAGTACACGAAATCCCCCAGCCTATCCCAAATCCCAAATCTACAAGATAATTTACACGTCCGACCTAACAATATCCATCCCTTAAAAAAAATGGGAACAAGACCTACAGCTCATCCCCAGTGATGACGTCTGGACCCAAATCTGCAAAAACATCTTCTCTATGTCCACCAACACAAACATGCAACTCATACAATACAAGATCATTCATAGAGTACGCTACACGGGAAAAAGGATGTTTAAAATGGGTTTTATAGACTCCGAAACTTGTCCACACTGCACACAAAACACCACAGACAGCTACATGCATGTCACATGGTACTGCACACCCATTAAACAATTCTGGTGGGACATCACTGACAACCTCTCTTCTTCTGGGCTGTCACATCCCACTATCCCCTTCACTCTGCTTACTAGGAGACATCATCAACCTAAACAACACATCCAGTAGAATACTCTCCATAGCCCTAACCATCGGCAAGAAAACTATCCTCATGAACTGGAAATCAAGGAACACAATCAATACTACACTTTGGAAAAATCTACTAATCGAATACACATCAATGGAAAAATGATCTGCCTTCATCAAAAACCAAACTGCTGATTTTGACATAACCTTGAATCCATTCATTAATTCTCTAATTTCCTAATTTCCACACCTGTGTTACCTGGGTTGCTCTCTGTTATAAAGGGAAGTGCACTTATCTTGCTACTACTACTACTAATGTGTGAAATCAGCTTAAGGGTGCTGTTATTCAGAAATACCCTGCTTCACACTGAATAACACACAGGTGAGAAGGTAGTAATATATACTGCATACATATACATGCAAATCTGCACACTTTATACATGTTAGCTACATCTGTAAACTGGATATATTGAAATCTATTTTTACAATTCACATTTACTTTCTTCATATTGCCATTATCATGTTATATGTTGCATATATGTTGATATTTGTATAACTTTGTATGTTCACACAACACATATTCTAATCTTTATTTAACCTTGCAGATCAATTAATGCAATTTTATTCACAGTGATAGCTTGGGGAAGGGACAGTTTGGTCAGAGGTTTAGCTGGTGATGTGTTGCTATACTTTTCTCTCCTAGGTGATAAGCGAAAGAGTTGGTGTGACTATTATGAGTCCGACTTTCTCCATTGAAATACCGAGCTGGTTACTGTGTGGTGCCGTTTATGGAGTGACAGAAATATGGTCTTGCTTTTGGTTTGTCGGTCTAGTGTGGATCAGATGGATCAATCCATGTTCCCAGGGTTGTGGGAATATTCATTTCTTATAATAAATGGATTGAAAATATTAGAAAAATATCTGCACACACATATAGACGTGCTTTCATTGTTTCATACTTTCATGGCACTGAAATAAATAAGAACATTGTTTTATATTTGTACCAACAAATAAATCTAAATTCAATGATAATACTGTAACTATAACAACTATAGTTCAAGTCAGGAGAGACTAGTTGTATGGGAAAGTAAGCTTTATTTGTGGTAACCAATATAATATTGGCGGTAGCTCCGGTTGGGATCGAACGGGTTAGAGGCGAAACCCGCGAATCTCTGAGGAGCGGGAACTCCCCCCCATAGACCATTCTTCATGGCGGGGTAGATTCGCTGATGACCAACTGGAGTCTGGCACTGGTGATGGTGGGGATGCGGTGGGGCGCAGCAGCGATGCACCTGAAATGACAGAGACATGGATGCAGCAGATATCTGTATATATAAAGTTGTGGCGGCTTGCCATTGGTTCCTCTGAGGGAGGACGGGGAGTGCCCTTGCTGATTGAATAATGAGTGGGCCGGTGCGGAAGAGTGCCGGAGTAGCAATGATAAATAAGTGAGGGATAGGTAGTCTTCCTGATTGAACTTATGCTAAGCTTCATTTCAAGTCAGGAGAGACTAGTTGTATGGGAAAGTAAGCTTTATTTGTGGTAACAAATATAATATTGGCGGTAGCTCCGGTTGGGATCGAACGGGTTAGAGGCGAAACCCGCGAATCTCTGAGGAGCAGGAACTCCCCCCAAAACAGATAGATTTTAGGGTTGGTGATGAGGGAAGCTATGCTGACGGGCAGAGACGGCTGTAAAACGAATGAGTGATATGGACGCGCTGCCGGGAGGAGTCGGTGCGTCAACTAGCTGCCAGGAAACACATGACATAGACATGCCGACCGAGGAGTCAGTGTGTCGCTAGCTGACGGGAGGCTAGATGATGCACGTATAACATTGAGGAGCTGTGCAGCGACAGCTATGACACGTGACGTAGACATGCCGACTGAACGAATCAGCGCGTCAACTAGCTGAGGAGGCTAGTCGATGGCGTGAGTTGACAACAGTGACGGCTACAACATATAACATAACATAGAGGAGCTGTGCAGCGACAGCTATGAACACAATGGCGTAGACATGCCGACAGAGGAGTCAGCGCATCGCTAGCTGACAGGAGGCTAGACGATGCACATATAACGTTGAGGAGCTGTGCAGCGACAGCTAAGGGATGAACATGTGACAAAGACACGCTGACTGGGGAGTCAGCGAACCAACTAGCCGCAGACAACATCTTAAACAACATCTTAAACAACAAAAACTGTTGTCAATGTGTGCAGAATAGATCGCTACATTATTACATTGGCCTTTTTCACGATCTAATATGGCTCCTTTATCCGGCAGGTATGCAGAAGTAGTCTCTCTCGTTCATCAGACGTGAACCGCTCGGACATCTCGGACATCTGCTCTCTCAGTTTGCGAGATGTTCGATTGAGTCCAAGAAGTCCGATATTCATCGGCTCTCTCGTTCATCTGCTCTCTCAACTCGTTCGCGAAGCCGCTCAGTGTCTATCGTTCATCTGCTCTCTCGACTCGTTTGCGAGCCGCTCAGTCTCTCTCGACTCGTTCGCGAGCCGCTCAGTCGGATCAGCGGTTCTCGTCCGATGAACGAGAGAGACTACTTCCGCTTACCCGCCGGATCAAGGAGCCATATTGGATTATGAAAAAGGCCAATGTAATAATGTAGTGATCTATTACATTCTATATACATTGACAACAGTTTTTGTAATGTTTAAGATGTTGTTTGATAAATTAACTGGTGATTGTTGAAATGAATTAACTGGTGATTTTTTAAATACTTTTTTTTTTTCTGGCACTGCTGAATCAATTCAGTCACGTGTGCGAGTCCAATCAACTCACTCACTTAACTGATTCGGTTCTTTTGAACGATTCGTAAGCGAATCGGCCATCACTAGTTTTTTTTTCTTTTTTTTTTTTCTTTTATTGACAAAATATAAACATTACAGAATACAACATATCAGGACAATCAGCAGTTACAAAACTGGAAAGATATAGAACAACAAATTATAAATTAGAGTAAAGAAAGAAAGAAAAAAGAAAAATAATAGACTCGAGTTATACAAACTTTAGGCAATATCACATTCTACACAGATTCTTCTGGTTTTGATAGCTTTAGTGTTTGTACAATATTTTAAGTTTTGTAAGTATGACAATAAAATAGCTTTAAAAACGACAATATTGGGACGCTGGTTTGCAAATTTGGCACAATGAATATGAAATTTAGCAAGAATTAAGAGAAGGTCAATAAGATATCATTTGTCTAGGCTTATTTTTTTGAAAGTCCAAATAATACATGCCGAATATTTAATCTAATAGAAGGGTCAATTTTGGAATTTATTAAATTATTAAGATCAATCCAAAAGACGTGACAGTAAATACAATCCCAAAATAAATGAGATATTGTTTCGTCAATATTTCCACAAAAAGAACAAAGTGTGTCAACATCAATCTTATATTTTATAAGATTGGTCTTGACAGGATAACATCTATGAAGAAGTTTGAAAGTAACCTCTCGTACCTTATTTGTAATAAGAAATTTCTTCGACAAGACCCAAGTGTTCTTCCAATCTATGTCATTATATAAATTATTCCAATAAAAAACTGCTGTGGGTTTGGAAATAATATCCCTTTGAATAATACTCCTAACACATTGATTAGTGGCTTTATCACTCAATAAAGGGCATACATTACCAATATATAAATCATGAGGACTCAAACTTGGAATAATACAGTTTCTACCTTTAGGATCAGACATCAATAGCCTTCTAGCACCATCTGGTATTGCATCAAATACAATGGAATATTCTCTAGGTGTAACAGGGAAACCGTAGACTGAGAGAAATTCTTCATAGGTGAATAATTGACCATTGTCATTTAGTAGTTGACTAACCAGTAAAATATTATAATCAACCCATCTCTTAATATATAATGACTTGTTTTTAAATCTAATATCTTGGTTGTTCCAGATGAAATATTTATGGGGAGAGAAATTGTGTGAGTACATCATTGACCAGGATAATAAAAGTTGACTATGAAAATTGGATAGTTTAATCGGTAACTTAAATATATTAGAAATATTGTAATTACATCTCAGCAGAAAATCTAATCCTCCTAGTGAGTTGAACACATGGGCAGTAATAAAGTTCCAAATTGAGTTGGGATTTTTAAGAAAAAGTTTGATCCATTTGATTTTAAAGGAAGAGTTTAGGGAGGTGAAGTCTAAAGCATTAAGGCCACCAGAACATAATTTATTTATCATAACATTCTTCCTAATATAATGCATTTTCTTTTTCCAAATAAAATAAAATAAAATTTTGTCAATTTTTGTGCACAGTTCTTTTGATACATCAAGAGCCATAGCTGTATATATAAGTCTGGAGAGGCCTTCAACTTTAGCTATTAAGGATCTCCCAGTAATGGACAAATCCCTCTGAAGCCAAAGATTAAGTCTCTGTTGGACTGAAGAAATAAGGGAGTCAACATTTTCAGATAATCTAGAGCTTTGGTCCTTTTCGATTATAACACCAAGATATTTAACCTTATGCTTGACAGCATAAGACTTTTTAACTGGAAGAAGCTCACATTTTGAAATGTTCAATTTGAGACCAGAGGCCAATGAGAAAGTGTTTATGACTTTGATTGCTTCACCAACTTGAGATTTGTCTTTTAAAAAAAGTGTTGTGTCATCTGCTAGTTGAGTAATAGACAGTGTTCTACTGGATATAGAGAGACCATTTACATTACTGTTTTTGAAATGAATAGAAAGTAATTGCATGGGGAGAAGGAAAAGATATGCTGAAATCGGACAACCTTGACGGATCCCCCGATTAATGTTAAATCTTTTGGTAGTGCCATATGGAAGTTTCATTGAACTATTTGCATTTGCATATAAAGTTTTAACATATTTTTTAAACATATCTCCAAAACCAAAAACATCAAGAGCCTTAAACATGAATTGGTGTTCAATAGAATCAAACGCTTTATAAAAATCCCAAAAAAGAATGAAACTTTCATCTGCAATTAATTCTGAATAATCCACAATATTAAGCACCAGCCTTATGTTGTTAGTTATATGTCTGCCAGTCATGAAACCAGACTGCGTTTCATCAATGATGTCATTAAGTGTTTCTTTTAATCTTTTAGCCAAACAAATAGCAATGATTTTATAGTCATTATTAAGGAGTGAAATAGGTCTCCAATTGTCTAACAATAACGTGTCTTTTTGTGGTTTGGGGATCAAAGTGATTAACCCTTGAGTCAAGGAAGGAGGGAGCTTTCCATTTTCAATGCTCTATATATACCTTATGCAAGAAGCGTGAAAAATCCTTAGAAAATAATTTAAATATCTCTGATGTCAATCCATCATTCCCAGTGCTCTTATTGAGTTTCAGCTTTTTGATAGCATCTTCAATATCTGTTACTGTGATGGGAGCATCACACAGTTCTTTATTAGTACTACTAATGCCCTTAATATCTCCCAAAGAATCAAAGAAGCTTTCCATGTCATTTCTCGACAACTTAGACTCATATAAGGTCTTATAGAATAGTTCACATAACTCAGAAATCTTCCTAGGGTCTTGTGTGATGGCTCCATTAGTACTAAGTTTTGTCATGCTATTACATTTATTACGCTGTTTCTCCAACTTGAAGAAATAACTGGAGTTTTGCTCCCCCTCTTCAAGCCACCTCCTCCTAGTGTCACGCCCTCCACCTCTGCGTCCTAGGTTTCTCCCTGTTTGTCTCTGTCTGTGTGTGTGTGTGTGTGTGTGTTGGCGGGCGTGACTCCAGTTTCCGGCTCCTCCCATCATCACCTACTCATCCCGATCACCTGCTCTACCCCACACACCTGCCATCCATCAATCCATCAGCACCAGTATAAGAACCCCGGCTTTCCATCCACTCATCGCCAGATCGTTGTTTGTACTGCCCCGTCAGTCTCGTTCTCGGCCGCTTTGAAGAGTATTTTCAGAGTTCTTTTTTCGCCTTACTAATCCTGATTATTCTCCTACCCAGATCCAGCCTCCTTCCCTGGTCCCCTGCCTGTTACCCTGCCTGCCCGTCTGTCTCCTGGTTCCCTGCCTGTATACCCTGCCTGTCTGTCTCCTGGTTCCCCGCTTGTCATCCTGCCTGCCTGTCTCCAGCCCCACTCACACCACGCCTGCACCAGTCCGTCTCCCCTGCTTGTTTGTCACCAGTAAAACTGTTTACCTCACCTTCGCCTCTGTTGCCTTGGTCTGCTTTTGGGTCCTAAAGAAACGATTGTAACACCTAGAGCGCACAAAAGCTCCTTTTGCCTTGTGAATGTATAAATTATCCAATTTTAATTGTAATATTTGAAGTCTGTTTCTACTGTTTTCTGATAAATGATCAGGTAACTGAGATGACAATGCTATAATTTCAGATATTAGCTCTGATTCTTCCGTTTTTCTATTTTTAACCATTTCAGCACCTCTTTTCATTATAAAAGATCATAATTCAAACTTAAACTCCCAATGTTTGCCGTACACCTTTTCTGCACATGCTTTTTCCCAACTTTCAGATATTTTCACCTTAACCTCATTTACCAAAGACTCGTTTAATAAAAGGGAGTTATTCAGTTTCCAGTATGAGTTGACTCTCTTTGACTGATGACCAGCAGACATACACAACTCTAAAAAGATGGATTTATGGTCCGTCAAGGCTGTAGGTAACATTTTAACTGTAGATATATACTCAGATAAAGGATCAGATATTAACCAAAAGTCAATACGTGACTGTAAAGTACCCGATTTGTTTTTCCATGTGAATTCTTTAACTTCAGGTTTCTTGCATCTCCAAATATCAACCAGGTCTCTCTCATTTATAAAATCTAACATAAGTATTGCTATCAATACTTTTATTTGGCCATCTGTCTAAATTATCATTCAAGGAGCAATTCCAGTCTCCTCCAAATATGATCTTTAGATCTGCATATTTACTTATTATGGAATCTATTTTTGTATTTACTAAATGTATCAAATCAATATTCTTCTGTTTGTTATTGTATCCATAAATGTTACCCAACAAAAATATCTGGTCATTGAATGAAATAACCAACAAAATAAAGTGACCATTTGGATCTGTCAGTGAAGAAATAACTTTCCCATTGAACTTGTGCTTCAAAGTCAGAGTTCCTGCTGAGTGGTTTGTTCCATGAGACATCCACAGGTCCTCCCCCCATTGAGATTTCCAAAAATTGACATCATTAGGTCCAGAATGTGATTCTTGTATAAAACAAAAGTCTGTGTTGAAGCTTTTAGCATAGAGCAGTAGCGCCTTTCGCTTAGTATTGTCCCTTAAACCTCGAGCATTAAAAGAAACAAGAGTTAAAGATGAAATTTTGTAATGTAACTAACTTTTCACCCTGAGAAAAGTGAGTAAACTTCAAAGAGAACAGAACTACTCTGTCTTAAATAGTGCAATACGAAACTTTAGCAGCACCAGCAAACTGAAAAAATAAAAAATAAAGGGAAAAACCACCTGTCATCGCAGTTTAGAGAATTGCAATTCAAAAGATCTTCTTTCAATACAAAACTTTAGCAGCAACAGCATACTATAAAAATAAAAAAAATGAACCCTAAGTCATCGTAGGTTAAGTGAATTACAAAAGTCATCGCAGCTTACGTGAATTGCAATTCATTGAATCTCCTTTCTGTTCACAAAAGCCCGGGCTCCCACAAAGTAAGCAATCTTCCCCTCCTTGCGTGCCTTCTCAACCTGTGGCCACAGCTGGCTGCGTCGCTCTCGGTCCTCGGGAGAGAGGTCTTCTTTGAATCGCAGCTTTCTGGTCATCAGGTACTTGGATCGTTTGGCCGCTTTCCAGATGATATCTCGAAAGTGTCTCATCGTGAACTGCATGATAATGGCGCGGGGCAGAGGTGGAGAGGTGGTCTCACGTTTCGGTCCAAGCCTGTGCACTGAGTCAAGCACCTCCGGAAATGTATCCGCGTGGCGAGGAACCATGTTTTGGCATATTTCAATCACCTTTTTTACGAACGTCTTCTTCGTCCTCCTCGGCAAGGCCATGGAGACACAGGTTCCATCTTCGTTTGAAACGTGACAGTTCCAGCACCTTGCTTTCCAATGCTTGGATTTTCTCCTCCACTTTGCCCCCTCTTTTTTCGGTGTGAGTCACTTTACCTTTCAGCTCCTTGAGGTCTTCAGAGATAAAATTGATAGTAACCTTCAGGTCACTAAAGCTCTTCTCAATGCTATCCCCTTTCTCTCTGATAGCCATTTTCAGTGTAGCAATGATGTTTTCTGCGGCATCAGTTTCCATTACTCTTTTCTTGCCAAGATGTTTTGATGGGGAAGAAATAGGAGTCGTGCAGGTTCGCTTATTAGAGCCCAGGTTTTTTGCCATCATCTGTAACTACAAATATGACCGTAATAGTTAGTTTTGCTGCTTTTAAAAAGTTTTTAAGACAGAGCGTGTTCTGCAGCAGGCCGTTCACTACGCCGCCATCTTGGTCCGCCATCAGCCATCACTAGTGGTGAAGCCCGGAGCCCCACTACAGCGTCATTTGATATTTAAGAGTTGATTGGTTATCTCTGTCAGGCTCCAACATTAGTCGGCAAGAAGAGGGGAGGCTTTCTTAGCTTAGCTAACGCCAACTACCTTGAGAAAATGAACGAAGTGGATTACATACTTGAGCACAGGTTTGAAACTCTTAATTTGGAGGAGAAATTGGAAGTAAAGTGCCTTGGTTCCTTTCACTCGCAATACCATGGGACAGCCGCGACTCAACGTATTGGCCATGCTATCCATCGTAAGCCAGCTGATTCAGCAGCTAACGTTACATGACTTCATCCCCAACGTCATCGATAAGTTTGCCCAGAGGAAGAACCGCCGTGCCGCCTTTCTCAGCTTTGGTGAGTGAAAGCATATTTATCATCCTGCCTTTGTGGTGCTGATTTGTGCATTGGCCATATTGTTGTGCTGGATCGATAGATACAGATGGTGATGAGTGTGTCCATGCTTATCTATTAAGGTTGTTGTCATAGAATGGATCTGTATCCCTAAAAGGTTGTCTGTGCGCTTTGTTGTGGCCTTCAGTGGTGTTGACTGTTGAGCTCTTTGCTGTTCGCTTATAGCCCTGTAGGCTCATTTGATCTGAGCTTGGTTGTGTCGGCTTAAATATCGTCACCCTCTTAAAATAATGGCCTATGTCATTTTTGAGGATTTTTTTTTTTCCATAAGTCATCTCTTCATGATGCTGGCCACCTCTGGTAAAATTGCCTACATCCTTAATTGAAAAGATCAGCTGTTCCTACCCAGGTAGTATAATGGCCTACGTCAAGAGTGTGACTTAGGCAATTTTAATCCTGATTTAGGCCAAATTACTTCTGGAGTAAGTGACTTAGGCAAACAGTTATTTCTATGCTTTTAGTTATTTCCATGATTCAGGGCTCGTCCCCTATTGGTAAGTGATAAGGTTTACTATAATATCGGCTTGGCTATAAATGTTGCGTAGTTATTTAGTCTTTTACTTTCACAATTTATAGTTTAATTACGAAGCCTCCCAGTGGGTTACAGACACGAAATAGCTAGCTCTGTGAAGCTGGTGTACTGGTTACTACTACAGTTGCTGGTTACAGTTACTGCTGGTGACTAGTAGTTACTAGTAACTAGTTACTACTACAGTTACTGGTAATCTAATCCTCTCATGTTACATAATTGACAGACAGCGTTATTTGTATGTCAATAGTCATATATTGTCATAACCTTTTTGTGTGAAATGATTAAGAAATATCAACTAGTCTATTTGGTTAAGTTAATTCTGTTTTTTGAAAAACTTGAAAATATGACATTATTTTAAGAGGGTGACGATATTGCATTCTTAATTTAGGCTTGTGACAGTGGTAATTCTCTCTCTCTCGCTAGAAGCAAGCCACTCTGTCTGATGTGTTAAAAAAAAAACATCAGTAGCAAGAAAGAGACTGTAGTTTTCCTGGTATGTAGCCTATCCATTGAAGTGGTTGGTGCCCCACCATTTTATTTTTTTTTACATATAAAAACGCCACTGCGTAGAAGAGATGTTATCCATTTCCACAGTTGACTCACCCTCATTTCGACGCATTATAGAGAAAATACCCACAAAGAGCAATGTCAAGCTGCCACAGAATATGCGGTGATGGAATCTAATTTGAAGGCCACACTCAGAGAGGTAGACTTTGTTTCCACCACAGCTGACATCTGGACAGCTAACAACAAAAGCTTTCTGGGTGTAACAGTTCACTGGATCAGCAGTTCTACTTTGGAGAGCAACAAGGCCACCATAGCATGTAAAAGAATCAGAGGCAGGCACACATTTGATGTTACTGGTGCAGAGATAGAACAAATTCATTCATCATATGGACTGCTTGGAAAAGTTGTAGCCACTGTGACAGACAATGTATCAAATTTAACCAAGGCGTTTAAAATATATCAGCTTGTCAATTCGGAGTCTGAACTGGAAGAAGACAGTGTCAAGGATATCACTTTTACAGATCTCACAGAAGCCCTCTCCACTGAGACTGATGGTCAGTTTACTCTTCCGCCACATTACAGGTGTGCATCGCATACAACATCCACAAGGTGGAATTCCTTTTATGAGGCCGTTTCCAGAATCAATGAAATTCCCATGAACGGGCTGAATAGCCTATGCGTCAAACTGGGAATTAACTGGGAATTAAGTGCCTCAACAACAAGGAGTACCAATTCCTGCGGGAGTACTGCACCGTCATGACGCCGCTTACAGCAGCATTGGACATCTTACAAGGGGATAACTGTTGTTATGGGACTTTATTACCAACCCTCAAAGTCCTGATGTCAAGGACACTTGCCTGGACGGACGTGGAAATGATCTTATAGATTTGGGATTTGGGATAGGCTGGGGGATTTCGTGTACTAACCATTTATTGTTTTCCATGTTAGGCACTGTGAAGCCCTTAGAGACAAATAAATGTGATTTGATAGAAATTTTTTTGGTAGTGATATTGAGGTTTGATGTTAATGGGGGAAGATCTAAGTTACATGTTAATTTTGGTCTGAATAGATGATTTGATCTGGAGAAATTCTAAAAAGTGATTCTCTCCAATGCCATACTTCTGGACCAAATGAGGGAATGAGACCAGAGTGTTATTATGGAAGATGTGTTTGAGGTGCGTGATACCTTTACCAATCCATGATCAAAAGTTTAGTGGTTTTCTGTTCATTAAGAAGTCAGGATTGTTCCAGATGGGAGTGTGTTTGGTAGGTGAGATTGTGGTGTTAGTTATTTAATGAAATTTCCACCAGGCTGTCAGGGTTGTAGCTATGGTAGGATTATTGAAACAAGGATGGTGTGTGATGGAGCGGCTTATGAATGGTAAATCTGAAATATGGATTTCTTTGCATAATGTTTGTTCTATATCTGTCCAGGGGCCAAATGTATAAACCATGCGTACACACGAAAAGTGTACGTACGTCACTTTCCAGCAGGAATCCAAATGTATCAAAATCCACGGGCGGCGAGAAAGTGCGTACTGGTAAGCACTTTTTCACTGGGAAAGGTGCGCACATTTCACACCGCCACTTTCCACGCAAGTTTCCAAATGTATAAAAAAAAGTGCTTACCGGTACGCATTCTGAACACCATGCGTACCAAATGCATTTTTCGAGGATCAGAAAAGTGTGAATTTGGATGACATTTTATTTGGAGCTTTTTTCTTTCACTACATTGTGTTAGGATGTAATCTATAGTTTAAAAAAAACATCCACTATGATGCGTGAGTGGTTAATAACATTTTTTTGACAAGCCTTCATTTCGTTCTATCTTGAGTAAATATGTTTGTCACTATGCTTTATGATAATGATCTTTATATAAATAAACAAATAAATACATGATCTGTATATAAATAAAGATGATTATTTTGGAGCATATTATTGGGGATACACCTTCAGGTGTGACCAGTTAACAGGTCGTTAAAACGTCACTATATAAAGACTGTAGCTGTGCGTAATGGCTGTTCCAAATGATACGATGGCTGCCTTGGCGTTGCTGGAAGATATTGCGCAATTTAGGCGAGAACGAGTCTTCAGAGACCGTACTGATTTTCTGGTCCATGATGTTGACTGACTAATGCGCCAGTGGATTTCCAAGAGCTGTTCTCTTTTAATTGTGTGCTGAACTGGACCCTGTGTTGGGCACGCTCGGAGAACCCTGTCATCCCCGTCCATCTACAGGTATTGACAACAATCGGGTTTTTAGCGACGGGGACGTTTCAGCTGAAGCTTGCTGACAGATCAGGGATATCATGCCCATGGCGTGGGGTGGCATCATTTCTTTGAGTAATAAATACATCAGGTTCCCTTACACAGCAGCTGAACAGGCCAACATCAAAATGCAATTTGCAGCGATGTCCGGTTTCCCAAATGTAATATATGTATATAATATTGTTTTGTATAATGAGCCACAACAGACGCTGTAATGTTGAGCACAGCCGTGCGCTCTGTGGTAGAGCGTTGCATTGGGCTTTTAAAAGGGAGATGGTTTCGGTTACTTTCTGCCATTCAACTTGTTTCATTTGGTTGGTAATACCAGCGCTTAGGCTTCTAAATAATCCGCGATTTCTTCTGTCATTTTAATCAACCATTATTTCAAGTTCACAGTCGTAAAATTGCGCTTCTTTTCTTCTAATTCTTCTTAAACGCTTCCGCCGTTTGTCCTCAAAACTCAATTAAATGCTGGCCCTTTATATGCAAACCAGGCAGTTGGGGGTGTGTTGGTGGTTCACCTTTACTGGGGAGCAGTAAAGGTGGGTAAACAGAGGGTATTTATTTTTACCAATAAAATAATAAGAGTCCAGCAAAAAGTATTGTCTAAAAACAAGTCCAAGCGCACATAGGAGTCTGAAGTCCTGGTCCGCTGGCAGCTTCTCCTCCAAATCCCAGCAGGCAATAGGGTGCCTACAGATGAAACCGGTAGTTACTGGGAATCTTCACAATTAGTCTGTTTAGTCTATTCGCATTGGGTCCATAGGAAAAATATATAAAACACGCCAACTCCACACAACAAAGGAAAATCAGATGGCCACAGCACACCAAAATATATTTCAAAAACAAACAATCAATTATAAGCTAAGGACCCAAGCGACTAATTCTTGGACTAGTGCGATAGGCAGGGATGTATGAAAACACGGGATAGAGAGAGATGGGCTACTTAACTGGGAGGAGGGTGAAGCGAACTTCACTCCTCCACATTCCCCACAGCGTGTCCTCTCTCGTCTCTGCCTCCACTCAGGTTCAGGCAGACTTCAATTCTAGTCATCGTCGTGTTGTCCCAGGCTCAGTCCCAACACTGCCTCTTGGACTTGGAGGACTTGGGCTGTCTCACTCTGTGCAGACCTCCGTCACTTTCTGCTCCTGCCATGCCCTGCTGTCTCTCTGCTCTCCACCTGTATATGAAGGAGCTTTGTGCAGGAGGAAACCACCCCTGTGAGCCAATCCCCCAGGTGTAGGTCATTGGCATTAATCAACTTGCCCAGGTAGGTGCGGGGGAGGGGATTGTATTGTCACATTCACACAGGTAAGTGAGGTGGGGGCGGATCCACTCATACACACACACAAACACACTGTCACCCTGTGACATATATTAGCTCTGCCCCCATACATGCTCACTGCTTGCTTGTCTAGTATGTCTACCCTAGTGTGCCTATTGCCATTTCTAGCTTTTCCCCAGTCTAGTAAGTTCCTTGTCTGCATTGATCTGTATCTGCATCACATCTCCTACTCTCGAATAAAGTCTTGCCTTTTTGAGAACCTCTGCCTCCAGCCTGTGTCTACTTCTGGGTCCACCTGTACTCGATCACTACAGGAGGATTCACAACCTTGTTATCTCAAATATTGTATCTCACTAATATTGGGTTGGGCACAACATATCGCTGGGAAAACCGTTCCTGTGCTTGTTATGAATGGCTAGGCAAAAGCCCTGCATATGTAGTATTGCACATTATTTGTGGGGACGTTTGTTCTCTTACTGTCTCTCTCTCTCTGGTGCTCTTTCTCTCCTCTAACCTGTTTTCATGTCTAGGGGCGCAGCAGAGCACCTGAAGCCAATCGAGCCTGACTATAAAAGGGGACCTGAGGAACTAACTCTCTCTCTCTTGTGTGACAGCCTGAAGCACAGTTTTGGGAATTTTTGCCTTTGTTTTTTCCCCCAATTGTCCCCCCACATTCTCTTTTGGTAGTTTAGGGACGAGAGCTGGGTTCGCACGGCCCATTGCACGGTTGGCACAGTACCTTCCCCATCTTTTGTTCTGTTTGTCTGGGATCTCCAACCCCTTTTGGTTGTGTTCTTTTGCACTTTGGTTATATGATTATATGACTAATCCATAATTCCTCTTTAACAATTGATAGACTCGTAAATCCAGCCCCCACTATGTCTTTTCCAATGATGACTGTGAATTTTTTTTTTTGACATGGTCATTGGAATTAGATCTATGATTTCACCTTGCTCTAACCCTATGGTGGACTTTCCTGCTGGTCCTGTCTTCCTGGGTCTAAAATCAAAAGGTGATCATGCCTTGGGTTCTGGACTCTGGAACCGCCTCCCACAAAGCGTCAGATCGGCTAAGTCGGTTCTCTGCTTTAAAAACCCCACCTCAAAACCCATCTGTGAGATTAGAACAAGAGAGTTTTCTCGATTTTGTGATGATTGTTATGTTTTCTGTTTTTGTAATGTGTTTTTCTTCAAATTTTATACTGCTGTATGAAATGTATGTATTATTTGTTTGCACCTGTAGCACTTTAAAATTTCTTCTGGAAAGTGCTATGTGAAAATCATTTTAATTACTTACTTAGCATTATTATAAAGATTATCGGAACAGTTTAATGTCATGCGCTTTCTGCAAGATAAAACTTTATGGCAGGAGGAAAAGGATAATACAATAACAAGGATACAAAAACGTCAAAATCTAGCTACGTTTTTGAAACACAGCAGAGTGGCCAGTCTGATCACAGCACCCTCCTCCACTAGAACAGAGAGAGTGTGAGAGGGGCCTGTCAGCGGGTCACAAGTCTCACTGCACACACACAGACTTCCAGCTCACTGCACAGCCACTGATAAATGTAAATGGATCATGAATAATGAGGTTTGGTCTTTGTTAATACGTGAAAAGTTGGTATGACATTTTCTGTTTCTCACTCAACCTTGTAATTGTGTGAAAAGCAGTTGGATTCTGTCTAATAATTTCTAATAGCTTGATAATCTCCCCTTTGATATAAAAAAAAATGCAAATAATAATAAAATGAATAAACTGAGTGAATAACATGTGACTTTAAGGCCTTTTGTTCCGCTTTAGGATGTTTTTTTTCATGAAAGATGGAATTATCTTGAATCTAATCCCTCAGTAACTTCTTGAATTTGAGGAAGTCCAGTGAGTCAGCGCTCCTGGTTGAGATTAGATCAACTTCGTTTGTCCCCATAACACATTATGAAATGCAATGACACTGTATGTCCAGCAGTTGTGCAATATTGCAAAATACTACAGATATTGAGAAAGTGAACCCAAAGGAGACACCCATAAAACACGCCAGCCTTTCCTATATAAAGACACAGAGATTCACATCACCTGTAGATCTCACACTCTTCCCTTTGCCGACTTTGACAATAGTTTCAACTCTTGACTCTCAATCACTGGAAAGGTAAGAAAACATTTCATCATCATTTTACTAACACAAAGAAGACAATGTCCTTGGGATGTGTGTTGAGTAAGGGCACTGAATGTATATTGTGATTTGTCTGTATTACATTGTTTGATGACTGAATGAAATAAACAAAAATACAAAATGATTGTCTTGTCACATTGTCACATTGCTGTGGTCACATTTTAGTGGCCAGCAACATCTGAGTCCAAATGTCATTGTGATGTGTTTGGTTCTTGGTTTCAAGATGAGGTGTGTCGTGGCCTTCGCTGTGTTGCTGCTAGTCGTCTTCATGGCTGATCCTGGTTCCTCTTGTCCTGGTGGGTAAATCACAAATGAACATACACTCATACATTCATACACAACATACAGTTGGGCCAGCATCCTTCTCTCTGCCACCTCCTCCAGGGTGTCCAGGTTAATGCCCACAACAGAGCCAGCTTTCCTGATGAGTTTGTTCAGCCTGTTGGTATAAATAAATATGGTCATGAATTAATAAATACAAAAATAAATGCAAATAACAAAACATAGCAGTACAGAAGGATGGATCAACAACATATACTAAATACAATGAGATCTTGATTCATTAATTCATTAATTATTTCATATTGTCTTTTTTTGTTTTTTTTACTTATTAGGTGATATTCGCTTTGGTGGCGGTGACAACAGCGGTTCCGGCACGAGCGGCAATGGCAACACTGGCGCCATTAGGGGCGGTTTCAACGTCGGGTAAAGACTTCAGACAAATTATTACTATTAATATCAGCAGTTGTAGGATATCCATAGATTTTGCTAGAAAGGATATTGGTCTAACGAGGCTAAGCTGCAGCCTGGTGATCTGTTAGGCTCTCACAAATTCTCTTTTCACCAGAGACAGAGAGATAATTATAGTAGTAATAATAATAATAATATGTGTGTTGTTATCATCATATGGTGGGATGGGCTCTTTAAAGTAATATATACATTTTGTCATGGCAAATATAATCTGAATCTGAATCTCCTCCTCCAGCATGCCTGACCCAAATGAAAGAAGATGAAACCATCTTCCAGGCTTCATCTAAAGGGGCCAGTCTGAAACTATGCTTTGAAAATGAAAAAAAAAAAGAATGGCTCCTTAGATACTATAGCTTCTTGCTCTGCAATGTGAGAAAGAAATGGACTAACCAGCATGCTAGTCTCATGTTTGCATGAATCACTTTTTTTTCACAGCTACAATTGGTTTTTGCCTAAACGCTGTTAATGCTTTGCCTGTGTTATTGTCGCATTGAATGAAGACGTGCAATGAAATTCAGCGCACCAAAGCGTCACCTTGTTCCATTATCCAACTTGTACAATGAAAATTGAACAAGGAAGTCGAGAGCCGCAACCAGAGACAGCTCGCCTTCAAAATAAAAGTTGTGAGTTTTGCCTGTTGGCTGCAGCAGCGGTCAATTTAAGGAGGGCTAAACTAAATAAATAAACAAATAGCCTAAAGACTGACTTCATTGATGTATGTAATGATTCATTTATGTATTTATCAACGTATTTATTTGATTAAGGCTACTTAATCTGTTAGTTTGGGTGAACGTTAAACGTTAAAATAGTGTTACGACCTGTGATGAATCTGGGTTAAATGCAACAATATTAAATAAATTAATCATTAAATAAAAGGGGAAATGTATGAACAATTAATTAATTAAAATGGGAAATATAATATATTTAATTGTTCATTTCCACATTTATTTAATTATTTCCATATTTAATGATTTATTTAATGATTTATTTATTTCATGGTTGCTGGTCTGTGTGTGCTTTTTTAAATGTAAATCTGTCAACTCATCCATCAAAGCCTGTGGGCAGAATTTAACATCTGATTGGTTTGACCGCACAGTAACGCCGGGGACACACTGGACGCGGAACGGCGACGAAAAGCGACGAATGGCGCCGAAAATTCTTTCCGCGCCCATGTTAACCAATGTGGCCGTGCACACCGGACGCGGAAGGACGCCGAATGGCCGCGGCCTGCAGCGACCGTTTCGGCGTCAGGTCTAACGCTAGGGACACACTGGACGCGGAAAGAAAAGGCAGCGCCGCGAAAGGCGCCGATCGAGCAAGAAATAGTTTGGTTGTTCACACCGGCGCCAAAAGCCGCCGATCCCTGCTGGTTTTCTCAATGTAGGGGTTTGGTCTCTCTCTCTGCTTGTGTGTGTGCCTGCTCGTCTCTCTCTCTCTCTCTCTCGCTCTCTCTCCGTGTGTCTCTCTCTCTCTATTCAATTTCAATTTCAATTTGAAGCTTTATTGACATGAAAATATATATTGGCAAATATATTGACATATATTGCCAAATCAAACGTATATGAACAGACAAAGAACAACATTTACAACCATATGAAAGTACATGCCACAGTAACAGGGTAACACAAGTAAGAACAGCAATGAATGAAAAATTATTAAGTATTATCAGTGCTTAATTTGTGCCGGGGCTAGTGGCAAATGCCAAGAATCCGGCAAATCAGAGCTCCGGGCTTTAAAGTGCGACAACAACGCGTATATTAAACTGGTATTAAACAACGTTACGTCCAGTGAACCTTACAAGAGTAGGTGCGCGAGGCAACGCGTGTTGAGCCCCGGCATCTCGAGAATCGAGAAAATCTTAGACCTGACGCCGAAACGGTCGCTACAGGCCGCGGCCATTCGGCGCCCTTCCGCGTCCGGTGTGCACGGCCACATTGGTTAACATGGGCGCGGAAAGAATTTTCGTCACCGTTCCGCGTCCAGTGTGTCCCCGGCGTAAGATTTTCTCGATTCGTGAGCGAATGTGTAAAGCTGGGCAGGAAATCAGACACAGGAACGGCATAGAGCATCCAGTAAATTTCCAAAATATAACACATTTCAAAATAAAACACCCTGATTGATGGTATTTCTGAGTTGTGTGTAAACTTTTACCGTCTGTGAGCGAGAGAGACGAGCAGGCACACGCACACAAGCAGAAAGAGAGAGATTTATATGTATATATAGATGCATGTGCATTTTAATCGACACCATACTGCTCAAGTAGCCTATACATAATACTCAGTGCTTAATTTGTAAAATAAGAGATGCCGGGGCTTTTTTCATATACGTTTGCTTTAGCAATATAAGCACTGTCTTTTCATGTCAATAAAGCTTCAAATTGAAATTGAAATTGAATAGAGAGAGAGACAAAGAGGCACACGGAGAGAGAGAGACGAGCAGGCACACACACAAGCAGAGAGAGAGAGAGAGAGTGAGAGAAAACCAGCGGAGATCGGCGCCATTCGGTGCCAGTGTGAACAACCAAACTCTTTCTTGCTCAATCGGTGCCTTTCGCGGCGCTGCCTTTTCTTACCGTGTCCGGTGTGTCCCCGGCGTAAGTCAAGAGCAATCGATAGCAGGCTACTGGATGTATGGGTGTCAGCCGTGTGCCTTCACATTCTCGTCCAGTCGGTGGCGGTAAGGCGCCAATGAGTTGGATTGCCAACCATTTCTCAATGACCAAAAAGAACACCAAGAACTTCATCAGTTACTTGAGGAAATAGTTATGACCTTCAACTTCATGTTACAACTCATTTATCAGAATGTCGAAAAGCTGTCCAGAACTTTTGTGGGAGGAAGCCAATGTAACCCTCTAGACCCCAGTAGAATTCTAGAATGTTGCTGCAGTTCACTGAGAAGTTAAATGAGCATTTTCTTACTCCAAACTATTTAAAACACAAAAAGAAATTGGTAATTGAAAGTTGTTTTCCATTTTAAAGAACACATGGCAAAAGATGTATGTACAACTTTCTTCAGATGGTAGAAAGAAACTATTACTTCATTGGCATAACAGTGAAAGTTATCACATACTGTAAAACCAGTTTACAAATCATATCCTATAATCAATACTATTTATTTTTACTTGTGTATATATATAATATCTATCTAAAAGAAGAGTCTCTTCAGGTTGAGATCACTAGTAACGTTCAGTGTTGGGCAAGCTACTTGTAAAGTGTAGTGAGCTAAGCTACCAGTTACACTACATTAAATGAAGCTTCACTACACTGAAGCTACCCCCCAGAGAAATGTAGCAGGCACATGTAGCAGCAACATGGCAAAAGTAGTTTACTACATCAAAGCTATTTTTTTTTTTATATTGAACCAACTTCATTCCAAGTCAATGCTGATCAGTCAAACAGATAGGCAGGCAAAATGTTCAGTTCAATTGTTTATTAAATTACAATTATTAAATTAAAGTGTTTGAGGTCTTGGAAGTTGAGAGCAGCCTCTCCTTGGGGTTGCACAGTAAGCACCTGAACGTATCATTTTTCTCTGTTGTTTCACTTAAACTCATTTATTAGCTTGAGGTACGGCCACGGCCACTCCATCGGGATCAATTCCTCTATGTCCTCACCCTCACCCTCTGCCATCTTTCCATCAAGTAAACTCAAGCTGGCGGGTCTGTATTCCAAAAGGGTCCAACTGCAGACCTCTGGGCTCAGCGCCCCCCAGAGCTCCCCGCCCACCTCCGGGCATTGTGTGCCTGAAGACGTTTTTCCACGACTTCCTTTTGGCATGTCAATCCCAACATGCGATAGGGAGGTTCTTTTACATTTCCCTTCAGCTGGTGGAGCTCCCAGGAGTGCACTCTTGCCATGGTCTACAAGACAAAAACAGTTTAAAGTCCCTGTTGTGTTATATTGGTAAGATAGGCTGGTTAAAATAAAATAGCAAAAATATTTTTAAGATGTGGCTCAATGGCCAAAGACACATTGCACATGAATTCATTAGCAGGATACAAACAAACTCTACAACCATGGTATCTGGTTATTTTAGACTAGACTATTGTCCTCTCCTCTCCCTTCCCCACCATCTAGAGACCTACATCAGCAACTACTATAGCGCCATTAGTGAAGAGAAAGTGATATATCAGTGAACTAGTTACGTTAGGGCCCTGTCACACTATTGCGTATGAGAGAAACGTATAAGTTGCGTATGAAAATTCATTTCATACGCACAAAAAGCCCTTGAAAATACCGTATTGAACCTATGAGTAGCGTATTGCCAGCGTATGTCCAGCGTATGGCCAACGTAGTATGCGTATGGCTAGCGAATGAGTAGCGTATGAACTGCGCATGTCCAGCGTACCGCTATCACGTGACATGGTGAACTGCCAAATTGATCAGATCATACTGGTGTTGGAGAAGAGCTGCTACTACTACAGGCCCTGTCACACTATTGCGTATCGTACTAGCGTATGCCAGCATAAGAAAAAAAACACTCATACGCTGGCATACGCTGAACATTTTTAAGCATGCTGAAAAATTTTGAGCGTATGCCAGCGTATGGTTTATACGCAAAGCATACGCTAGGTATAGTAGGTATAGCATAGGTGGAGTACGCTGGTCATACGCTGGCATGAAGGAGTACCGTACAGCTAGCGTATTGATACCGTAGCGTATTGATACCGCTTAGAGAGTTCCTGTTCAGCGGCCAGACCCACAGACGCTGGCCTATCACCGGGTAATTCCTGATCGCTCCCTCTGCCTGAGAGAGAGTGTCCCCGCGCCACGGGAGTTCCCACGGGCGGCCTGATATCAGCCGTTGCAGGCACGGAAACCATGACGTGCCTGTGCGCTCCGGATTGCCAACAGTCGTTCTTCCCGAACCCGATCCAAGAACCGAGGGATCAGAGGGATGGGGGGGAAAGCGTATAGTTGTTAGCTGCCGCCGATGCCTGGTAGGCGCATTGGTGGGACCGGTCCTGAAGCCTATTTGCTAATTGGTCCTTCATGGAGGGAGGGTGTCCGGTCACGGTGTTAGAGGGCTTTACCCCAAAGAACGTCGTCAGCTTCGCCTCCAACGGGGGACCTGGAGGAAAACCGTGGTCGGAAAAACCCTCTACCTTGGTCAGAGGAGCATAGGTGGAGACGGGCGATCTTAATTTGCCAGGTTCCAGCGCCGCCCCCGACTGGTACTTGATTATGGCCGGGAAACATGGCCATACCGGGTCCCGTATCACCGTATGGGTGGAAGAAAACTCGCCGCTCATGTCGTCCGGGAGTGCAGAAGCTTGTGCCGGTGGGACGACGAGATTCTTATATGCCGCCGCCCTCTCAATGATGTCAGGAAGTTCCCGAAGAAGTCCGCCTATTGCCGGCAGCGCGGTTACAGCGGAGACGGGGACGCTTGTAACACTAACGGGGACCTCAGGATTCCCTGAGCGTGCACCCGCTCCTCCAGCCGGAGGGGTTACATGAGACCCACATGGAGGTCCATGGGCGGAGGAAGCGGAATCGTCGGACTCCGGTTCCTCCTCGTTGTCCAGGATATCTACAGCCTCTTCAATGGCGTACCAGTCCTTGACCGGCCAGAAAATCCACTCGCCGTTGTCTCTTGACGGAGGGAAGAAAGGCGCAGTATGGACAGGATGCTTGCGGTGAGATGGCCAGGTTGGCGTGCTCTGGTCCCAGACATGCCTCACATCGGCCGTGGGGGTCGAAATCCATGATATAGCCCGTCTGGCAGATCGGGCAGATTCGGACTCCGGCGTTGAATGAAGTCATCTTCTTACTTTCGTTCAATCAGTTGTTGCTTCAATGCTTGCTGAAGAAAAATGGGAGCCGATTGTCAGGTCCGCACCCGAGTTATAGAGGGGGTGAGGACCTGAGTGGGGCCCACACTACAGGTGGGCGTGTACTAAAGTTCTTTCAGTGCTGCGCATGCGCGCGAGGGATAAACCCACTAGCGATAGCCTTAGAGGGCGAAGCCTATATGAAATAGAACAAAGCAACAAGGAAGGATGCAGGCAACAGCAATCGACTTAACTTGACCAACCAATCAGACGCAAGGCCCTCCCATAGGCTTTGATGGATGAGTTGACAGATTTACATTTCAAAAAGCACACACAGACCAGCAACCATGAAATAAATAAATCATTAAATAAATCATTAAATGTGGAAATAATTAAATAAATCATTAAATATGGAAATAATTAAATAAATATGGAAATGAACAATTAAATATATTATATTTCCCATTTTAATTAATTAATTGTTCATATATTTCCCCTTTTATTTAATGATCTTCAGCTCCGGTGCTTCAGTCGGAGCAAAAATGAATTCTTTCAATGATTCATGTGACTTGATGTCACAGCAAGGGATTTACAATATCTGTACATAACTTATCAAGGTATTCAAGTGGACATTTTTTTTCATCAACCACTTCATAGAGCATAAAACTTCATTTCAGACTCATTTGTCATGTATTAAGTATTTCCTAATAATGATTATTATTGCTGCTTCTTGTTAAATGACATTTCATTTTTTTCAGTGTAGACTACACAGATACACTGCACACATGAAAAGCAAAATTGAGTTGTGTAATCATTTTATGAGAGCAAAATTAACCAAAATTAGATCTGCTGGCTCTATGACCTCGGTATTTGCCCCCAATTGCATGTGCTCACCCAAAAGCCCTAGCAAATTATATTATTGAAATCCATGCCCACTTTAACACTGTGAATATAATATGTCAAGCTGTGACAATATTTGGCAAAGCTTAAATTTCTTTGTAATGTGGCTTATGTAGTTTCAGCCACATGGAGAGCCACCTGAAGCCAACACATTGGGAATCCCTCTGCCTGCAATATATTGCAGTCCTACTGACCAGAAGCTAAGCCTGCCCAAAGTGCAGGACTCAAATTAGCCAGGACAGGACTGTTGCTGTATTTAGGGGCCTTCATGGAAGGAAATAGGGAGGATCTGAAACGGGTGCAGAAGGAACTGAAGGTGAAGATCAGGGAGAGCAAAGACACCTACACAAGGAAGATGAAACACAAGCTGCAGCAGCGGTGTGGTCTGGCATGAAAACCATCACAGGCTACAATGTGTCTGATTCTCAACCCCAACACAACCACACATCATCATCACATCTGACCAGGTAAAGAGGCAGCTGAAGACGCTCTATGCAGGCAAGGCAGCAGGCCCTGATGGGATCAAACCAGGCCTCCTCAAGGCATGTGGAGTCCTCCAGTACATCTTCAAACTGAGCCTGGAAAGGGTCCCACTATTGTGGAAGACTTCCTGCCTGGTCCCTGTGCCTAAGAAATGGTGTCTCAGTGTTTTGAACGATTACAGACCTGTGTCATTGACTTCTCACATCATGAAGACTCTTGAAAGGCTTGTGCTGGCTCACCTCAGACCCCTGGTGAAGGAACGACTGGACCCCCTACAGTTTGCCTACCAGGCTAACATTGGAGTAGAGGATGCCATCATCTACCTGCTTCATTGAGCCCATTCCCATCTGGACAGGGCGGCAGCACTGTGAGGATCATGTTTTTTGATTTCTCCAGTGCTTTTAACACCATTGAGCCCACACTCCTGGGAGGTAAGCTTTGGACAATGCAGGTGGATGGCCTCTTGGTGAGGGCCCTGTCACACTATTGCGTATCGTACTAGCGTATGCCAGCGTATGAAAAAAATCACTCATACGCTGGTATACGCTGACATACGCTAGGGGTACGTTAGGCATAGGTTTTATACGTTTCAAGCACGGTGGCATACGTTGGCATACACTGGCATACGCTGAATACGCTGAACATTTTTAAGCATGCTTAAGCATTTTTAAGCATGCTTAAAAATGTTGTGCGTATTCGGACGTATGGTTTATACGCAAAGCATACGCTAGGCATACGCTGAATACGCTCGAGTTACGCTAGAGGTACGTTACTCATAGGTGGAGTACGCTGGTCATACGCTGGCAATACGCTACTCATAGGTTCAATACGGTAAGTATAAGAAAAACTCTGTATTTTCAAGGGCTTTTTGTGCGTATGAAATGAATTTTCATACGCAACTAATACGTTTCTCTCATACGCAATAGTGTGACAGGGCCCTGACCTGGATTCTAGACTACCTGACTGGCAGACCACAGTATGTGAGGCTGCTCAGCTCTGGTGGTCAGTAGTACAGGAGCCCCCCAGTGGACCATCTGGCTCCTTTCCTGTTCACTCTCTACACATCCGACTTTAGGTACGACACAGAGTCATGCCACACGATAGACAAACTGCTGAGGAAGGCATAGTCTGTCCTGCGGGCCAGCCTGGACCCAGTGAGGTGGTGGCTGAGAGGAGAAAGTTGGTCAAACTGCTGGCCATCATGAACGTCTCTCACCCACTTCACAACAGTCTGGCCAGGCAGAGGAGACGGTCAGCAGCAGACTCATGCCTCGGTGTACCACGGAGCCACTGGCCACCGCCATCAGACTATACAACTCATCCCTAGACTAACCATCAACCCCCCCCACACACCCCCTCAGAACTACAACTGCACATTCTCAGTATTTGCACATTCCACGTTTTGTAAATCGTTTGACTTTTGCATAACTTTGTATAGCTTTTTATATTTTTAATTCGTCCTTGTTATTTTATTATTTTCATTGTAGTTTTTTTAATTTTTCATTCTATTTCTCTGTTTCTTGTGTTATTCCATGTCTGGCTGCTTTAACAAAGAAATTTCCCCCCAGGAATAAATAAAATACCTACCTACCTGAAAATAGGTAGGTAAAGTTCAAGTTCAAGTAGTTTATTTGTCACATACACACACGAGGTGTGCAGTGAAAGTGGCAATGCTCACCGGAATGTGCAAAAGGGCAATAGTTCACAGTATTTACAGTAAAAAAAAAACAACACAATATTTACAGTATTACAGTAGTTACAGTAATTACAGTAAGAGCTCTTATATAAAAAAAAACAACACAATATATACAGTAAGAGCACTTTGGAAATGAAAATATAAATTAAGAGGTAGGTAGGGGAAATTGTATGAATGTAATATACTATAAATCATGTGTAGTCATTACCTAAGTGTGTGAGTGTGTGTGTGTGTGTGTGTATAAGAGGGGCAGTGTGTGGGTCTTGGTGGGGGCGAGGTCAGAGTTCACAGTCCTGATGACCTGAGGAAAGAAACTCCGTCTCAGTCTCTCTATTTTGGCAGCGTGACTACGGAGGCGCTTGCCTGACCGCAGCAGCTGAAACAGTCCGTTGTTGGGGTGGTGAGGATCCTTCATGATCCTGCAGGCTCTGGTTCTGCACCTCCTGGTGTACAAGTCCTGCAGGGTGGGGAGTGTAGTTCCAATAGTGCGTTCAGCCGAACGCACTACTCTCTGCAGAGCCTTCCTGCCCTGAGCGGAGTTGTTGCCAAACCAGGCAGTGATGCTTGCTGTCAGGATGCTCTCTACAGCTCCAGAGTAGAAGGACTGAAGGACCCTCCGGGAGACTTTAAATTTCCTCAGTTGCCTGAGGTGGTAAAGACGCTGCCTTGCCTTCCTCACCAGAGTGTCCGTGTGTGTGGACCATGTCAGATCTTCGGTGATGTGGACTCCCAGGTATTTATACCTGCTCACCCTCTCCACAGTAGTCCCATTTATCCCCAATGGTGAGTAGGTCCTCTGTTGTTGTGTCCTCCTAAAGTCCACAATCAGCTCCTTAGTTTTGGTGACGTTCAAGAGGAGGCTGTTGTCCTGGCACCAGAGTGACAGATCAGCAACTTCCTCCAGGTAGGCCTTCTCGTTGTTGTTGTTGTTGGAGATCAGGCCCACCACCACTGTGTCATCCGCAAACTTGATGATGGAGTTGGAGCTGAACCTGGCCACACAGTCATGTGTGTACAGGGAGTACAGTAGGGGGCTGAGGACGCAACCCTGGGGGGATCCTCTGTTCAGGGTGAGGGGGTTGGAGGTGTGTCTACCCACCCTGACCACCTGGGGTCTGGCGGTCAGGAAGTCCAGGATCCAGGCACACAGGGGGGTGTTCAGTCCCAGCTCAATCAGCTTTCCAGCCAGTCTGGTGGGGACTATGGTGTTGAAAGCTGAACTATAATCAATGAACAGCAGTCTCACATAGCCCCCCTTCCGGCTGTCCAGATGAGAGAGTGTGGTGTGCAGTACCTGGGAGACAGCATCATCCGTGGATCTGTTTGGACGATAAGCAAACTGCAGCGGGTCCATGGAGAAAAGGAGGAAGGTGCAGATGTAGTCCTTTATCAGCCTCTTGAAGCATTTCATGACCACCGAGGTGAGGGCCACCGGTTGATAATCATTCAAGCATGCTGGAGAAGCATTCTTGAGCACAGGGACAATAGTGGATCTCTTGAAGCAGGTGGGGACCACAGACTCAGCCAGGGAGATGTTGAATATAGTGGTGAACATTGGAGCTAGCTGATTAGCACAGGTCTTCAGTACTCGCCCAGATATGCCATCCGGACCAGCAGCTTTCCTGGTGTTCACCCTCGTCAGAGCCCTCCTCACACTGTGCTCGGTTACGGAGAGTGTGTGTTCATCCCCAGCGGGGATCACAATTGCGGGGGTCTGCACGGAAAAACAGAGAAGGACTCGGTTGGGCATATGGCTCAATCCGGCACCAGCAGGGTCAGCCATGTTTCCGTCAGACAAAAGATGTTACAATCCCTCATGTCCCGTTGGAATCTAATCCTCACCCTAACATCATCCAATTTATTTTCCAGAGACTGGACGTTAGCAAGAAGGATGCTGGGCAGAGGTGGACGGTGGGCTTGAACTCTCAGTCTGTTCCGAATTCCGCTCCGTTTTCCCCGATGTTTCCTCCTTCGTCTCCCCGTAGATGCGTCTCCACTGTTGTTGTTGTGGCTCGCTCGTACTTTCTCTGCTGGCCACGCTGGGTCGATGGAAAAAGTGGACAAAAACCTTTGTGTTGCGCAAAAGTTTATGTCCCGAAGTGTGCTGCGTTCGTATGATGTTAGTGCCGATGTGTTTGTGCAAAAAAAGATCTTAAAAACAAACACAAAAACTAAAAAAACGCACAATCTCTGTGGAGCTACCACGACAGCGTCTAGACACGGCCGTAGGTAAAATAAAGTTTCATGCTCTATGAAGTGGTTGATGAAAAAAAAAAATCCACTTGAATACCTTGATAAGTTATGTACAGATAATGTAAATCCCTTGCTGTGATGTCAAGTCACACGAATCATTGAAAGAATGAATTTTTGCTCTGACTGAAGCACCAACACGCGCATAACTCGATGGGAAAGAGCTGATTGGCTGGCTTGAAATCCATGTTACCCACAATGCCAACGGGCAGCAGGCACAGGTAGAAAAATCTGTAATTTCTTAAAAAGTAAATTTTGAAAATTTACTTGCAATACTTTGCAATTTGAAAAGTGAAAACATTATTTTGTATGTTATTACTATTGTTAATAACCAATATCCATCCCGAACTTTTATATATAACTAGGCTTTGAGAAGTAGCTGATTTTATAAACTATCACCTTTGTAAGTCACTTTGGATAAAAGCGTCTGCTAAATGACTGTAATGTAATGTAAATGGTTGTTATACCTGACCATGAAAGGTATATGGATATACTCTATATCACTATGACATAGAGCCTAAAGACGCTGATGACAGAGTATCGGCCACGATTGTGTCCCACGAGGGAGAATCGTCCACTATTGTGTCCGACGGTGCATCATCTACAAGTGTGTTAGACGACAGAGCTTCATTCACCACTGCTTCTTATCATAATTGTTCCTACTATTGAATGGGTGTGATCATTTTATGTCATTTTCAGAGGTCAAACCAAAAAAGAAGATCCCACAACTGTTCTCCAGGCTGATCCAGGCTCTGTGTTGCTGCTGTGCCCGCATTGAGGACTGAATCATCATCCTTCAACAAACAATAAAAAACATAGTAAAATAAAATAACTAAACCAAATTCTTACTTTAAGCCTTTGCATCCTGACACTGGGTTACGTAACCTGATTGTGTGTGTGTGTGTGTGTGTGTGTATCACCACTCATCACCATTGTGAATGCAGTAGTTGGCCAAACAGCATGCTTACTTTTTATTGCTTACTTCCGATTTTCATATTAATAAATACTTTTTATACTTTATCAGAAAAATTGGTCTAGAGCTGAAGCCAAACTGTAGCTATACACTGTCTTTGTGAATTTAAATAATACAGCGCCATTTTAGGTTTCATAAAAAAATCATAAGACGTCTGTGAATAAAGTTCGCTGAAGAAAAAAATCACCCTGGAGAAGCATGTCAGAGGCGGTTGGCTCGTCGTCTAACCAATAATGCCAGGAACTTTCCGGCACGCCAGAGGTGTGTCACATCAGGGGCTTGTCTCCGGGGTTGCAGCTGGATACTACTGACTTTAGGAGAATATAAAAAAAAGAACTTGCTATTACAACGTTGGCCTGATGGTAGCGCTATGGACCACACCCTATCAGGGCAGTCTATCACACTTCTGGTCTCATCCCAAATAGAAGAAGAAGGACTTTATTCGCAACATTGCACACACTATACATGCAGGGGGGGAAGTGGCCGCACAACACACACACACACACACACGCATTTAGAGTGTCCAACTTGAATTAAATCTGCTCTCTTTCCCATCCCCGCCGATCTTCCTCCAAACCGGCCAGGGAGCAGAGGGCGCAGACGACAGCCGCGCCCAGGGACCAATTCCAGGTGTTTTGGCACCGTCCTCGTCACGGACAGCCGACTGGATATTGCATGTTTTTAGACGGGGTTCTTTCCAGGAGGAGACCCAAGTGAACATGGGGAGAACATGCAAACTCCACATAGAAAGGCCCGGGAGATAACCCACCTGGGCACCCCAGACTCACCAGCGCCCCAGGCGCGAATCGAACCCAGGACCTTCTTGCTGTGAGGCAGCAGTGCAAGCACTGCGCCACCGTGCCAAATATGTATCTGAAGTTTGGTTACTCTAGCAGTGTTTAGGAATTATGCCTCACTTCCTGTTTGCACGTCTTCGCCGTCGCCATGGCGTTGTGTACTATAGCCTAGCAGTTTGGATTTTCAAAACTCTTGGTAATAGCCTTCATTGAAGAATCCCAAATGCTGTGTGCAAACTTTTGATGAGTCTGGATCAGCTTTGTGGGAATTGGTTTTGCCTCCCTTCCTGTTTGTGCATCTTCATCAACAACTTTATTCATGCTCCAAGGCCAAAGAGTTTGTGAGTATCATGTGTGAAAGAGGCAGGATGTACGAGGCCCAATACTGCTGTGTGTGAAATTTGGTGGAGGTTGAGTCAATTTTGTAGGAGGTCTAGGACGTACAGTCTCTGAGGTGCAGATCATTTGATACAATTGGAAAGCCGAGGAGTGCAGTCTCGCTCTGATTGCTTTGCCTTGCACATTTTAACAGCCATATGTTGCAATGCTGATAGTTTTAGGTTGCAATATATATCTTTTTTTGTGTTTGTGATCGCATATTTCCTTCCTTGTTATAATAAGTGGATGTAATTTCCACTGCAATGATGCTCTGCTTTGGAACAGGAACCAAAGCTTGACTGGATCATGACGGCCACAAGCCAGAGAAGTAGTCTCCTCACTTTCATCCAGTTTACATATTTGATGTATCCTTATCTTACTTGATTTTAGTGACGATCTACCGATGAGATTTGGACTTAACCAAAACCTTTAATTTGATATGAACCCCAAATCATCATTTACAATCTAAAAATCCTATACAATATCACCATAACCAAATCATTTATAAAGTTTACATGGATCCTTTGTCCTCCAACACAGTAGCAATACATATGAAGATACTAATCACACGGTGTTAAGCTGCATCCACATCAGAGCCATAACTTATAATCATATATACTGTATATAATATAATTCATAATCAAACATTTCCCTTCATAGTACATCACTGTGTAAACCGTTAATTATCCTAGTGTCCTTCAAAAGCATTGTGATTTGCTTTAATTTTGTGCCAATATGTGGTAATATTTTTTCACAAAATGATGTTGCATAGATTCAGTTGCAGTTGGAATGAGAGAGCGTGGTTCTACGGAAAAGGCGCTAATGAAAGCTGTTCAAGTTCTCTGAATATCTGGCGTGCGTGTGCTACTGTGCATGTGTAAGTGTTTGTTTGTCTGGATGCCTCCGTGTGTAGTTGCTGCAGTTGTCAAGGTGACCTCCGGTTCGCTTGCCCAGTGGGCTCCCAGTCATAGCGTCCTGGCACGGTCCTGCTAAAAGCACAGCCTGGCCCTTTGTAGCACCAAGTTAGCGACACCATCAGCAGGGGAGCGTGGTTGTAACTCGAAAAGCCTCTCAAATATCCTGTCGGAAGGGACAAGGTGAACTGTTCAAAAAGGAAGTTGTTGAGGCCCTCAGGGGCTGGAGTCGCTCTTCAAGCTACCTGCATGCACTTAGTCCTCACAGAGCACAGTTCATCTTAAACAGAATATAGAAGAACTTGCATTTGGCCAGTTGTTAACTGTACTGAATATCGGTTATTCAATGTCAATGCAAGGGAATTGTCATTTTCAGCTCCTGTATACACACACATAGCACCCTGCACATTTTCTTCAAACACTACAGCACTGTTGGGAACAATTAGCTGCTCAAGGGCACTGAATGTACCAGCATCCACAGCGCTCTCCCCATCACAACTATTCCAGCAGAGGGCAGCATCCACCCACGAGCCACAGACGAGAGCTGTGGCGTGACTGACTTGTTTCTGACTGACTTGAGTGCAGCTGTCTGACGTTCAGCACACAAGCAGCCTCTGTGCTTCTGCAGGGATCCTACAGTTGTGCCCGTCTTTTTGAAGTTTGCATCCTGGAACTCTCAGAGAGACTTTTTACTGATAGCTTGCTGCTGCGCTCTTCAAGGGCAGATGTTCCAGCAGGCATCGATAGACAAACATCATGTAGACACACGCTCAGCATGTAGACACACGTAAACAGAAATGTTCAACTCTCTCTCTCGAAGTCAATACACACTCCTGAAAATAAGCTATGCCTATATAGCTCAAGGCTAAATAAGTGAACCAATGGCCACAAGGACACCATAAACACTTTGTGTGTGTGTGTGGGAGAGTGTAATGAAACCAATATGCCCTGCTCTCTCATCCATGACTCCCCTTTGAGACAAAACAAGAAAGCTATTTTTATACAGCATAATGATTATTGGCTCCCTTGTTATCATCTCTCAACAGTATAATTTCCATACTCGCTCGCTTCAGCCAAAAATGGAATATAGAATAACAAACCTTTGGACCCCACAGGATGACTCACTTAGACAGTAGGTCTACATGCTCCTGCTTTGTGGAAAATATCTTGGTACCCACCATGGGATTTCATGTGATCATAAGCCAGCCATTGTTATCAAATTATCAAAATTCATGTCGATTTTCTTTTGGAAATCTATTATTTTAGCAAGAAGGCAGTTGTGAATAGGAAACATAAAAATGTCCACAGAGGTCCCTGTGCCCCAGTGCCACTGCTGGGCAACTTTCTGGGTGTAGGAACAAGTCTGCTAGCGATGTAGCGGCCAGATTTGGGGTTCCACAAGGAGCAGTTGTAGGGCTTCTGATGATCTTTCTTCTCCAGAGAACTGGTGACAGTTAGCCACCCCCCTGCCTCCACCTGTTTGCTGTTGGTGGTTCTCAGAGAATCTCCTGTCAGTCTGGTAGTGCCGTGGAACCAGTGCACATCTCCATCTGGGTGGACCCCGGAGAAGGTGCAGACGGGACCCTCAGGAGTCACGGCAACAGCCACGTGCCTGCAACACTCTGAGTGGAAGATGGGGAGAAGAGTCTCAGGGGATTCTTTCTAACTTTCTAACTGCTACAGAGTAGTTTATCACTATTACTATCCAATCAATAACAATATAATACATAACAGCAGATAAGAATGAAGGGTGAACTCTGACCTTGCAACTCCACCCTTGTATATTTTTGCACCATGCCCCGATTGGAGCGTAGCTTGCACATGTACACGGACTCTCCACTCTCCATTGGCTGCACTTGTTGAAAGATGAGAGATAATCGCCTCTCACTATACCCACATTTGAAGACGCTTAGTGTATTTCTGTGGTGTATAGTGATGTTTCCGGCCCTGTCCAGACCGCAAAGAGACCTGTTGTTTTGGATCCAGGCATGTGTGATGACCAATCCGTCCCGGGATGAGGAGGCATTGCAGTCCAGGGTGACGGGCTGGCCGCACTTTGCAGTAACCACGGGACTCACATCCAGCCCCACCATGTCTGGGGAGGAAGTGACAGACATTGGACTGAGATAAAAAATTTAAAAAAAACACTGCTTCTGGTTAGTCCCTATGTAGGTCCTTGCATCAACTAAATATTACACTCTGTTGTTCCTTATTGAGTTTCTCCTATATTGTTCAATTAAGTTGAAGCATGTCATACATTTTGTTTGCCGCACATGTTGGGATATGTTACCTAGAAGAGTGAGAGGACATTCCTAGCGAGTGAAAGAGTTTTAAACTGTTTTCACATACCTTGAGTTGTAAGGACGAATGACGTTATAAGGCACAGCAGTATTCTGAACTCCATTGTCAGCATTGTTGCATTTCACTGTAACATGGAGATATAGATAGAAATAGAAATACATTTAAGTAGGTGTTTTTTGGGGGGGTTTTCAGTCTCGCCTGGCATGCAAGGCACATATTAAATAGTACTTTCATTTTAGAGGCTGACTTACTTGGGAGACGTTGCCTCTCGTTGCGTCTGCAGTGTTTGTTGCCTCTGATTCCTTCAGATTTTTTTGTTGTGTCTATTTCCTCATTGACGGCATATCCGCATGCAGAAAGTTAATCATTGCAGATGTATGGAGCATTTACTGAGCTTATCTCTCAAATGGGTGTGTCCTGGAATCTGGAAGACGAAGAGAAGGACATGTGTGTGAGAAAGAGAGAGAGAGAGAGAGTGAGGGCGAGAGCGAGAGCAAGAGAAAGTGAAACTACAGTGTTGCGACAAGTAGAGACTTTGTATGACTGCCTTTGATGTGGTGGTTCTGCTGCATGATTTCAATGGGACATTCATTCATGTTTCATATTGATTCTTACCATGAGGTCATCAGCTCTTTAATGTTCTTGCAAGAAAATGCTTCGCTCCCTTTATTTTCCATCGCATCGCCCACTCACTCAATAAGACCCCCATTGTGTCTTGTTGCAACTTGTTACACACAACACGTTACCACACCCCACTCTATGTCACCCAACTTGAAATCTGGTCTGTTAAAGTGGGCGCTACTGCAATATGTGGTGGGTTTCTCCACATGTGAAAGGTCAGCGTTTTACGTCTGGTATGTCTGCAGTTTCTACAGGACACACAAATGGTCCAAATGGCAGCAAGAGGTAACTGTTTCGAAAACTGTTTGAAAAATCCTGTAAGGTGAGGTCAGTAAACTCGTCCGGTCTGTGATGCTTTATACGGAGGGACACCAAAGGGACGAGAGAGGAAAATATCTAACATTGGCGAGTCCAGCTGTCTCTGGACGAAGTATTTTACTTATTCATCACTTCCTGTGGGCGGAGTTTTCCTGTCTGTGACCATACCTATCAGAATCTTATTTGGGCAAAGTGGGGATGAGGCAATCTTCTCCATTCCAGCCCCATTTTCCAGCTACCTCGTGCAGCTTTAACACCCACACACAGGTGTAAGAATCATCCATCTATACATTGGCATGTGGTCCCCAGTCTCAGATAAGCCTACACCTACTATTTAGTTTGACACATGCAGGTATGTGCACACACGGCGCATTAACACAGCAACACACTCACATAGCAAATGTCACATTTTATTCCAACCCTCTCAGCCAAATATTTCCAGGCAAAATGACAAACACGGTGTGTCAAAATATCCCCCCCCCCCCACCCCTTGCCCTACATGACAGCAGCGTTGCGGCTTAGTTACACGGCACGTCGAGTTCCATCCCGTACTTAATTGCTGTGGGGACCAGATTACCCGTGACGCTGAATTTTTATCCACGGCTTCAAACATGATCTAGGTCTGGTAAACCGCTGAAGTCGTTTAGCATCCGTTAAATAAAAATTGACAGTAATTCAGCACTCAAGAGAGACCAGTTGAGTTTGAGTCCCACTGCGGGCCCGTTGCCATGGTGATTAGTCTGGTGGATTTGTGGTTCCGTGGCAATCTCAGACCGAGGGGAACTGATCCACCTCACCAAAGGTCATGACTTGCCCCGGATGCCCTCTCTGTGGTGCATTCCCTCTAGACGGGTAGGATGTACGGTGACCTTTCCTGGATGTCACTTCTGTCTGATGGAAATCAATCTTTTTTTTAAGGAACTGTTAAAACCTGGCAGAGTTCCCCATTAACACCAATGAAATTTGGGCACTCTACAATATGATTTGAGTTTCGTGGACATCTGGTATCGTGGAGCTTACCCAGCACATAATAGACCGTACAAGTTTTCAATCCAAATGGAAGCTGTCAGGTTGTAAACAACAGCAGTGGCATGTTATTGCGTGTTACTGCACTTTATTAGGTGAATCGTGATTGCCAATTGCATCACAGACCTGGGAGCTGCTCCTGATGAAGGCTTTAGCTCTTAAAATGCCACAAAGCCCCACTAAAGCTCAGCACAGCCTCAATGACATTTAAAGAATGTAAGCTACGCTGACACTTAACACTCTCATGTTTTAACAAAATCTCAGTGATGCCGCAACCCATTGAAGCTCCCACGTTTGAGTGATTTTGTATTGATCTCAAATTCTGTTCGCATTCATCTGCCAAAAGGCACAAGGACCGGTCAAGCCGCCGGTAGTTTTTTTAAACATCAATTTTGTATGACATGTTTATTTTTACTTTACTACATTTTAAAACAAAACAAAACAAACCAAAAACACATACAGCTTCATTCTACTGTTTGCCGCTGAGGCTGTTCCCTTTGTTCTGCATTTGAATTGCGAGTGCAGCGAGAGAAAAGAACTCGCTGGGCAGGTTGATTAACTACAGGCCATGACTGATTGAAGTTATTATTTTACCCCTCCCCTCTCAGCCCTTTATGTTCCCACCACTGTCTCCTCTCCATCTACAAGGCTTTCACAGTGCTTATTCCAGCCTTCAGTGGCATAGTTATAGTGCTTAGTACAGCCATTAGCGCTGCTGTCTAGTGACACCCAGAAAATGACAGGATGCAATCAGCGCTGCCCTCTTTTCCTGTAATAGGCATAAGTGAGAAGAGTACAGCAGACGAGGAGACAGGCTGGACGTTGTACATAATTTATTGTTTCTTGAGCAAAGTACAAGGATCGCATTTTTTCCCCCAACTTTGTTTATTACATTTTCACAGATAACGTCGTAATTGCACTTATATGTCACAGTCAAAAGTAATGAATGACATTGTTACACAAAGGAAATTGAAAGCAATAATGGGTGAAATAGTAATATAAGACAGCACAGCTGCCAGAAACAAACAAAACCAAATGGAAAAGGACAAGACAAAAACAAGGATAATGTTTGATGAAAAAAATGAGCCATTCAGGTGCCTCGTCACCAATTTTCCCAAACTGTCCACAGGAACAACTTGGAGGGTTTCTGCAGGGCATTGATTGCGAGGTTACGGACAAAATGTTGAAAATAGTAGAGTGAAGCACACCGCATCCTCATTCCTGGCACATTCTTTGAATTTATCGAGAGACACATTTCTCTGTACACTGTATTTATGTACAAAACAAGAGAAGTACTCACATTTAATGTTAAAAAAAAACAACGCAGATGTGGTATGTTTGGGCTTTCCTTCCACGCACAAATAGTCTTCACAACAAATCAGGGTGTGATGAAATTCTCTGAGGGAAAATTCCGTTGGCGTGCATAAGGTTTTGAAAACACAGTGTAATGCAACCTTTTGTAGGGAGGAAAAAACTGTCCATTTTCCATGTCTTCATTGCAACACAACTTATACAACTTTTCTATTTTATTCAGAACACAGTGTTTCCCTTGAAGGCAACCACAGAAGTGCAAGGGATGACAGAAATCTGAAGCACCCAACCTAAGTCACTATAGCCTTTGCAAGAACAGTCTAAATAAGTCGCTACAGTTATATTGTGACATTCACGGGGGAGTGTTGGGGACTTCCAACTTCAGTTAATGGCACGGTACAGATATAAATCATCACTGCTATTTTGCTTCCTCTTTTGTTTTCACAAACTGTCTGTCTTCAAAGCAATGTATCAGGTACAGTCGCACATCTGCAGGGGTTGATATGATATGGTGAGTTGGACATCCACTTGATATTAATAATTACCATCCATCATTTTGAAATCTGCTCCAATCACTTACTCAATATATCACCCTAATAACCAGGCTGGCTATTTGACACGGTATTATCGAAGGGATCACATTAAAACACCTGATGAAATAGCTACTGGAGGAGGAGGGGTTCGTAACCCCCCTAGCCAAGCGCAAAGCACCGGAGAATTCCTAAAGCGGGAAGCTAAAATTTTGCAAAAGATTTCAAGGCCCTTACACAACATGTCTCTGACAGGTTGATTAGAATAACTACTGATAATAGATAACAACAGGCTTTGTTGCCATAACAACCATCCCCTAGTTTCTAATGAATTTACTAATTACTAATACAGGTAAAATACAGATAATGAGCAGATAAAGGCTGCAAATGACTTTATGTTGTTACCCAGACTCACAGTAGATCATGAGGACATTTAACACACACACACACACACACACATTCACAAACTCACACACTTGATCAGTCAGATTCTTCAGAAGAAATGGAAATGATTTCCCGTAACTGTTGCAAGCACTGACAGGCAGGCTGACACACATGCACACACACACACACACGCACACACTGGAGCACATGGACTCACTAGTGCATGACTCAGCATGCAGTGTGATGGTGTCTATGATTCCTGTTTATCAAGCGATCGGAGCTCCAGACTGGATAGTAAGGCCCTTACATTTACTGCTAATGGCCTTGTGCAGACCGCACTAACACCTGACGTAGCTCTATAACTCCCCCCACTGCTCCTCCCCTCCCTCGCTGTCTGTGCCCTCTCTTTGAGCCCCTAAACTTTGAGGACATCTCCCTCACACACGGCCATGAATCACATTTATGAGCTAATCTGGAAGCTTTGCCACTCTCATAAACGCAGCACCCGTCCCGATCTCGGCCCATAAAGACCGTGATCACGCAGTGAAAGTCGATTGGAAGGTTTATTGGAGGGTCTGCCATCAGAAGTACACAGGAATGGGATGAACTGTCCTCACAGCTCGGAGGACAGAAGTTTATGCGCAGTTACGGCGCATAAACAGCTGTGACAGTCAGTGAATGACGGCATTGAACTTGTATTTTGGATTGGATCAGGGTGAAAACGGGGCGAGGCCAGGTCAAGAGGTCCCGAGCAGGAGCAACCTTTTAGATAAGATGGTGAGATGAGGCATGAGATAGCACTTTAACGTCCAAATCTCTGACATTTGTCTTCAGTTCAGTAGAACGTTTTTGATCCCACATGAGGTAATACAATGGCAGCAACGTGAAAAATGTTTTGCCTTTGTCAGCATTTTCAGCAGGCACTGGCCTCCCAGCCTCACTTGGTCCTGCTTGGGTCTCACATCCCAAGCATTCATTTCCCAACAAAAGGGAATAAACATGTGACAGTGGGCTTATAAAACACTTACAGAATAGAAATTGGATTCACAAATGTGACCCAAGATGGACAAACAGACATATTTGGGAGTTTTATGTTTCTCGTGGAGCTTTAAGGAGCTTTAAAATGGTGCAGCGTAACAGAGTCAAAAGTTTTGATCAAAGTTAGATGAGTATGGGTTCATTGCATTCGGTCACAAATTTGATTAAGACTGAAGTTTGTTTCACATCACATGCACATACACACAGTATATTAATTATGAACTCTACTATCAGACAAGCCATCTTGGTCCATTTATATAGCGCTATTTTACCCATATCACTGTACATTGTTTTGTTATTGGTGATATCCACATAGTGTAAACAACCAGCATCAGGGTTGTTGTTGTTGTTTTTTCACTACTAACTTGGAAGTCTACACCAGCAAAACAAAAATTGTGGTGGTAGACAGAGGTTTTGGAGGGGGAAAGGGATTGGACTTTTCAATCAAGTACTGCTGCTGATCAGCTTGCCGAAGAGCCTGATTCACGTTATAACTGGGAAAAACTGGCAGCCATCAAATCATCTCTGTGTTTGCGGAAGACACGTTGTCACAATTAAGTTGATAATTTGGTCATTTTTTTCCACAGATTGTAGCTAAGAGGAGTTTAGCTATGTTAGCTACCATGTTACCTGAATAAAGTTAATATTTATGAAATGTATATTTAGCCGTTAACATGCTAGCTAACGTGAGTCAGCGAACACGCCGACATGGCCAACATAGCTAAATTCATCTAAGATACAATCTGTGAGAAAACCTAAGTAATGTCTTTACTTGTGACGTGTTTTCTGCAGACACTGTGATCATGTGTTGGCTCCAGCATGAATCGGGCCAGCAGCAGCACTTCAAGTTAGCGGGTGTGGAAGTGCCTGATGTGTGGCTGTTTACGCGTATTCTTCTTATCAAGAGACAAGAGCCTCCTGAAAGATACATTTAATCTTTCATTTTATTTTATTTATTTATTTTTTACTATGTTTCCAAATGGATTTTCAGGGCAACGCTTAAATGTGTGAAAGGAAGATTAACAGACATCATGAATGATTCATTATACCCAGGCTTTTATTCCTGACAGACACTAATGACCTTTTCGACAAAAAAAACAGGCCAAACTTGAAAGCACAGACAAGTGACAGACCAGAAAGATAATGCAGACAGGAAAGGTTAATGGCAAACTGTTGGCACGCTCTGCAGTTACCTGTTTTTGACACTTCCAGTTTAACATGCAATCCATCAACATTATGTCATCTCTCAATGGGGAAAAAAATCCACAAGGCCAATCACATCATTGAAAGATTTCCTGACATTCTTCGATCAATTGTAGATGTTTCATTCATCCCCAGGGAGCAGATGCTTTTAAAGGTCGCATCCACCCATTTAACATGTTTGAAAGGGCTAAGCATCGCTTTCAGAAATGGCATGCTGTTATATCGATGCACATGAAGCTACCATTGTAACAGCAATTAGCCTCGTGTGGTTAGTAATAGCTACAGCTGCTACATGACCATTGAGAGACTAGGGGGAAGCCGATTAGCCTTGCCATCTGTGGCCTCGCGATACGTCCGTCTAACCAGAGCTCGAAATACGGGGGGGTGCCCAGGGGGGCTCGGCGCCCAGGGCAGGGGGGCTCGGCGCCCAGGGGGGCTCGGCATTCCCATAATGGGCACAAAAGCTAAAAAAGGTTGCATCCCCTATTTTTTTCCAAATCACCCATCTTCCACAGCACAGGTGTCAAACATCTCTCTTGTTCAATCTATTGGTATTCCTGCGAGCCGTGAGCGCCTGGCTTTGATCTTGAATAACCTAGCTAAGAGATGAACAGAGACGAGAAAAATACATTCTGTTCACCTGAAATATTGCGATTCTGTGCTGTATCGATTTTTCCTCCCAACCCCATCAGAGCCTTCAGACTGACTGCCCCCACCCTCTGCAACTCACTCCCTGTGGAGATCCGCCATGCTGGGTCCATTGAAGTGTTTAAACAGCTGCTGAAGACCTTCCTCTCCAGCCAGGCCTTTGGACCCAGCTGCTGAATTGTGCCCTGTCCTTTTTATTTATTTATCATTTTTATTTGTCCTTTTTGTCCTTTGTCCTTTGTTTGTTTTATTGTCTACCTACCTTTTAGCCTAGTTGTTATTTTCTCACCTTATCTAGTTCTTATCTAGTTCTTCTTATCTAGTTCTTATCTAGTTCTTCATGGTGCCTTGGGTGCCTTGGGTACCATGAAAGGCGCTCTTAAATGAAAGTTAACAGTTTCTTGTAACTAGCAAGCTAGCTAGTTCTACTCAAGGCTATTTACATTTAGTAAAATAAATCCACTCTAGCTAACACAATGGAGCCGTTACGGTGCCAGTCAGAGTGACACGTTCTGTATCCAATCAGTGCAGAGCATAGTGATCAGTCACCGTGCACCAATCAGATAGCTCTCTGTTCTAGGCCCCGCCTCCCCTGTGCTTACAAATCCTGGTCCACGCGCTTGCAAATAGTTTTGGCAGGCTTTGAGTGGGGAAACAGTGACAAAAGTCGGCGCAGGCAAAATTGATGTTTGCAAGTGTAAAAGCTGAACTGAAAAGAGTTTTGTTTTTCTCGCTCAAATTGTTTTTCCCTCTTGCAAATCGTGAGTTACACTTGTGAAAATAGTTTTGGCAGGGAGGAAACTGTAGTTGAATAACACCTGTAGCACAGAAACACAGAACAGAAAAACGCCGTCGACAAAGAGACAGTGTACCGCTGCTCCTGTGCGGTAACATCAACAAGAGCTACTTGGAATTTCCTCTGCTGGAGCAGACGGGGCAAGCCGACACGTACTCATTATTGATGTTATTGAATTTCACGCCCGAAAACATTTAATCCTTTTTTTGCCAGCAGAGACGAGTTGTCGTCTCAGTTTCAAATAATTACACGGCACATCCCCACATATATTCAAAGTACTTTACACTGGCAATGGCCACGATGAGCCTCACTTCGTCCTGCTGTGGAAATGAGCAGTGGTATCTTCTATTTTGTCACTTTTTTATGTTAGAAAAGCAGGGGGTGGAAAGAGCACCAATATATCTTACTCAAGTTACAGGTCTGAAATTTGATTTAACTAGGAGTAAAATGATTGGTGCAAAACTGGGATAGAGTAAAAGTTTAATTACGTTTTGGCAAATGAGAACACTGGCACATGAACTTTCCCATGCAATGCTCAAAGTACAAGAGGATGTACTTTGGTAAAAGTAAAATTACTTCAAGAAATTTGAGGAGATTCCTGCTTTATAAATCCATGTGACTGAAATCAGTGAATTGAATCAAATCTGTTTCATCAAGTCATTTAAGAGATACTGCAGTGTTATTATCAGTCTCAGCATTGTGACCATTCCTGCATATCAGCATCCGTGATTCATTGGCTGAGGCTCATCGAATTTCGCCAGGCTTTTGTTCTCAACCAGCTCAACATCATCCTTAACTGGGTAATCAGAATGAGCCGTAATCCCCTATAATCTGCGGACGAGCAACCGTCCCAGGGATCCTTGTTGTCTTGTTGGTCTGTAAACGGCTGACATACTTGGATCCATATCCCACACCTCCTGTAAGCTCAGTGGTGTTGTCAGCAGCTTTGATGCAGGACAAATTCATGTTCGAGGGGGGGGGGGGGGGGGGGTTTATCCCTCTGAAACCAGCTCTGAGGAGATCAGGCGTGTGTATTTGCTGAATCGAGAAGCTAATCTGGCTCAGAAGCGTATAGGGTAACCGGGATACCTTCTTAGCAAACACAGAGCCATGCTCAAACTTGGAGCCAATGTTTGCTAACGCGGAGGATTAGCCTCTTCTGTTTGCTTGCACTTTGCAGCTGCTGATGTGTTTTTGCGGCACGTTGCAAACACATCCTTCATTCTTGGCTTGGCTCCTGGGGAGATTGCAGCTACCGAGGTACTTTATGGTAGGATGATTAAATGCCGTTCGAACACCCTGAGTAAAAAGATGACCCCCTGTGTGATTAACAACACTCAGACATCCTCTTCACACTGAAGTGCTGAAAGAGAGCGTTTTCATTGCCAGAGGTTTAAAATGGGTGTATTCTGCTTAATTCTAAAAAGGAAATCATTATGGTGATTACAGTAGGTGCACACAGGGATTTCTATGCATCCCACCCCCTCATGAACCCGCCACATCTGAGTCATTCTTTCATGTTTAATACTATTTTCCTCCCACACTGCGCAGATGTCTACATGCTGGCGCTCGCAGTGCAGCGTCTTTTCAATATTTAAACTCACCTTGACTCAGGCAAGGTGAGTTTGCATCCCAGGTGTAATCTGCAACACAAGCTGGAACGGGAAATGGAGATGTGTTTCAATCATGCAACGAAACACCTCTACAGCACGTCTACAATACAGCTGAACACTTTTACCGGCAACGTTATTTGAACCTGCAATACCACGTGTCGCTTTGATACTAATGTGAAAATCAATGAGGTTCTTGTTTTTCTTGATTGCGGTGACACATTTGGTAAGTAGCGGTCATTGCTTTGGTGTTTTGCACCGCATTTCCCCGGCGATCCCTTCACAACAGTGGTGCCAGCACCTGACAGCAGCTCCAACAGCCTCAAACAAACAAGCACGGGCTTTCCCACTGAGGCTAGCGAAGCCACAACAACGATTCCAGCCATGTCTGCAGAGACGGTGATATCTGCACTATAAACGTGTATCAAACGTGTTTCATAAAATGGCGTGATACGTGTT
Source organism: Hoplostethus mediterraneus (assembly GCA_034670385.1). NCBI lineage: Eukaryota > Metazoa > Chordata > Actinopteri > Trachichthyiformes > Trachichthyidae > Hoplostethus > Hoplostethus mediterraneus. The sequence goes on from JAXDDW010000080.1 coordinate 1,219,941, forward strand.
CAGTTACATGATTACTGCATGTCTATTACAATAATAATGTTGTATAGACAAAAGACAGCATATGGTTACAGCAATGTTAGCATGTTAGCTTAGCATCCAGAAACTTGTCTTTAAGGTCAATGGTGAGATTGATGAGGAATGGCCAGTTTGGGCCCATTTGGAGCTGCTATCATCCTCCCGGTTCTCTGAGTCGCTACTAACATTGGCACAACTCCAGTGGTCACTTACAACATGAAACTCTGGATCCACCAAGCAGGGCCGGACTGGGACAAAAACTGTCTCAATAACCAAGGCCTGCACACGGAGACCACTGACTACTGCAGCCTATATTTACAGAGCCCCTTAACGGTCATGGTGGGGATATTTTTTTATAGCTACTTTTGCATTCCCTCGCAATACTTTTGCATTAGCTCGCAATACCTTTGCGTTACCTCGCAATAAGTTTTGCATTCCCTTGCAATACTTTTGCGATCCCACTACTCTTGACATGCAATGCCACGGCTTGGATCAACTCATAGAATTCTACAGTGATATAGTTTAACTGTATAAAATGACGAGCGGCGATAGCCAATGGGTTAAACGGGCCTGGAGTAGGTGGTCGAGTCTGTTCCGCATCGGCAGGCCATGTGAACCTGAAATCATTCTCATTCCTATCCCCAACCAGCCGCCTTTTATGATGCTTAATCTGACCCCAACCCTACCACAACCCTAACCAATTATCTCAGTCTACTCCGGAGTTTTGTAATCTATCCATCCGTGCCAGTTTGACTGTCGTCTCGGTCCTGTGTGTTCACTTGTGTTAAGGCATCTGCCATTTCGTTATTGCTGCATCTAAACTTTTGATTACAGTAACTTACTTGCAAGCACTGTCAATCAGCAGGCTTTTGGGTTAGCCCATTACAAGTTGCAAGGGAATGCAAAAGTATTGCAAGGGAATGCAGAAGTGGCAACAACAACAAAAAAAACCCACCATGACCGTTAAGGGGCTCCGTATATATTAAAGTGTATTGACTGTAAACTTTCCTTTAATTCCAATTGTCCATTGCAATCCACATCACAAGAAGGGGCAAAACTGATGTCATCACAGCAATACCTACCAAAAGTGTAGTGTCATAATCAACTGTAATCTAAATATTTTAGATATTTAGATTTGAATATTTTGATTTGTACACACACACACACGCACCTGCTGTAAAAGTACTTTTAGCCTGTTAGCCTGTACCTGCCAGTTCCCCTGAGCTTTTCCTCACATTATCTAACATTGTTATCAACTATTTATAGTGTGGCTCTGACTTCACTCTCACAATACAGGCTACATATCCATATGGCGTCATTCTTCTAGCGTGTTTACCTGCACCTGTCACCTGTCAGCTCTCACATAGCTCTAATTCCAGTCGTTTATTTATCAAGCAGGCAGTTAACGTGTGCAGGCACCTGTGATGCACTAGCATGATGCATCTTTTTTCTGACTGACCCGGTCCCTTGCTTGTGAACATGTCTGTAATTTTATAGCATTTGGCCACATCTCTTTCGAGGGCCTTCCTCTTCTTTATCTGCTCTCTCTGCGCTGCACCTTTTCTCTTTTTCTGACTGTAACCGTGCATCTTTCTACACAGACTTCATATGCTGCTCGTTGTCAACAGGCACACATGGCATCACGGCACGGGCCTAAACGACGAAGGAAGCAAAAGAAAGAAATCGCGTCTGCCAATCGGCTAGGCATTGTTTTGGTGGTGCGTGGCCAATCGCCTCTCGCAACAAGGATCCAACCATGTGTGGGAGACAGCAGGGGCAGGACTGTACCCAGATCAGCTGACTCGTTGTTGTAGCCTAAGTAAATTAAATATTTCATTGAGCGTTTTAATCACTGGCCAGTGACCATGACTGCAGGCCACCGGGAGTTCTCCCGCTTCTCCAGATGGCCGGTCCAGGCCTGTTAACTGGAATTATTGGTGCCAACCAGGAGGATGCCATCCCTCTTCATTCTCCCTCAAATTCCCCCCAGGTATTACCTTCTCAACCCAACTTTACAACCATTAACTGCTAGCTAGCCTTAGGTGTTTTCCCCTCCTCTGTAGCTGCTCAACTTAGGGCCATCCATCTTTGAATTGACTATGTTTAGACGTATAGTGCTGGCCTCGCTGCTGATGGTATTCATGGACAGTGTGTATTAGCCTTCTCGCCTCCTCTGGGCGCTCATCCACAGTGATTTAGTGGCACTGAGAACCATGAATTTCAGCCAGGCATTTGAGGAGAAGCGTGCGTGATTTATGCTTTTGTTTACAGGGTACCGTGGGGACCTTAATCTGGCAGTGATGAGAGAGGAGAGGGTATGTCTGGGTGCGCTCTCATACCCAGTGTGTGCTTCACTTCTGAATAAGTGCAGAGGGAAGGAAGAAACTACATGTATATTTTGACTTTCACAACCACGAAAGAACAGAAAATGCTCAGGGGAGAGTATCCCAGATGGGGGACGAGATGCCGGATGTCTCTTTTTATTTCGCAGGAGGGATGATCTCCGAGTGGCACCACGAGCCACGCTGTGTTTGGCAAGGCAAGGCGAGGCAAAAAAAAAAAAAAAACGCGCAGCGCCGCACAGGGAAAGTTTGTGAGCAAGAACCCCAGACGGAATCTATTTTTATTCACCTGCGGGATACACAGCGTCTCCATCTCAAATGAAGCAGAATGGCAGTCCAAGTGAATCATCAACATAACTAGGGTGAGCTCGCCATTCATCTTTGAAAGCACCTTGTAATGGCCTGAGCCAAAATGCCATCCAACAAAGGAATGCGGCTAACAAAGTGGCGGTCAGATCGTTAGCCACCGCTGATGTCCCCTATAAAGGCATTACCCTTCATAAATAATAGCTCTGTCCATTAGAGGCACTGCATATAATGAGCTGTTTTACTGATGATGAAAATGGCCTGTATCCATGCTCCCACACCTCTGTGACCCTGTGACTGAAGATCATTCCCCCCCGGTGAGAGATGACGCCGAGGAAGGGGTCATCCTTTATCTTTGCCTTTATAGGTCACCGACACGCATAAAAAAATAAAAATCCCACCGGGACAAACATCAATTATGTGACGACGGTCTCTGCGGGGTTTAAAGTGTTAAGTGGAGCGTCCTTGTTGGAGATGAGACGGGTTTCCTCGAGAGGGGGCGGGGTCAGATGGAGGTTAATTTGCCTCCGTTCTCGCCCCTACCGTGAAAAAAGGGGGCGCGCGTTCGAGTTTTGTCGTCGTTTGGTGTCACTTGAAACGACAAGCGGAGAGCGGTATCGAGGAGATGGAGCGGATCACATGCTACGAGAGTGAAAAGCAGAAGAGGCTATAGTGAGCCTCTATTCACTGGAGAGGGTCTATATGTCAACTGGAGAGACAGGTCGGGTGAGTCACTGCCTCGTGTGTGTGTGTGTGTGTGTGTGTGTGTGTGTGTGTGTGTGTGTGTGTGTGTGTGTGTGTGTGTGTCTGTGCGGAAGGGAAAAAAAAGAGAATAGGGGCTTGATTTGATTTGATAAGATTCCCGTTGTGGTTTCCACCCCGTGCAGACACACACACACACACACACACACACGCCGCTCAGCCTGCTCCCACGCGTGTGTGTGTGTCCGAGCTTCACGTGCTATATTTAGACCTGACCTGCTACCATTGTTCCAGTAGTCTCGCTGGGGAAAAGGGAGGTGTGGGTTTCCCAAGCATAATATCCACATCAAAGTAGCGATTCGCGACATCTTACAATGAAAGGGAAATATTTTCCCAACGAGGCAGACGCCTGAACTATGCACTGTTTATATAACACTCATTTCAAACTTGTGACAAAGTGTGTCTGGAAATTAATTAATCTCCCCCCACCCCCCCGCGTTGACTTTTCTCAACTTCGTTTGACAGCCTCAACAGCAAGGACTTGTCTCGCCTTGTCAGAGTACTGTTTGTGCTGAACGCAGCTCTAATCTAGGTGACAGCCAAAATCAATAGTTTGAACCCGGGCGATCGGCGAAGGCCAGCCGGTCCAATCAGTCTTCTTACACTACGAAGGCTAGAAAGCGCTGCACTGTCACACAGCTACAGATGGAGAAAGACAAGCGAGAGAACAACACAGAGACGGTTTATTCGCTAAGAGCTCCCACAGTCTCGCCCGTTAGAATACTTTGTTTACATCCAATGTTCTTCTCCCTTTCCTCTCATTAGTGTAACAACGTTTTGGAAGCGGCGGCCTCCTTCGCTCTGTTACCCACCTCGGATTTTCAGGAAGACTGGTGTTTACACTTAAAAGCAGGGAGGCTGACAGCAACGTCAAAGGTGAGCTTACCGTCACATTCCAAGTTAACAACACAGTTTCCTGTTTCTCTAATCGGCCTACCAGCTACTGTCCCCACCCCACCCCCACCCCAGTTCTCAGAACCATGTTTCCATTTCCCATACATACAGCTCCAGACTCCTCCTCGTTGCTCCGTAAGTAGGAACAAGCCTGGACCAAACACAAGTTTAAAATGACACTTCTATACAGCTGGAAACAGTGTCACGCTGAGGCAGTCGATTTAGGGGGCGAGCCGGCGGTATTGCTTGGCGCGTCGAGGGAGCAGCTCCGTGGCCGTTCGGGTCGAAACAAAGTCGACAGAAATGTCATTCTAATCCAGTTGAGAAAGTTCTCTCACGGGGCTCCGGGGCTTCATAACGGTTTCCCAACAGAAGTTATGAGAAAAGTTTACCCCCCAAAGATGAAAGGCAAAAAAAAACAACACTTTTTTTGCATGCCTGTTTTTAACCCTATTGCTTGAAGCTATGAAACACAGCAAAAAAAATAAGTTTTTAACAGCCGGGGGAAGTTTCAGCTCAATGATTTTGATTACTTTCTGTTGTTCTATGTAATAAATGAGGTCTTGCAGGGCAAAGTCTTTTTGTCTCCATGATATATATATATATTGTACAAGGCTGTTGTCAGTCAGCGCTGTCATTATGTTGTTATATTATCACACAGCTGAAAACATCACAATCACAACTATTTTCACCATTAGCATCAAGGTGCTAACATCAGCCTGATGGTTACAAAAAGCAATTCTCCTCTTACCTCTCGCCTCCTCTGTCTGACGGCTGTTAAATAGGCTCTCATCTGCAGACTACATGGGTTCCTCGGCCCGTGTGTTAACACCCCCCGCCCCCGACATCAGCCCCAATCGTTTTCATCTTCAACACAGCATCGACGTCAACTTCTGCTGAGTCATTTCCTTCTCTGAAAAGTAAAAATCTGGACTTCCTGTCTCAAGCTTTCAGCGGTGTCAAGCGGTGTCTTTCCTGCCCCCCGTGCCATGCCATTTCCTCTTGCACAGGGGTCCGCTACTGCTGCGTACACTTCCAACTGTCTAGCACATTCATTTGTGTGGGCTACTCACTGGAAGACAGATTGCATTATGGCAAGCAGTTCTCAACCTCTTCAGACGTTTGGTACATTTAAGTTATTCATCGTGTGGAAATACCACAATCTTTCACACCCTTCACTTGAATTCATTTCAGTATAGCTTTACCTGTCCTATTGAAATAACGCAGTAATAGGCACTATTACTAGGTGGAAAGGTGCAATTGCATTAGAAACACGAAGACATCCGTATATCGAAACACAAAGCGGAACAAGATTCAGAGGGTGACAGTTTACTTCTTCTTCCTTAACATCAGCTGGGTTAGTCACGCAGCCTGTGGAGGAGGAGAGAGGAAGAAAGGGAGATCCATTCGTCCAGCTGAACCTCCAACAGAGGAGTTCTCTGGAGGCTTGGGCCAGCCACGCCATCACCAGACGTGTTACACCCTCGTTTTGAGTGGCGGTCTCACCCTCGGTAGCTCTTCTCACATCTGCGAGCCGACACCAGTTATCATTTTGAACGTCTCTATAACCAAACAAAAACAGGCCCGCCGCGCGAGATTGTCTTTTTTGTTTTTCGCAGATAATTGATTGCGTTCCATTAAGAGTTTTAACAACAGGGTTCAATAAACAATTTTGTTTTCCATTCGAGCACCATTTTCGAGACGCGCGGCTCGTTCTGAGGCGCGTCGGTCGAGAGTCGCATTGTGAATTAGCCAGGCTGACCATCATTTTAATTTCCTCTCAGCGCTGAAAGGCTTGAAACGTTCCATTAGCCCAGCGACCGCGCCGGCAATCTCTAGCGCACTTTGCTCGGCCCACAATACCCCGCCGTTGTAGCAGAGAATGTAATGAGGTTGTAATGGGCTTCTGTTGACAACATTTCTGCCACAAATTTGGTCGCACCCTCTGTTTGTTGACAGAGTTACAGTAATGCACTTTGACAGCTACTTTGGACTTTTATTATTATATGACAGCGAGAATAAATCAAGCTGACACCGCGGCCGGTACGGTATCCTGCCGGTGTGTTGTGGTTCGGCTTGTGTGCAAAAAGTAGTTCTGTGACTATCCTGCGTGGCGCGATGCGACGTCAGTCAGCACGCCGTTGTCTGAGGCTCTGCTGCGAAAGATGGAGAGTGTGTGAGTGACACCACGACAGGGATGGAGGGAGGAGAGAGGAGGCTGCATTTACCGTCACTCGCGCTCTGTATTCCTACTCTCCTCTTTTCTCCAGCTCCTCTACCCACAGGAGGCCTCCTGGCAAAAAAAATAAAAAAAAATAAAAGAAAGAAGGGATTTCTCTGCCGGTGGAGTTTTCTGTCATCAATCCTGTCAGCCATGCTTCAGTCCCTGGCTGCTATCCATCCATCCATCCATCCATCCGTCCCTCAGTCTACCCCTTCACATCCATCTCTCCCTTCCCCAGGTTGGTGAATTGATCGGGGGATGAGCCCCTGTAAACAGCAAGCCTCTGGGGGGGGGGGGGGGGGGGGGGGCGCAACATCGGAGCACTGATGTGCCAGGCTTTCTGTTTTAATGGAAAGCTAAAGTCCTGTAGCATTCACAGACAAGCCCCGTGCATACTGACACGCACGTACAACGTGACACACGCACACGCACACGCACACACACACACACACACACACACGCCGCAGCTAGCTAGCGGGCAGATCCAGGTCCATAATTACCTGTGCTGTGTGGAGTCCCACTGGCATTTAGCACATGGAGCTGCCACCATGTCTGCCTGCTGAATGGGGAGATTTATGAGAATGTCAAGGGAATTCAGACTTATACCAGAGGTGAGTGTTTGTGGTGGAAATTAGCCCCCCTTCTGTATATGTGTGCATGTGTGTGAGCGAGGGAGTTCAAATGTGGTTTTATGGTAGGGTGTTAAGTTATTTTCAGTGTGTGTGTGTGTGTGTGTGTAGTGTGTGTAGTGTGGCTAGTGAGTGAGTAGACCTTCTAACATGGGGGGTCAGAGGAATGGGAGATCTATAGAAGAACCTAATGTCTTACAAGCTGCTGCCTGAGAGGGAATCAATACAACACATTGATTGCTGCTGGTGATGAAATGTGGTGGGGCAAGGTAATGTACGTTGGGATGGTAACCCGGGTGTGTGTGTGTGTGTGTGTGTGTGTGTGGCGTGCCCGTGCGTGTGCTTCCAAAATTCCCAAGTCAAACAAGTTTCACAAGTGTCATTTGCCATTTGTCTTTTACAGATGCAGGTTGTAAATGCCATCACTACCCGTCAGACCTACTGCTCCAACCTTAACACCGCCCGACTAGAAGATAAATATCGGCTAAAGCCATTAACGCGTCACGCCGCAGCCTCTCAGGGGTCTTTTTCTGATTGTAAAATGAGCTGTTTTAGTATCATCTTTAAAGCTCTAACAAGCGACTGTGTCCATGGAGGGGATGTGTGCAATACTAGCCAACAATAACCACTGCATGGTGAAGCTTTATTGTGGAAAAAAAGTAGCTCTGTGCAGTGCAGCACCAGGTCCTGAGTAAAACAAGAGCGCTTGATTTACGCTCGCAATTACGCTTCTACGTATGCGGCTGTTCCGGTGCCACAAAGAGCGATTCGATTCGTGCATCGCTGTGTAAATCAAATACGTGAAATGGCCCCTGAATATATTTCTCCCCTGGTCCGTGTTGAAATGATCATCAATGAGGTGTGTTGGCTGAATAAAGATTGAACGATGAGTCGGTGAATTCCCTATTCGGCGATGCTGTTTGGGTCACCACACCGCCACATTACTGCAGATGTTCCCTACCCTTCCCTTCCCTTGCTCAGCTGGAGTGTGGGTGTGTGTGTGTGTGTGCACCTGTGTGCCTCATGCCTCAGCCTTGATTCAATGCCAGACAGATGAGCTGTTTATTTTAGGAGTTTATTTTTCTTTTCCTTTTTTTTCCCCCCCTCTGTTTCTGCACCTCGTCGCGGCCCGTCGTGCCGCTGCATCTGGCCGATCAATAATGTAATTCTTAACCGGTGGCTGCTGTGTACCGGAGTAATTACCTCCTCCATTATCTGACCACATCTCTCATTATATTGTAAGCGGCCTTCATTAGGGCCACAGGCAGAAACACATGGGTGGGGGGCTTTACATAGCATCATATTCAAGTGCGCAGGAAGACAAATAGACGGACAGGTTTGCCACCCGTCTCCTCTTTCCGTCCCCTCAGTCAATCAGGCAGCCGTTAGCCAGTAACGGTCCCGAGGGTTAATCTCTCACATGCCGCACATCGATGGGAGCATTTCCATTCGGCGTGATGGCTCACCTCCTCCTCGCCTCGGTGCGATAGCGACGCGGCCCGGGGGAAATAAAGACAGCCGTAACCAAATCAAATCCACAGCACAGCGGGGTAGACGGTGGCACAGACCGGACCGCTTCGTCTGGTGGCGCTTCGGTGAAAGGCGCACCGGACCCACCCGTTTTGGATAAAAGCATCCACTGGAGTGTGTGTGTGTGTGTGTGTGTGTGTGTGTGTGTGTGTGTGTGTGTACGCATCAGCTGATGCATGGTGCAGCAAAATGAAATATGCATTGAGTGTTTTTTAAATGGCTGCAGCAGCACACATACATACTGTGGCTCTTTTTCTTACTATACTCCACTACAGAGCCTGTTTTCCACAGTTGCATGCTCGTTAGCCCTTTATCAGCAAAGGCGACGGTCCCGGTGCATTAGCACGGGCCACAGAGATAAAGGCCAGCGCGTGACAGGAGCTAACACAATGCCGCATAGGTCACCGTATTCAGCGACCTTTACGGGAAAACACAGATAGAGCTTTGTGTCCTCTGAGCGGCGGCGTATTCGACCAAGGTGCGGTGTGGCGGTTCGCAATAATTGAGAGGCGAATTCGTCACGCTAGCTGAAAGCTAAAGGGACATCCTACGGGTTAGGGCGGCTGCGAGAGAGACTAAGTGAGATCAGTGTGGGTGTGTGTGTGTGTGTGTGAGAGAGAGAGAGAGGCTGGGGAGACTATGTCAACGTGCGTGTAAATCTGAATCTGAATCTGCCCCCTTTGTGCTCGTATACCGTCCGCCCTTTTCCAGCGTGCTTGGTGGAAGCCTGGTCCGACCCCGTGGCAGAGGATGTTCACCCGTGTTGTTCATCCGTCTCCCTCCTCGGCGTCCTGTTATACGACCGGCTATCACCCCGGTGGCAGTTTTGCTAATGGTGTCAGCGGACTTCAATTAGCTCTCCGCCACGCTCGATCGCGCCGTCCTTTCTCCGGGAGACGGGGCCTTAAACTGTCTGAAATACCACGGCCATTAAGTGCGAATGGTTAATGGTTGTTTAAACAGTGAGAGAGTAGCAGGCGGGCCCCAAGGGGGTAGGAGTGGGGTGGGGTGGGGGGGGGGGGGGGCCCTGCGATATCATGCGAGCGGACTCTTTAAATCTTTCAACTGTTCCTTCTGCAAAATGGGCATAGGTGATATAAGCACCGTGTTTGTGGCGGTAGGAGGTGACATTTTTCAGCCGAATTGCCACTTACCTTGCCTTCAAAATTCCTAGAAGTTAAACAGCCACTGTATCCGTTCGGTCGCCTTCGGGTGGAAGCTCCCAAACTTTTGATTTTTTTTTTTTTTTTTTCAGAATGACCATCATGCATCATCCAGTGGGTTTTGAAGAATTAAAGCATGGAAATGGCCATGAGGTATCCACACAACAACAGCAAGTTCAACAGGCTTAATGTAATGTGTATAAAGTTTTCATGCTTTAACCCGACAGCATCTTAATATTTGTAAACATTTATTGTAATAGTAATGGTAATATTTCTTTCCTTTGGTAATAGTGGTTACTTATTTATGTATTTCTTTTTTCATATTATTTTATTTTGAGGAATTTTCAGATAAAAAAAACAAAAAATGAACTACATATTAAATGGTGCGTCTCTCTGCAGCTGTTCCAGCTTTTTAAACATTTAAAGCCATCGTCGGCGTGTGATTGGTTCGCTTGCCTATTCAACCAAGAGAACGAATGAACTAGTTAGCTCAACCCCACCCCCCATAAAAGGAATCACAGCGACATCATCATTACATCACGGTACCAAGGTAACGAGTAAGCATGCTGATGCACACGTTCACTTGTGTTGTTATGTTTGTATTTTGATGATGATTGTCTCATAAACCTGGGCCCCTTTAACTGAAATGATCGTTACTTACATATGTGAGACTAGAGGCATTCCTTATGAAAAGAAACGAATGCTATGAAGCTATGAATACAACATTTTCCGAAACAATATCAACAGTATGATTCCCAAAGTATCCAAAAATTCCAACTCAAAATTCCCTAAATGGGTGAGACTCTTTCCATCCTGCTCCCAATGCCAGACGAAAGCCATGTGACAAATCCACACTGTTGTTCTTTTTAATTGTCTCTTGTTATTTTGTGGATGGATTTGGAAGGGAGACCCCTTGAGACCGGTTTAGTTTGAGCGAGATGCTCTGCTCTGAATTTAACTGACTACAAGCGAAGAAATTCATGAGATTCATTCTCCAGTGTGTTTGTTAGTCATGGCGGCTGTATCGACCTGTGTGTCTGAAATCGTTACGCGTATTGACATTGCCCCTAGGTTCTCTTAGAGAATATTTTGGGTCGAGGTACGTATAGAATCTGGAGAGTGTCAATCTGAAAGTACATGGGTTGTTTTTTTCCAGCCCTCCCATGCTGCATACAAAGTTCCGCACAAAACAGGGGTAACCTCGGTCTCAGCCTGGTAACCTCGGTGAGATTTGTGGGCCAGAAACCGGAGGCAGAAGCGGAAACTTTCTCTAAAATTTTGTTCCCCTCTCGTCAAACAACCCGGGGTTACTAAACAGCTACCACATGCTCCAGTACGATCCTTCTTGGCCGGGGTAGATATTAAGGCTTACGAGGCTGTCAGTGACAGTGTGCCAGATCAAGTATTGGCATATCTGGGTTGTCTAGACACAGCAGGTGTCTCAAAATAGAACCCATTTATTTCTGTCTCGTAGCATCTCACATGTTTTTGCTGTCCGGCCAAGCAAACTCTGACTGCCAAACAATATGGAATGGCAAAAGCTGGCTGCTTTATTGCAGCCAGTGTTGATGTGAAATCAGTCAAGCAGTTAATTGATATGTCACATGACCAACTTCAATTCACTATGACTCAAGCCCTCCTGCTGTAAGGATGTTGTATATTTGTCAGAAATCTAGAAAACAGAAGTATAAGGAACGACTTTCCTTAGAGAACGTAGGACACCGGCTAGAGTGTAGCAGCCCGTGGAGATCACCGCCATTCATCTCAGGGAAGAACGTACAAAAAAAAGGGACTGAACTCGTCAATGTCACTTTCTGATGGGCGGTCCTCCGGCGATCGATCAGGGCTGACGGGGGATCATCCAACAGGAGTTTGTGAGCTTTGTGTTTCAACTGCAAAACTAGCCGAAGCGACTGACTCCGTCCCATAGAGAAACATCGGTCACAGCGGCAGAAAGTTTCACACGTATTGATATTGCCTGTGGGCTATCTTTTAGAATATTTTAGAATAAAACACATTAGAAGAAGAGTTACTTGTCTCTTTGTAAATGGCTGTAGAAGTACGCCGTTGTGTTGGCATATCTGCTGAAAGGTATTTCAAAACAGACCCTCTACCCTTTTACTTTACAACAACTTCTTCTGACACTTTCTTCTATTCCAGCAACTGAATACAGTGGCTTTGACAGGAAACCAATAATAGACTTGCCTATAGCACAAATCAATTGAATAAGCAATGTCTTCAAATGATAAAACAGTGATGTTAGGAAAAAATAAGAGTTGAAAGTACTTTCTTATATATATACTGTCTATAAAACTTGTCTGCGCGATGGTAACAGCCCACAGAGACTCGTAAAGTGATGATGAATACAAACTTCCTCTCCGCTTGGAGGAAAAGGAGCTGACTGAACTTGTCAATGTCATCTTTTGATGTTTTCTCCCACGGTAATCGACGGGCGTTAATGGAAGAGCCGTTATGCCGAGAGAGGCCAAGACAGAGACATTGCGAAAGAAACATTGGCAGAGCGCGAAGGCACACCTGATCCGCAAGTCACTGCAGTGCCAAAGAAACCAGACTTGACACGCACACACACACACACACACACACTACTGTCCGAGGTGAATGCAATTACCAGCTCAGCTACATTCTGAGTGGGGTGTGTATATGTGTCATTTCACGGCTTGAGGCATTTGCTTTGGTTTGTATCAATCAGTTCTTCATCCTTCTCCTCATCCCTGCCCTGCTATGGCTCCCCTCCTGAATGACTCTCGCACACCGTCCATAATGTTTCTTATCTCTGCAGAACAATCTCATCCGCTGCTTTTAATGCAAGAGTGATGCTTGCCTCAAACTTAACAAAGTACTCCATTTTCACTCCATTTTCTTGCCGCGTTTTTTCAAAGCCACATGGTAGAGCCGTTTGACTTTGAGCATTTTAGCATAAATACTAAGATGTGTCGCTGAAACGAAAAGGACTTCAGTTCAGAGCTTTCCTGCTTTCTGATGCCCTCTCCCTCTGGACTCATCGGCAAGAGATGTAGCCCTGCCCTTCGCATCTCCCCTCGCGGCACCTCTTTAAGGTAAAGTCGGTGAATCGGCGTAAGACTTATGACACCCACGTGTGATCTTTTCATATGAAACGCCACCTCAGCTTTGATAAAAATCTGGATTTTAGACTGGATCACCAGATGGACTGATTCAGCTTAAGCCACAGATCTCCCGCTGTGTAGAGGCCTGCGATCAAGGCGTCTTCCCCCCCCCCGATCGCTCTAGGTGTCCCATGTCTGTGACCTGCCGCTGTGCCAGCCTGGCGAGGGATCACATGTTCTCCGCATGAGGCTGGAGGCACCATTTCCTCACCGTTAGTTCCGCATCACGAATAGAGGAAGCTCTCGCGCGCTGCGATGGCTTTAGTGGCAGTTTGCTATCATCCCTTAAAGTTGCACCTCTGATGTGGTTTTGCTACACTGCTGCTGCACTGTTGAATCCCTTGCAAGAGGAATTGCCCCGCTACAGTAGAATACAGCAGCTTGCACGGTGAGGGAGTGGGATTCTGCCCTGCACCTTTATCCTTCCTTTGAGTTTTCACCCCCCCAAGATATCAGAGACAAGATGTCAGAAGATGTCAGATGTCAGAGTTGCTACAGTCAATTAAAGCACACATAAGTATTCTGCTGCTGTAGTATGGATGGTTGCTGCAGCAGCCTGCGGGTGTCACCGCCAATCACCGCTCATATTGACAAACACTGGCATTGACGCCTCGGTGGGACCGGATAAATGATGCAAGGGGAGGCGTGAAAAACGGAAGACAAGGATGGATCGGCTCGGGCTTTCTGTCAAGGTGGCCCGCCTGGGCTTGTCTATGTTTCTACTCTCAAATTATTTTTCCTGTCTGTCTGTCTGTCTGTCTGTCTGTCTGGTTCTTTCTTGTGCTCTATCTCGCTCTCTCGCTCACCACACTAAAACTCATTTGCTCACAGCTTTTAAAAGTGATTGCGGCCCTGTATACAGATCTGCTATCTAGTCCCGTTTCTGCAGCCGAAGAATGAGGATGAAATTGGACACATTTATACAGTGTGTGTGTGTGTGTGTGTGTATACAGAATCAGAGTGCGGGAGAATTGAAACATTGAAACATCACTCTTTCTCTCTCTCTCTCACACACGTACACACACACACACACACACACTTTATTCGTCCGAGATGACGCCAGCTGCCCGAGACCTCCCCCAGTGATTCATGGCTTTAATCACTCCAGCTCTCCAGCCTCTTACCAACCGTGGCAGGGTTTGACACATCACAGCCTCCGCGGAGCCCTCGCCCCATTTGTCCTATTTAGGACACTGTCACTACCCTTGTAGACAATTAGATGTTGCAGGTACAGTCGTTGTCTAGACCCGGTGAAATATAGCGCAGGCCGGCGTAGCTTGAATTGCTGCGAAAATTGGTACGCGCCATCCGCAGCTCACCTGAGGGGAACGGTGATTTTCTTGAACGCCTCCCTTAAGTGCAGCGTTCCACCGAAATAAAAATCGGAGTTATTCATCTTAGGTTTATTTGCCTGCATGCAACGGCAGAATCCGCTTGGCTGTTTATCTGGTTGTCTGTCTCAACAGCCTCGGTGCAACAGCAGCCCCTATAAACCTCTATTGATTTTGCCCCGGCCTGTCTTTTGCTACATAAGGTGGAAAGTGGATAGGATCAGTCACTCCTCTTTTCTCCACTTGACACCTCAGCGGGCTTCATAGAGACACATCAGTGGATGAAGTTAAAAAAACTCTCTTTTGTTGTCCTTTCGGAAATGTGTTAAGGATGTAGGATGGATTCTGGGTAGAGCGTTTTGTATCTGTGCACCCGCACGGGAAAAACTACAGGAAACAGGCCTTTGTAGATGGGATGAGGACACATTTTAGATGCTGAGGGGGTGTGGATGTTTGGCAGTTGGCTGAGAAAGGCATCCTAGGATAGAAAGACAGAGATAAGAGGTTCAAGTCAGCTCCTAAATGATGTGACGGCTCATTCCGTCCCACTCCTCAGCTTTCTAAGTTTTATTTCTTTCACTCACTCACTTTAAACGAACGCTCGGCTTTCCGCTCTGTGGTTGTTAGTTATGGGTTTGTGACACTGCAGGGGCTTTGTGCCATTTTTAGTTATTGACGGCACTGAATTTTCATGACTTTCCCTCTCTGCATTGTTTTCCCCCAACAATAGCAATGTAACACACCAACATGTGACTGAGATGGCAGAACGTTGGCGGGGCTGCATGAAAAACCCCGCGGAGACGCCGTCCCAGAGGAGGTGAGGCTTTGCAGCAAGTAGGGCATGCGGTGGGGAGGCTTCAGAGTTTACAGGCTGAGGGCTGTGGATGTTTTGCTCTCGGTGAGAGAGGGAGAGGGAGAGAGAGAGAGAGAGAGAGAGAGAGAGAGAGAGAGAGACCAGGAGTCAGCTCCTTTAAACAGGAGCCAGGAGATTCAACCGGAGAGACTAAAAACATGCTGGAGCTACTCGTCTGTTCCTTATTCCAGCTTTGTGAGTTTGCTTATTTACCTGGCAGGCTGTGCATCACCGCTTGTTACTGCTACGAAACCATTTCATGCATAAACAAAACAAAAAAGTGTGTTTTCATCCTTTTCTCTCTCTCTGCGCTGAGTTGTTGTCCAGCAGTCTGTGTGCATAACTACTTGCGTTTTCCCTTGACTACTGGCCAAGATGAGCCGAGCCAAACTCAGTCCTGGCTGCACCGTACTGGACCGTGGATGAGACGCTGGAGTCATCTCCCATACACGTCGTCCAACTTTTTGATTGGCAGAACAAATTCTCCTCCTCCTCCTCCCCCCCCCTGGTGAGAGCGAGGCTCGAGCCTAGACAACTAATCTCATTCCATTTGCGGTTAATTTACATCCACTGACTGGCGGAGAGAAGGAATTAGATCACAGGCAGAGAGAGAGAGCGAGAGAGAGAGAGAGGGGTAGGTGGGAGAAGCTCTCTTGTTCTCCCTCTCTCTCTCTCTCTCTCTCTCTCTCTCCCTCCCTCTCTCTCTCCAGGACACCACCACACTGTCCTGGCTGCTGCAGAATATCATAATAGTGCTTGGAACGTGTGTTATTTGGCTGTGGATTTAATTTACAGTTTGTGTTTGTGCAGCGTGCATATGTGTGTGTGTGTGTGTGTGTGTGTGTGTGTGTGCATGCGTAGCGCTGTACCGTCTAACTTGGGACATGTGACTTTACCAATTTAGAAATGTGTTGCCGTGGCTGTCGGCCATCAAGTGTTTGCTGAGCGAGACAGACGGGCCAGAGAGAGAATATTCTTGTTTAGATCACAGCGAGGGAAGCAGTCGCGCTCGCTCCCTCGGAGGACGCTTTGGGGGCGCTTGTCGCCGAAGTATGTCTCATCCTCGCCCCGCTGTCACAGAATAGGACAGTAGATCTGTCAGTCACAGCGCCCCTCGTGGCCCCTGCAGCCCCATTGCCTCCGGCGTTCCTCAGTGATGCCATACTCAGATGACTGCCTCTTTCACTCTGAGGGCTGAAGGCTGTCAAAACACTCTGCTTAAGAATAGCGCTGTGTGTGTGTGTGTGTGTGTGTGTGTGGGTGTGTGGGTGGGTGGGGGGGTGGCAGTGAGTGATGCTCTCAGGGATGTAGTGGTAAATAAAACAGTGGGTAAACGTCAACTAAGACCTCCAGTCAGTGTTCATCATAAGGCATCACAACCACCGATATGAACGAAAAGCAATTACACTCTCAGAAAAGCATCAATGCACTTCTACTTGCTTGATTCTACTTACGTGTGCTATGAATTCACCGCATAGATGTTCACGCCCACCCCTGAAACGTCAGGTAAACCCTGCTCCGCAAAGTCGGCTTTGGATGGATCGAACACGTGCGTGAACGCTAAATAAACCCATCTGATGAGGTGTGTGTTTACGTGCGCCCAAGCATATAATCAGAATAAAACTTTTGTTGAAGCTGAAGCCAAGATGAAACCCTGCCCTGTGCGGCGTGCACAATATTTTACATTTCTGCTGCTCTGTCAAATTAAGCATCCCTCTCAGCAGAATGCCCCCCTGCAGTTATTACAGAGGATTATTCAACTACACGTGTCAAAAAAACGGATGAGATTATCCGCAGCTGTTGTTTTGAGAATTGAGGCGTTCAGCAATTCTTAAAGGCGCAATAAATAAGATCTTTTACTGCCCTATAGCACAAAATAACCATAATATATCTGGTCGGGGTTGATAGGGTTATTGAGCAATACCAGTGACTCAGCAATTACTTTGTTTTCATAATGAGATTTCTTTGAAGTCTAAAAAGCCGTATTCTCAAGACAAATCACTAATATTATTACTCCAGTATTTTGCAGGGTGATATATTACCTCTCTAATTAGTTAGCTCTGTTGTGAAAATGTGACTTTGTTGTGTCACATTTATGTTTGTCACATTACAGGCCACAGTAGCTGAAGGGGACAAGCGGGTGCGGTGTTGCTGTGCCAGAGACTTGTGACTTGAGTTCTATCAGCGTTGTTCAATGTGTTGGCAGTAAAGCTCATAGATTACTTAATGCCACGTTAAATCTTTTTAAGGTTTCCAACATGAAAATTGTATTTCCTGTGGTGTCAGTTTTGTTCCAATTTTAGAAACTTGTTGACTTGTTGACTTTGTCTTAACGGCAAACAAGCACAGAAAGAATCGTATGTATTCCAACCAAAGACAGGAGGCGGTTTAAGCGTTAGCGCCGCTATTAGCCACTTTCCTATTGAACAAATTATCAAGGGTTGACATCAGCCCTTTCATATCGACAACATTTTATTTGGATTCGCTAGTAAACCTACTAGCTAACACTGCACCTTGAAATTTTTTGAAGTAGTAGTAGTAGTAGTAATAGTCTTTAGCTAGTGTAACTTTCACCCACCGGAAAAAAAGACGCAATCATTTTGGAGGCCATGGGAAATGGAGTTCTGTTACTGCACTTATAAGTACATAATCTTGTACCCAAGCCTTTTCCCTAAAAGGTTACAAAAATATAAAAATGTTATGTAACCGTGGATACCAGAAGATGATTTTCAACACAATATATTGGTTTGTTTAGTTGATAGTTGACTAGTAAACCAGTCCCTTCTGCTTCGGCTCCCGACTGGTCTGAGTAATGGGATATGAGCTTCCTGACATGACTGGAAAATAGACTGGATGGATTGGAAAATTGTACATATTTACCTCGGAAATGTGTACATTTACTCTGGTACAAATTCAGCATGGATTTGGTAGATATACATATGGATACCAGGCATTGTTTACCATTGTACATTTACTGTACCTGTGGAAAGCAGGGAGAGGTCAAGTGTTGGTGAGGCGTTGAAGAGAGGGGACAGCAAGGCATACCTGCACCAAACTTACCCTTTCCTACATCTGTCTCTGTTTCAGTAGATGCTGGTAGACGAGCCACTGGTCTGACTGTGTTCCAAAGACGGCTCTCTGGATCACTGGGGGCCTGAAAAGGCGATTAATTTAAAAAATGTGGCGCTTATCCCTGCAAGGGAGAGTATTACTGCTGCGCTTTCTGTAATATGTAATTCTCTTTGTGTTTGTTTGTTGTGGAGCTGAATAAGATGCAGTGAGCCAGCAGCTTATCTCCAGTGTCCTTACGTTCACAGACTGTTCAGTGGCTACAGTAGCACATTGCAACCTAAAATCCAATAAAACAGAGACAGGAGACAACAAGTTTGCAGCCTGTTGTGCTCTTGTTCTGCAGCCTGAGGATAGCAACACAGAGCTACAGTGGCACGCCAACAGGCAAAGCATCATAATCAACACTGCACATTGTTTAGATTTTGATTCATGTCCCATTTTGAGTGCAGGCTTCAGTGCTGAACAGCCAGCACTTGATCAGAAAGCCTAGCCAGCACGGAATCAAAGAACCCACCATTGCATGTGTATGTGTGTGCACGGTAATTACCCCAGAATTATCTGATATAGATATACTCCTCCTAATCTATCTATCTATCTATCTATCTATCTATCTATCTATTTATCTATCTATCTATCTATCTATCTATCTATCTATCTATCTATCTATCTATCTATCTATCTATCTAGAAGCCTGCGTCTGGTACCGCCTGGGTACCTGACAGCCAAAACTGTCAGTCCACATGACTAAAATCATGACAGACAAGTCAAAGTTGTTTAGATTTAGTTGAATGCCAGACCTTGGTTACTTTAGTTATCGTGGTTATTTGTGCATAGCGAATTTGCTACAGGGAAGTATGATGATATCAGATCAGGGGCTACTGCCACCAGGACTGATGTGCACGCACGCAACACGTCGGCTCTGCTGGCTCTATTTTGAGGGCGTAATCTTCTCCTGCTATTTCCAAATGCCACAAAGGCTCACCCAGGGCCACCGTGTAGCTGTCACTCACGGAGAGGGTCAGGCCCTGCACTGCGACAGCACCATGCATTTGTATCTGCATGACTGTGTGTGTGTGTGTATGTGTGTGTGTGTGTGTGTGTGTGTGTGTGTGTGTGCGCCGAGCCACGCGGGAGGAGGCGCTCCATCTCCAATGTCACGAAAATGCAAATCTCTCGCGTCTACCTGCGCTGTCACTCAGCAGCACAATACTCCGCAGCCTTTCAACCTCTCACAGAACGGCACGCAATCAACCCCGCCGCGGCGAGGACAAATCACTCCGCCGAGCCGCTTCCCTCATTCATTACAGATAAATCAGTCTACCCTTATTGTTATGTTCTCTCCCCGTGTCCATTCTCCATTCCTCCGTCGATTTCCTTCATGCCTCCATTTGTCTGAAGCGTTCCCTCTCTTTATCCCTCCGTTCATCAGTCCCCCCCGCCCCCCCATCCCCCATCCCCCATCCACAGGGAGGCTTTGTAATTGATATAAAAAAGTTGGTGGAATGAAAAACGATAAAACGAACAGGTAGCCGGAGGCGAGCGGGATGATTAACGATTAGTAATTAACTCTGGGGTCTGCCTTCAATTACAGTTCAGAGGTAATGGATTGTTTTTGTTTTGTTTTTTTTGTGCCTGACTCCAGACTCCCAATTAGCCTGCCTTTGTCAGGGAGACAAGGGAGGGCGGGGATGGAAGGGGTGAGTTTGAGACAAAACAACTTAAGTGGGTCTAAATAGTCAAGTGGAAGCTTATTTTCAGCGTCTAATCTCATTTCCTTGCCTCCTCGCCTCTTCTCTGTCATTCCCATTTCTATGTAACAGAGCTGAAGAAGTCAATTCAAATCACTCAAGAGTAGTTTTCAAATTTGAGTGAACAGCAGTGCGGCTGTTTATCTTGCTGGGAGGCAAAGGATTTGGGTCCTCGACCTGTAACTATACAATGCCAGCACAACACTACTTCTGCTTAAAGACCTTTGCGCATATCGTCTTTTTAATACAGATGCAGCAAAATAAAAACGTGCAACACAACGCACAAAGCAAAAATACACCCGTATTACTTCTCCGCGCACAGGAAGTGATGAATCTAAACGAGTGAAATAGAAAACTGTCTCCTAAACAGAGAAAGCTGGACCTCTTCAACACCTCCACCCCACCAGACACTGAAGAAAACATGTAGGTCCAAGAAGTGTGGCGTTTCGTCAGACACACTGATTAATGGTGCAGCAACATGTGAAATAGTTCAATGACTTCAACTGTATCTACACAAGCTTTCACAATAAAAGACTTGAACAGCTTTGACTTATACTGGCCCTTATACTGTCTTTACAATAATTGCTGGTTTAGGTATCCTTTAATGTCTCGTGTTGATGTATTGTTCCTTCTGGGTGTCGTCCAGCCATTATTACTATTTGCCATCTCTGTTAGGCTTCTCACATCTGAAGCGTTGCAGCGAGGTGACACTGTGTTCCTTGCCGCAGAGCCTCTCCTCACCGCCACAGAAAATTAAATTAGAGTGTGTCAGAGCGATATGCGATAGGTGTAAGAGATCAGGATTTGTGGTTTCTTCGCACTCTGGCGTCCAGCTTACCTTCATAGTGCATTACACTTTGTTCCAACAAGATGCATTGAGGGGAAAGGAAGTGCCACTGACCTTTTCTGGCTGCAGAAACAGAAAATCTATTTATGCCCCTTTGCCTTTTTGACAAACAGCTTCTCCATCCGCTCACAGGATCGTCAGCCTTGTCTGGAAACATCATTTCTTTTGTATCATCAATTCAATTTTAAAAGGCTAGTAATGAATGCACTTCAAATACTGTACGACTGATATGTGTATTTTGTAATTTGTATTTTGCAGGCATGAAAAAAAACGGATGTTATTTGTGACAAGATGCTACTGAGGGGGAGTTTTCTGTCATAAATAAGCAAAGTAAATGTAATAAAACACATTCTTGCCACCAATATCTGGTAATACATTTGTTGTCATTCGTAAGAGGATACGCTTTGATGTATTTCTCCACCATAACTCCACGTACACTATACACTTGCCATCTGCACTCACGACCCGTAACTAACCCACACCGGTATGTGCGCGACGGTGCGAGATTGGTTTGTTATTGGATTGTTATTTTCAAAGTCATTATTCTCCTTTGGCGATAGAGTTGGTTGCGGCAGAAATCTGATAAGGACGTGGTGGGGCAGATAAAAGAAGTTGTTGTGAAACGGTTGAAACGGATGTCCCTGCACTCGCTCCTCCCTTTGTCCCTGTCCGCCGATAGATGGATAACGCTCCGCTTCTACTTTAGTCATCCATCCTACAAGAAAATGTGTTAAGCATAAATGAGAAATGCTCGCACGCGCTCTCTCTCTCTCTCTCTCACACACACAGGGTTTGATACAGACTATTCTTACACTGCAGATGCACAGACTGTATCTGTAGAGTTATGTTTATTGTATTTCAGTTTTACTTTTATCACACTATTTCACTTTTACCCGCCATGAGTCAGGTCACAGTCGCACAGCAGTAATGGTGTCCTCGGGCATATCCTTTCGACAGTACAGCGAAGGCGTCTGCTTCTTCAATGCCTGTGGCGGCTTTGCGAATGACAGTTTCCTCGGGCTCGGGCTCGTAGATGCTGTGTCAAGGTAGACAGCTCATCAAGATGAGTGACAAGCTGTTGGGGGCGCGAACTTGACCAACTGAGGGGGAGGAGGAGGGCGGGACATACAAAACATTTCCCGCCTCAAGGAGAAAAGTTGCATATAGCTTTAAAATGGCCCCGGGACATTTCTACTGTAGAATTACTTTTTACTACCGCAGGGTACAGTTCTTGCCACAGACAATCTACAATATAGACAATATATACACACAATATGTACACACCTTGTTTTGTAAGAGAGTGCTGCTTATGACAGAACGCATTAACACTGGGATATTCCCTCCCTCCCTCTCTCTTTCTCTCTCTCTCTCTCTCTGTCTCTCTCTCTCTCACACACACACACACACACACACACACAAAGTGTAGAAATCCCATGTTTGCTCAGTGGAGTCCCACTGATAGAGCACCACTATTCCCACAACCCACAGAGAGGAACAGCCTGCGTGGGAGGTGGGCTGTCAATCAAGTCCACATGTACTAAGAGTAAGTGATGCATGAAGGGAGTTTGAGATTTCACTGTCATCTTCAGTTTGGTCCCTAACAGATTTCCCCCTTCTGCCACCATTTCTGCTCCAATGCTCCACTGACTCCAAAGACTGTGCCAGGACTAAAAATGACTGCATATCATGGTGGGTTTAACGGAAGGAATAAGGTGGCCTGACGTTGAGTGTTTCCCTCTCTCTTCTGTTTGAGCTAATTCATAGCATTGTTTTTGACCACACTGATAATACAGTGTATCAGTTTTGTTATAAAGCTCATTTGATTTCATAAATGTTATATAGAAATACTAAAACTAATACTAATACTATGACTAATACTGATAATTATACCAATCCCAATCCCAATCCCAATACTAATCCCAATACCAATACTAATTATAATGGCCACTGGGTGCCGCTGTTGTATCCTGATCGCGGTGGCGGGTCGCGGTCTCTGTCCATGGTGCTGAAAAACTCAGGCGTTCCCAAACTTTTCCAGGCCAAGGACCCCCGAACCACATTAGACCACAGACCCCTGAGTTTGTATCCTAAGAAAACCCACGTCTGAATGTTTTTGTTGTTAGATGTGATGTTAGTACAGAATTATACACACCTCTATAAAGCACAGTGAACCCTAAGAGCAAAACAGTGTCCTTTATATAGCTAGTGAAATAATGAAGGTCCCAACTTTGGGAACCACTGTGTTATTCCAAATACAGGTAAAGGACTCACGTGTACACACGGAACAAATAAGTAGAGTACAGTAGAATAGAAACTGGTAAATGTTTATTTTATCCATTTGAAATTTCATCCATTTGAATGGATGTACAAGGAAAACAAAAAACTTGAGATTTGTAAGTGCTACTTGAATCTGTCATGTCACAACAAAGGTTTGAATAGAAAGCCGTAGGTGGCGCTATGTAGAAGTGAATGTGGCTGAGGAGGCTTGAGACGAACCGTTGCTGTCAACCATTCCGCCTGCTGGAGATGCGGCAAGACGGACAGGGGAAGCAAGGACGATACCGGAAATAAGGCGATTTTGCCTTCATAATAAAAGCGTAGACTTACTTAGGAAAACACGTAGGAAAACACTTAAATCCCCCTACACTGATCATCACAGACAATATGAACGTTTTCAAACAAGCCCAAAATAGCCATAAATCATTGTTTACAAGCCAAAGTAGGAGTGACAACTGATTTCGACCAACCAAAAAAAGACACAGCTCACCAGCCACTCCCTAGCACACCTGAGCCTTGTTCTGACTCCAATGGTGGTTAGTGGAAATAATCAGACATCACTCTTTGAAATGCTTTCCAAGAGGTTTAGAAATGTGAAAGGGGTGATGCTGGAGGAGGACTTTAACATGGGGTAATGAAGTCCTGATTCAATAGTCTTCAGGAACAACTGTGCCTTTTAATGTATGGCCCTCTTTAGAGGTGTTAATGATTTTGAAGTCGTTTTTCTTGATATTCACATTTTTCCTCTCATTTGTCATTTATTCCATATATATTGATATTATTAGAACTTATTTCATACTACATTTCATATTTTTTGGTACATTCTCTTACCGTAAATATTTTTCATTCATTTTGTTCTGAAGTTGTTCTACTTAAGTTTAGATTTAGATTTATATTACCCCCTTTTGCTATATTCTCATTTTTACTTTCTTTACTGTATCCTGCTAATATTTCCAAATGGGGATCATTTAAATTGGGGATCATTTAATCTTTCATCTTTTATTTTCAGCTTATTTTATATGGGTGTAAATATATGTTATGAAAACAAAATTCCTTCACAGATTTCTTGTAGATATATTCTTTTTCTTCTTTTTTTAAGTTGCAACATATTCATCAATACGGACTTAATTTTTTGAAAACGCCAACCGGAAGTCGTATATTTTGTTCTGGGTAACTTGACGCTGGTGAAGTAAATGAAGGCGGCAACGCAGTTTGCTTGCCACACTTTCCGCTGCCTTCGCTGTGAAGTCAAACCGCCCCTGTAGCTCTCCTCACCGGGGCATGCTTCACAGAGAAAATGTACATCTTTGACGGCATATGTTTTGCCCACATGTTTGACAACAACGACATTTTTGTAAAGAATTCACACCGGATATGACTCCAACGGTCGGCACAACCTGCAGCGACTTCAATCCAGATTATTAGTGTTTTCCCGGTGACGGAATAACGCTTTTTAAAACATTTTTAAAAATATACTTAACGGGGGGAGGCTGACTTAATGAAACTCTCTGCTTCTCCCGGAACAGTAAAAACTTCTGGGTGCTGTGTTAATGTAAAAGGACCGACTAGGCTCCCTCCGTGCCTACCGCCGTGGACTGCTGGACGGGACGCAGATGAAATGTTCGGTCACCTCAAGTTGCAGGTCGGGGGGTTAACGACGATGTCAGGGGTCGCTGGTTTTGGGAAATGATTGCTGGCAGCACCGACGGTAAAATTATGGTCAGAAGATGTCTAGTGACGTTCAAGCCGTTCAGGTAAGGGACAAGCGGTTGCGGGGTGATATTCTGTGTAAATTCTGTGTTTCAATGTAGGCTGCTGTTATGTATACAGTGCATTTGAGCCAGCTTGTATGTCCCTCGCGCATTGTGATAGACAGATGGCCTGTATACAGACATCTCTCTGGAAGGAAGGCTTCACCGAGTTGGGAAGCCTTGAGCAACTGCACTGCTGACTATGACATTGTATACACGAGAGAGATGCATGCATCTCTTACTGTCACTTGCTCTCTCTCTCTCTCTCTCTCTCTGTGCCTCTCCCTCCCTCAAATGCTCTCTGGTGTCTGTGTGTATGCATGCTATATGTGCACCACTCTCTTTCTCTCAAATTCCAAAACGCTTTATTGGTACAGTACAGTACAATGGAATTTGTTGCCAAAGCATTCACAGAAAACATGGTCATCCACATGCGATAACAAACAAGTAAATGATAATCATATAGAAGCGTGTGATGAACATGAAAGAAGTCAAATGAAAAGTTATAACTTTTCATTATTTTAAAAACAGCAATTCTTTGCTGTGTGCGTGTGTGTGTGTGGGTCACCAGTCACACACGCACACACTTCTCTAACAGATAAATTAGATTCAGTGTAGATCCATACGGATATAGAGCCCGCACACAGTGAGCAATCATGAAAGAGCGAGTCTAAATAAGGGCTTTATCAGTCAAGCGAGCTCCAACTGAGTTGCTTATCGCATGGATAGCTCCATTATCCTGCCCAGCACAATTGGCTGTGTGACTCGGCTTTGTTCCTGAGCAGGAGATATAAGGGGAAACCGGAGGGGATTTCTTCCACATGTTAAAAGATTGTTTAAAGAGTTGATACTTTACAGTCCATTGAGCCATGTTATGCCAACCTACTTCACCCCCACCCCCGCTTAAAGGTTTGTTGTCTGAAAAACGGAGACAAATGGCAGAATGGATTCAGTTAATTCCTGTTTTTTTAATAGTGTGTCTTGGATAGTGTGAGTTGGGGTCCCCTCCACCCTGCTTCTAATACTGCAGGTATTTTTCAAACAGCTTCTCTTGGGGTGGAGCAACAGCACAGCAGCGGTGCAGCGAGCATGTAAGAAGTAGGACTCCTGTGATGGTTACATCTGCTGTATTGCTACACCAGCTATCTACTCAGCAGATCAAGCATTTATTCCAACAAACTCAATGAGTTAGTAACCAGCTATGTGACAAAGCCGTGGAAGCTTTGACCATAAATCGCTCACTGAGACTGCGAGCACAGCCAGCATAGTCAGTAATTATTACACCGCATGACCAAAACCATTATGAACCGTTATGTCTACAGAGAACTATAATCTAGAGCTGGCTTTTCCCTCATGTTACCATGACGATTACCCTAGGCAGCTTTTTGATGGGTAACTATGCCCCCGGCAGGAATATCAATTGACAAATGTGGTCGAATCGTAATAGGGATCAAGAACAAAAGTAAACCAAAAAAAGCTATTTTGCAAATCTACATTGTTGAAATCGCCTCTGTGTGTCCGTGCCGTCCGAAGCAGTCACAGGTTGCAGGATTTAGAAACCACCAGGAAAAGTTTCTTGAAAAACACCACAACTAACGCCCCCCCCCCCCCCCCCACCCACACTCCTCCACGCCCGGCAGAACCCCTTTCGCATCCAAATCGTCTACCTGGGGGAAGAATCTGATAAGTCCATACATGCGAGCGAGCCAATTAGCTGGTAGCAGATCTCTTTCTGATCCAATTATGGGGAGCAGAGCGTTTACTTTAAGCCTGTTAATTAAAGACTCGTCAGGCAGCACTGGGGCCTAATCCTCCCATATCTCCCACCTAATGCCGCTTTGAAAAATGGCTAAATGATAAGAGCAAAGAGGAAACGATCGGCCCCAGGACAGGCCTGGTGCACAAACCAGAGCTTCTGCGCACCCGCAAAAGCATATTTCTCTCTCTTATTTTTGCTCTCTCTCCCTGTCATTCTCTCTGTTGCTCACACAAATTTGCGTTTCTACTGTTTTTAGTTTTTTTTCCCCTGATCATGCCCACACACATACTCTCACAGAGGATTATTAATCCCTCGATCACACAGAGACGTATGGATGAAACTGGATTAGAGAGCTAGTCGGGGCGCTGTCAGTTCAGCCCATTCCGCTTCATGCCATCTGTGTAACTCCTTTACCCCTTCAAACCTGGCTTCGGTCTTCAGTGTTGCTTAACTCTGGTCACACGGGGCACAGAGGATTGGATTGAAGAGCAAGAGATGTACCCGTTGAAAAATGTATAAATGCATGTCCTAAATCAGGTCTGTGCAGTCCCTTGGCTTGGTGGCCAGATGGTCCTATCCTAGGTCCATGCAGGTATAAATTGATACCCCTGATGAATACTCTCTGGGTCATGGGTTCACACAACCTTGACAGATAATCCCTTGATCGCACCATTGGATTGGATTCAGATCAGTTACTGTGTTGATGCTCCGTGGTCCTCTGACAATGATTGAGTTATTCTGATTCATTCCGCAATATGCCTGGAACAGATGGGGGTAATATTTCAGTACTTCACAATGTTACAGTACCCTGAGAGAGAAAGAGAGAGAGAGAGAGAGAAGGGAAGAAATGGCATAGTGAATGAGTGCATGCCAGCTGTGTAGATGCTCGGACTGCGATGTTGTGAATAATATTATGGTTGCAGTCCTTTCAACTTTAGCATGCGTTCAGTGTGAATCGATGGAGAAGGGCTGGATGCAGGAGCTGGCCTCCAACATGCACACCCTGGGCTTTGAAGCCTTTTGTCCTACCTACCCCCAGCAGCCCTCTCTGATTATGGTGATCATCGCTGTTATCACTTTAAAGTGTTCCACCGCCAGCAAATGAAGTTGACCATCAGAGTTATTTAAAAAATGGATTCATACACAGATTACTGTCAATAATGTGATTTCTTTGCTTCCAAAATTCTGTTTTACTGCCTTTTTTTGGGGTAATCAGATTACTGCAATGATGAAATGCAACCTGTCATTCTCCTACCTTGATAGTTGATGATGTAAGTTGAATAAAATGTTCTTGTAGTATAATAGAGTGAAAATTTCCCTCTGAAACGATGCACTACTTAATGTCCTTGAAGCCACCCTAGCGTATTATGACTGAGGACAAAATACATTGACTCTGTCTTAGAATATAAAGTCAGCATGGATGCTTGCCAAATCACCAAGCTCAATACTTGATGGATTATCAACTTTATCCCTTTGGTTCAGTCGGATCAGTTCAGCGATGCTCTTTTAAGTAGCCATTCCTCCTAGCTGTTGAAGGGAACCCATTTGTTAAGGCCTCAATAATATCAGGAAGTTTTGTTCAGAACTTTGCGGTTGTTTACCATCGCAGGAGCTGTTGTCAGATTCCACACTGGGCCCTGCACCACACTGGGCCTTGCCCCTTGCCTGGCTTTGGAGAGAGAGCAATAGTTCTGAATAATTCACTATTTTCTTGTGCTAAGCTTCTGCTTTTCAACCCCTGGTGCAGAATCAACATCTTAAAGGTTGCCCGTGCAAGGTTTGCCCTATATTGTTGTGTGAATTGTGATAATGACCATTGGCAACACATTCTGTAACTCCTGTGAGCTGCTTTCCCTTTGATCGTTTCATTATTTCCCCACTGCTTTGATGCGTTGCTTATCATGCCTACTGGGAAGAATCTCAGACATCTAACCCTCACATGCAGGGGGCTGGGGAGCCCCTGGGCTTTAGTCATTGTTCATTGGCCCTACCTACACGAACGACATGTATCACCACTGAGTATGTTATAAAGCCCACGGAGAAAAGGCAAGGCTGTTCTGAGAGGACCGCAGAAAAAAACGAGTATGCAGTGTCAAAGGTTGGGAGTGTACTTGAATAGCCACTACAACACCATAACAGCAAGTGGTCCCTCAGCAGAGAGAGAACGAGAATAAGAAATAAATGTTCCAATAGGCATAAAAATACACACAGCTTAATTACCCCAAAGCAGCATGTACTATGACCCTGTCTGTCTGTTGGATTGTAAGAGAGTTGACATTTGAAGATGTGTTTCAGGACTCGGTATACAGTTTACAGTATAAGCGTAGTGAAGACTGTACAGAGTGAAGGCTGGATTGCAGAGCCTATTGTTGTTGACCTAGTTTTTTGTGTGTGGTTCAGACAGAGGGGTGAGACGAGCCCGGTCTGTGCTTC
The DNA here is from genome assembly GCA_034670385.1 of Hoplostethus mediterraneus. Taxonomy (NCBI): domain Eukaryota; kingdom Metazoa; phylum Chordata; class Actinopteri; order Trachichthyiformes; family Trachichthyidae; genus Hoplostethus; species Hoplostethus mediterraneus. The sequence goes on from JAXDDW010000080.1 coordinate 1,249,023, forward strand.
AGAGACTTCAGTTGGCTGTGTAGCTCTCCTTACGTAGTTCTCTTACGCATCGCTAATCCCTTGGATATTTCCTGCTCTCTACTCCGCTCCCGATTATGTACTAAATAAATAATCACATCCATTTTGCCTGCACTCTGGGACAAACTGCTCGCCCTTATCGGAGCAGTCGTCCTGGATGTGTGCCAACCGATAACATTACTGCAGTTCAGCTTCCCCCCCTTGGCTTCTTGTTTCTGTCTACATGTGATCGCTGTTCTATTTATGCTCTGCCTTCTGATATTGCTGCTGCTGTTTCTTGATTCTTGACTGTCTCTTTGTTTCTCCCCTCCCCTCCTCTTCTTTTCACCCCCACATGTTCCCTTATTCTCTTCATCTCTTGATCATTTTGTCCTCTCGCAACCATGTCTGTGTCATCTATCCTTCTTTCCACATCCTTCATTTGGTTTTTCACAACTCTTCACCCTTCATCCATCCTCTTGTATATTTTGTCACTACTCATCTAAACAATTTCTTTACCTGTCCTTCCCCTTCAAAACATCTCTCTGTCTGGACTTCCTTTCCCTCCGTTCCCTCTCTCCTCCCTTCTCCCCCTCTGTTGCAGGATATTCGTGGTGGGGATAGGCTTCTTCAGCCTGTGCTTTCTAATGACCTCTCTGGGGGGGCAGTTCTCAGCCAAGAGACTGGGGGACTCCCCCTTCACCATCCGCACGGAAGGTACTGACATGCTGTGTGTGTGTGTGTGTGTGTGTGTGTGTGTGTGTGTGTGTGTGTGTGTGTGTGTGTGTGTGTGTGTGTGTGTGTGTGTGTGTGTGTGTGTGTGTGTGTGTGTGTGTGTGTAAACAGCTCATTCACTGAGTTTAAATGCTATAATGTCACTGCATATTGTGATGCTATACTTCATCGTGGTCCCACTGGCGTTTCACTGCCATGTGCTGCTTGTCAAATCTACACTGCCTGTCACTGCAAACCTCAAAGTAAACGGCTTGGAATGTCGCAGTAAGGCAAAGGTATCAGAAAGTAAATACAGATGGAATAGAAAAACAAACATGATTAGCACCTTTGTAAAACATTACATTTATATAACCTTCACCGGAGGAGCTGCTCTTCCATAGTTGGGGTCAAGTGGGCCTTTCTGGGGCAGAGCTAACTCAACGTGCTTGTAATAGTTCTAGAAGAAGAATGGTGGGTTGGGGCTCAGGTAAAGAGGCCAGCAGCTGAAAGGTTGTTAGTTTGATCCCCCAGCACTGACTGGAGGGTAGGACAGGATCACTGCTTAAGTGCCCTTGAGCAAGACACTGAACCCCACAGTGTGCCAGGGTTTCTGCACTGATGGCAACCCCGTTCTCTCTATACAGTACGTGTAGGTGCCCACATGGTATAAATGAAACAATTACTCATTTTAAAGTGATAAAACAGTCTGATCTGCTTCCCTGGTCGTCTGTGAACATGGTGAAGAGAAAAGAGCTGTCTGAGGATGTCAGAAATCTATTATCACCAAACATAATGGTTCATAAGGCTACACGGCGTCTCTAGAGACCTTGGTGTTCCTGTTTTCACAGTGCACAATGTTATGAAGGTCTGCTGCTCAGGGAATTGTTAAAGGGTAATTCCGGGATTTTTCAACCTGGCCTCTATGTCCACAAAATCGCTTTTCATACCTTTAAGTAGATCCCAAAAGTTTCGGAGTTGCTCCGGTTGATCGGCAGTTGCGTAACAAGTCTCCAATGTAATCCAGCGGGCATGTCCGGGCATGTCCAGGCGGTCAAAGTACGTCCACTAAAAGTGCTTGATTTTGCCACTAAAAGTGCTTGATTTTGCCACTGACAGGCTCAGATTGTTATTAGTGTGTCTGACAAGTGTCTGACAACATTACCGAAAGGATCGCTACAGAAATAGACCGTTTTTAACCAGAAATAGACCTCTGAACGCTGAACGCTCAACTCTGACAAAGCTGTTGTATGAAAGCAAGAGGATTCACTCGTTGCAAGAAGAGGATCGTGTAGACAACCGTCCTCTTCCGACAATGAGCCTGTCAGTGGCAAAATCAAGCACTTTTAGTGACGTACTTTGACCGCCTGGACATGCCCGCTGGATTATATTGGAGCCTTGAGCCACCGTTACGCGACTGCCGGTTGAGCCGATTGGACTGGAGAAACTCCGAAACTTTTGGGATCTACTTAAAGGTATGAAAAGCGATTTTGTGGACATAGAGGCCAGGTTGAAAAATCCCGGAATTACCCTTTAAGAATCTCTCACAACGTGGTGGTAAGAGGAAAATTGATCTCGAAGTCATCGGAAGTTGGTGCGAGCCATTGAAAAAAACACCTCGCAGGACATCCAAAGATCTCAAAGGCTGGCCTGGACAGGTTCTTTGGTAATCGCTTCATCCGGTACCAAGCGCTGGACAATGAGCCAAGAAGGGCTTTACATTCGGAGGCCACGGAAGACACAGAAGACCACTGCTGAAAGAGAAACACAAGACGGGAATCGATCTTTGCCAAGACCCACCTGGATAAACCTGAATCTTTCTGGGAAAATGTTCTGTGGACAGAGGAAAACAAATTACAGCTGTTTGGCAATGCAGATCAGCGCTTTGTTTACAGGCGATGAAATGAAGTTTTTAAAGAAAAAAACACCCTACCTAGTACCTACAGTCCCATAATGCTGTGGGACTGCTTTGCTGCCTCGGGTACGGGACGACTTGAATGTATTAAGGGCATCATGACATCAGAAGATTAGACCATCAACTCCACAGCGGAGGATATGTTCATTGATGGCCTGGATCCCATTCGAGATCAGTGAGTATCTAAACACATCATTACTCCAAATGTTTTTATTTGTTATTCAGTATGCTTAGAAAGAGTAGGCCTGATTGTGAATGATAAATGGGGCTTGTGAAATTAAGCTGTTTGTAGATTGTTATAAGGCACTGCAAATGATGATTTTTATTTTTATTTTTTTATATATATACATACATTGTATTTATTTATTTGTTCCCATAGATCTAATCTGTTTCTTTATATTTGTGAATGCTATTTTAGCAGAAAAAAGCAGAGGATTAAGCAGTAAAACGTATTTACTGCGTTGTTTAATGTGTGCAGTGTTTACTGGGTTCAGAGTAGAGACCAGAGAGAGGAGGGGGTGTGTGACTCAACGTTGAAATCAATGGACCTCAGTCAATTAAAACTAAGTGGCTAATGCAATTTAGTTTTCTGCCATTTTACATGTGCCGTGCAATAGCCCGTCAGATGGTGACAACTCTGATAGAAACTGGGAGGCAGAAGCTGCCCCGCCGCAGAGGATGCAATCCCGTTCTTCTGTTGACCCAGGCAGCACCTCCTACTCTGAAGAGCCCGCCGCCTCAACCGCTGCGGCGTCACAGCCCCTCCCTCCTGCTGCCACATCTTCTAGACCTGCTGCTGCCAAAAGGTGGCTAGGGGAGAGCGAGAAGGACAGGGAGGGGGAGGGGGAGGGGGAGCAGATTTCCACACACTGCTTCCACCAGCACCTCAGATGCTTAGGCATATGTTGAGCCACCACATCCAACCTTCACGCAGCTGGCAGGAGGGAAGTGACAAGTCTCGGCGTGACATATCAGTATAAGACTTATGCTCCTACCTGGCACTTGTGATATATACAAGTCTGGCCAGGTTCACTTCCACGATGGACTACTGGAAGGTCAGAGCTGTACAGTTTGCCATTGCACATCTGTTATGTCATGCAGAAAATGTCTGTCTATCTCCCACACTTTCAATCTGAGTGATCCCAAGGTGGATGCAGAGAATGACAGAAAGAGGGAAACCGCAGCCTTTGACCGTCCATGCAAGATCAAACCCCTGTACCGACAGATTAGGGAGGCCTGCAAGAGCCACTTTCAGCCCTCACAGAACATCGCGGTTGATGAATGAATGGTGGCATCAAAGCAAATTTGTAAATAGTTTGTGTAAATAGTTTTGACACTGAATCAGTGCAATATATTTGCTACATTTTTACTGTTCTATATTTCTGCTACCACAAGGTTTTACATATTTGTGCTAGCAAAACATTTTCTGTGAAATCTTTACTTGTTTCAATACTTTACATTGTGATTTATATTGTGTTCTTTCAAAAAAATAAAGAAGCAGGCATGTACTATGTTGTTATTTAGTTTGACTGTTTTGTGTGTGTTTAGTCAAGTTTGTTTGCTGTTTAGGAATTAGGACACATGGATAGGTAACATTGGACACCAATAGGTCAATTTAGCCTAGTTTAGGAGATACTTGGTTAGGTGAGAAGTAATAATTTGAAATGGGAAAACATTTTTTTGTATGTTTTGGTGTGGTTTTATTGAAATATACAAATATATATATAGTCTTGTGCAACTGTAAAGTCCCATAATTTAATTTGGTTACCAAGTCAACGTTTGGAGTCTGCCTAGACATACCTGTTGAAAGGTATTATTATAAATTCAGAACCCGGATTAGATTAGATTTATGGCTAGAGCTCCGTGTCTGAGTTGAGCAGAAACCCCCACAGGCAGCTACTTATACTAAAAAAAATGAAATGTGTTTTTTAGGCACCTTCAATTTCCACTATGTTTGAGCTTCTGTAACTGCTTCAGTCATACTTCTAGTAATTCTGACTCTTGGAGAACAAACTGCAAGGGCTTACCTTTCAGGGGAGATCATGACTGTGTATAGCCAAAGGGGTTCAAGAGCAGTAGTCCTCGTATTTTGTATCATCATCAAAAGTATCATTTTTGGGCTTGAGTTCAGAAATGGGGGCGTCTGAGAAGAGGATAACTTGATGTTTGATTAAAACGTATGTTTCTTCAGAGCAATTTATTGCCAGCGACATACAAAAAAATGCTCACCATTTACAACCAAGGTTAACCAACTAAGGTGTTACAATGCTCTTACGCTAAGGTGTTAGTCTAATTAACGCTCTTACAATGACAGCAGAAGCCAGTCTGTAATTTTCATGTGCTATCCTCAATGATTTTTACACGGACAACATCTTGTTTTACGAGAAAATCAACTAAGACTAAAATAAATTTCATAGTCTCCCCGCACCATCTCAGGATTTTCTTAGACTCAACACTAAATACTGGGCTCTGAACCCTGCAACTCTGTATCTCACCAGTGAAATGTCATTAGTACAATGGCAAGCTTGAGATGTCACATGACCCGCAGCACAGGCTGATTGCCAATGGCGACGCGGGGGAAAAAAGTGTGGTGTTGTAATCTCCTGCTCTACAAGGCGTGACGAGTGAAAGTCAGGGGTTGTTTGCTGGAGGGCACCTGCTTCCCAAAAAAATAAGAAGCTCTGTGTCACTGTGTGGATGTTGTGTGGGTGTATGCATGTGTGAATCATGTGAATTCACTACCTTTGTTTGAGAGTATGCATGCCGTGTGTGTGTGTGTGTGTGTGTGTGTGTGTGTGTGTGTGTGTGTGTGTGTGTGTGTGTGTGTGTGTGTGTGTGTGTGTGTGTGTGTGTGTGTGTGTGTGTGTGTGTGTGTGTGTGTGTGTGTGTGTGTGTGTGTGTGTGTGTGTGTGTGTGTGTTGCAGTCCTGAGAGAAGGATGAACTACTGAAAACTGAAGCAGGAAGTAGTGGACTTTCATACAAATCCCGGGTTTTACACGGGTTATGAAACACGTGTCATTCCCGCATTGGACCCATTTAGACCAAACTACTGTACCAGTAGTAGACCAGACTACGCAAGACCACACTGCCGAGGCTGGGACATTTTAAATGTTCAAATTTGAAAGGCATGGTGTGAGAGGGAGAGAGACTGAGAGAGAGACACGAGGGGTCAGACTGGGATTGCTGTGTTGGTGATAAATTGAGATTACTGAATGTGTGATCAATTAGGATTAGTGTGTGTTTTTGTGTGTGTGTCAGTGTTTCTTAGTGAAATGTGCTTGATTAATCAGCCACTCATGCACTGCAGTCTGGGAAGACATCTGGAGCAAGCTCATTAAAAACTGTAGTGTCCAACCATGTTGTCCCACAAGAGTTAGTCTGTGAGTGTGTGTGCACACGTGTACCTCTCTAGATAATGTATATCTGTGTCCTTGTATGTACATGCATGCATACTTTTGTCCATGCAGAGTATACATGTATCTGTATTATTTCTGCCTATGACTATGTGTGTGTGTATGTGTGTCCTACTACCACACACTGCTTTCTCCCTTTGTGTGTGTGTGTGTGTGTGTGTGTTTGTGATGAGCCGGCAGGAAATTGGTTGTTAAATGGGGCGACAGCAGCAATGTGGGACAAGATTGAGACCAGAGAGACTGAGAGACCGATCCATCTGCTCTCTGCAAATCAGCTCTGCAAAACAACTGGCCCTTTCATTAAGCCTCCATGCACCACCTGCAGAGCCGAGACACACACACACACACACACACACACACACAGTGTGAATGCATACCAACAACTGGCCACTAAGCACACAAATCACACACACATTTATGGCATATCCACATGACGTGCACATTTTCTTGCACATGCAAACACCCACACACACAGACATACTCCCCTTTTATTTAGTAAATGTCATTTTTTGCCCAATTTGTAATTCTTTCTTTCTCACATGGAATGTGGAATATTGCCGAATTACATTTTCTGGCAAAGATGCAGGTTCTGGCCCATTCACGCATCCAGTGACTGCTACCTCAGACAGGCAGCAAATGGAGCCAAATTATTCAATTGTTGCCACTTTCATAATTTAAATTTTTTTTTGATTTAATTTAATTTTTATTCACTCTAAAGTAAGTGATTCCAGTTTGCTAATCTGAAATAAAGCAGCTTATTTTGTCATAACCACATCTTTAAGCATCCCTAACAAATGTCTGATGACTAGATGGTGAGGAGCTCTCTTATGGTGTCACTGGTCCAATCTTAAGGCATTTTTGCCAACTGATGCCACACATTATGTTGTGTGTGCTTGTTCCTGTACTGGAATGGCTCTGTTCTCACATGTCAATACAGAAGTAACACGGTCTTGACACAGCACATCACCAGAGGCAATTTTCTTTTCCTTTTCTTTTGCCCGTTGGCTCTTACACATGACCTGGGACCCATGACATGGGGCAGGATGCATGTGTTAAAGAGGTTAATGTTTACACATGTGACATTCTGAGTCAAAGTAGATGGCTGATCTTGACAAAAGATATGACCGACAGTATTCTTTATGATTTGTTAGTTGCTAATATCCCAGTGCTGTCTGCTATCCACTATTACCCATCTCTGTAGTCTCAAAATATCCTTTCTATAACAGGGCCGTCTCTGTTGCTGTCAGTTCAGCAGCTATTAGCTAAGGCAAATCACCACAAACGATGTTGTCACCAAAGCTGACAGTAACACTGTACATGTAGACAAGACGCTTTTATTATGCCAATAGTCTTTTTTTTTTACAGAGATATTTGAATGCTGCTTGTGTACAATGACAGTCAAATTTCCCTAGGGCTTTGTCACCTTAGTGAGAGCTGCACTGATAGCAATTGTTTGGGTATTAGCTGAATTTCCTTTCTCCTGTGTGGCGTCGCCGTCACCTGTCGCTTGCGTGGATTATCGGCTTGCGCTGTGCGCTACGGAGAGCGGGGCTTTCGCTCACATCCCCCTCTCCCCTCAGTGACTCACCAAGTCATTAACAGCTGTGAGCCAGAGATGGTAGAGGTAGAGGCTCAACGGTGAAAATGAGAAAGGGGAAAGGAGGGAAAAAGATGATGAAGATGGAATTGGAATAGAATGTGTGTGTTTGTGTGTGTGTGTGTGTATTTAGGATTGAGCAAGAGAATGAGACTTCTGGAGCTTATGGTGCTGAAAAAAAAGGCAGATGAAACAGCGGGATAAATAGAATATACATAACTAGAATGTTCTCTCTAGATTAAGATACATCAGACACAAGAGAGATAGCTTGATCAAAGGCCCTCCCTGTGGAGCTCATTCATACCCTGCAGTTTATCCTGATAACGAGGACCCATGATAGTCTCTCTTTACCCAAAGCATGATACTTATTACTATTTGTTGTAGCTAAATGCTTGGGGACTTCCTCACTGTCTAGTTGTGTCCCTGATGGGAGAGATGATAGAATTTTAGACTTTTGCAATTGATAGTACTCTTGATTTCTGTAGGTTTAACTGCTTGATAAATGAAGAGTTAAGCATACATTCTGTTTGAAAAAGCTGCTAGGCTTAGACCCAAGCCAGAGCTGAGATGAATGGCTGTTTGACTTGCACTAAACCCAGCTCTGTGACGTTCCTATGGAAGTTTCCGTGCCATCAATCAGAAAATTTGCACCAATGCACCACATTCCTTTGAAACTTTTTTTTGCTTGTGTCCTAAAATGACCTCAGCCATTTCTGATGACTAGCCTCATAATTTACAAGGATGAAGGAACTGCAAAACACACGGCTAAACATTTTCACCGTGAATATGAATGCATGCGTGCATTATTTAACTCACATTTATACATGTCTATATTAATATGCAGTAGCTGGTACAAGCACCCACACTCTATAGTCATGATTGTAGTATAGTTCATGTTTTTTTCACAAAGTGGATGTTCATCTCGATCACATATTCCCCGCAGTTATGTTTTCTCCCCATCACTTCCTGTCAAAAAAATCTGGCGTGACAATCTTCTGCATGTCGCTGGCGCTAGGTGTGGTAGTGGAGTACATTTTATCAGTGCACTCATAGCTTAGGGAATGGAGAGTGTGTGTGTGTGTGTGTGTGTGTGTGTGTGTGTGTGTGCGCGCGGGGGGTGGGTGGGGTAAAGGGGTTGGGGGTAGTATTTGTGTGTGTGTTCTTGACCAAGTGTCCTCACAAGGATAGAAATCTAAGGAAATTCCTCAAAGGCCGGACACGTCTTCACTTCTAAGAGGTGTTGGTTCGGACTTGGGTTAAGGTTATTTTGTGGTTAGTACTCGGAATTGGGGTTAGCAGGTGATTCTTGATAGGCCACATTGTTGGTCATAAGAGAGGCCTAGGAGACATTCAGGTTTTATAGAAACATTAACAGCCTAAGCTGGAAAAAGTATGTGAACCTCCAGGATAATGACTCCTATGAAAGGGGGTAATTGAAGTCAGTGATCCAATCAATGAGATGACATGCAGGTGTGGGATAGAGGTGTCCTGTCATATGAAAACCACACAAAGTTTGGTTACCAACAGAGTCTGTTCTCCTCTATTGAAGTAGAATATGCCTTCCTCTTTATGTGGGGAAACCTCCCAGGTCGGTACAAACAAGAGCCAGCAGGGCAGCAGTACTGCCAAAGAGCTGAGGTTGTGACCAGAAGGTTGCTGAAGCGAATCCCCTGACTGGTAAACAAGCTTGGAAATGGACAGAAAATAGGAAACTGGTCAGTTACCCCCGACCAACACCACCCTCAATAGATACCGCTGCTGTATGTTTCAGAAAGGTATTTAACCCCCACCTGCTCTAATGGAGCTGCTCAGTGGGCAGAAATGTCCTTAGCAGCTGCCAGTTGTCAACGTGTGTAACTATGTGAGTGTGAAGTAGAGCGTTGCTGAAAGGGGAAAAGGGTGCTCAGTCAATACTCAATGGTTATGTAATAAAAATATATATATTTATGTATTATTTATTTATTGGCCACCGCAGAATAGATGCCTGAAGGACACCTTCTATAAAGGCTGCTACCATACGCGTCTTGAAAAGCCTTCTTAGGTTAGGTCCCCATTTCACCTGGCAATAGAATACGTTTCATATCTGGATGGTGTCTTGATCTGATGTAGCTGGATTATATTTACACTTGGTATTAAAATGTGTCTTGCTATATACGCTGAAATCCGATTTCTCTTTCCCTCGCCAAAATGCAGATTGTCACACACATCATTTCCTCTCGTAGGTCCTTAAAACTGCAGTGAATTCCTCATCTCACTTGTTCCCAATCCACGGGTACCCTGACAGTCCATTTTTGACAAGTATAGTACTATCTGAGCTGCCTGCTGGCTGTTATGTGTGTATTTCCAGTTCCTGTTCCTGGTTTCTTTCTCTTCACGTAGCTCCTATATGTGGATTGGAGACACATTGGTATTTACTTGTTGTTTATGTGTTCAAGTCTCTAACCGTCTCCAGGGCCTCATTCCTCATATGTTGTTTAATTGGTTAATATGATGCTAGCGTTTCAAATGATCTTGCTGTTCCTCGAACGCACATCACGGATTGATTTGTCAAATGTAGATGTAGTTATCGTGGATAAGTGATAATCGATCAGGAATCAAACGATTGCCTGGAATGGCACCATGATTAATGAGAGCACCTTTTTTACTGCAGCTGAGCAAGAGTAAATAATTGAAGCTCTATGAGGAACATTCACACATAGACAGACATCACACTCACATTAACACCTATGGGTAATTTGTCTCCAATCCACCTGGTGTGTATGTCTTTGGAAACCAAAGCAACCGGGAGTAAATGGATGTATGGAGTTTAAGTTTGGAGCCGGTCCAAAGAAGACGTGGGAACAAATCAAAATTAAATATAAAAATATAACAATTCTTCACACTGGTTAACAATAAATAATCCCTTCTGGTCTAAACCTGTAACACAGAAGGACCATGCTGATCTCTCAATACTTGTTCTCTTCTAAAAACTTGTCTAATCATAAAGCCCTGATCTACTGGTGCCTCTCAAGGAAGGTGCAGCTAAGCCTGGAAATGAGTTCATGTATAGGATAATCTTTAAAAGGCATGGTCATAATCCAACTAACTGCTAAACCTGTGTTTTTGCAGGATTTAGTTTAACGTGCTAAGGAACAGAAAATCCCAGACTTACATCAACAAATGTATCTAGCTAACTCTAGTTATCCACATGAGGAACGGGACCCAGGGGTGGTGTGGAAGATTGTATCTTTGATGTGGCTTGGGTGCATCCATCTGCCGACATGTTCAAACTGTGTCAGAGACTGTGAGTCAGAGATGGATGATTAAACTGCTTGTAACATGCATTCAGTTTGTAAATGTTGAATGGATTGGAAGACAACATTTGACAGCTTGAGGGGTGAAAGTTTCCAAACACAACACAGCATCTTTTTCACACACTACTACGACCTACACTCGTACTCCCCTCTCAATCTTTCCCTTTCCCTTCTGTGCAAACATCTGCCCATTCTCTGTTATTCCATCCTTAGCCCATTTCTACCACCAATACATATTAATGAGAAAGCCTATCCAATTTCCAAGTAGCGAAGGCCATTGTTCTGACATAAGTGCTATTACCCAGCCATAAATGAGAAATTTCTCCATAGCACATTATCCCAGGGTTATGTCTCTGGGAAGGTTACTCTGCAGCAATATGCTGTCTCAATTACCCAGCCTGCATCAGGCTTTGTCCACAGGTCGCTAGCTCACCGCTTCCTCTTCCATAAGCTGGTAATTTTCCTGGTTCCTGATAGTGTCATAGTCGAGCATGTTCATGCTAGACTAATGGTGTTTGTGAACCTGTAGCCTCCATTGCCTGACAGTTTTGGGAAGACTACCGATTATGTCTGTGTTGACGAAAAGGCAGTGTTTGTCTGGTTTCTTTTCTGGCGTGGGCTGATAAGGCCATAAAAGCACACCAAGCGTAACTTGAGATTCTTTCTCTCCTCGAGCCATCTCACTTCCACGACTTTTTCCTTCTCTTCCTGCTCCTCCTCATTCTTCTTTCTTTCCCTCAGAGATGAATATATTAAGTGCCTGACGTGAGACCGAATAATTACAGGGTTTCTGGATTTTTTCTTTCTTTCTTTCTTCTGTTCACTTCTGCCCATTTCCCTGACCCACCCCCCTCACTTGCATGCCTGTGTTGACTGCAGCCGCTGATAGGCCCTCTGCCTCCAAGAAAATTAACAGTAATGATTTCCGCAAGGCAGGGAAATTCATTTATTTGACATCAAATGTAAAATATAAGTGCGACGAAAAGGAAAAAATACAGGTTGTGAAAGTTTTCAAATCATTCCAATCCAAACAACGAGGCTCGATTTGAGGTAGTTAGCAGGCACCGTTCAGTTTGAGATCGTATTAGAGTGCCAGTCCTTTCATTTATCCATCTCTAGTACCTGCCTCCTGTGTTGTCTAACTGCCAATTAAATCTATGGGCAGAAAGATTGATAAAAACAATGGATAAGATGCTCATTTTGATGTGTCGACATGATGCAAATACACTTAACCCCTAGTAGAAATGGAGGTAGCCTTTGGTGTGAGAAAGGGAATAGAGCAGGGAATCCAGAAGGTGCTATTTGCACCATTTTAACATTAATAAATCATGACCACATTTTTGAGACATTAGTATAATTACCGTAAACAAACGAGACCATCGCTGAGAATAATGGCAGCCTCTATCGGCATCTAAACTGGATTTAGTGGGAAACTACTGGATTGCTTTATGGCACAAAACAGGAAGAGGGGCGCTGTTCTTCCAGCGCAAACGGTGCTTAAAACCTTCCGAGTTTCTCACAATAGCAGATGGTGGAACGAGTGAAAGGCAGATGGAAAAAATCACTTCCAACGTGTTCAACCTCTCGAGTAAAGCGGAAAACAAACGCACCCACTAACAATACACATTTTGTAGCGCAATTAATTTGATGTTCAATTCAAATTGAGGTAATTGAGTGGATTAATGGACACTCGAAACATACCCGACGCTCTTGTCACAAGGGGGCACACATGAAACAGGCCCCGAATCAGAGTTGAAGAAACACTGCTGCAGAGGATTAGTGGCGGTAGCTGTTATAAAGTTGCACATAATGCAAAAAACAAAATTGAAATAGCTCCTGGTAGAAATGGGTTGGAAAGCAGCACTAAGCTGATGTGAGAAATGCATGGATAAGCTACCATAAATAAAAGATGTTAGCAACGCTGACAGTCGATGGAGCCGCAGCGAATGCCATATATGCGCTATTGTATGCAAAGTGCTTTGTTGGATACGGTGCTTATGTAGCAGCGCAATGCTCATGAGGGCACTGGTGCTATTTCAGGAAACGCTGTAAGGAGGAAGTGACACATCTCTTAAGGGGGCTAGAGATACTGTATAGATGGATAAAGAGAGAGAGAGTGATAAGTGAGAAAGCAAAGGATGCGAGACTCAGGCAGAGAGAGATTGCTTCGCTCCCTGGTTCACAGTGCAAAATGTTCATGATTGATTTTAAAGTGCAGTGGCCCGCCGAGTCCTTTAGGATTCCTCTGCTTTGTCTGTGTCTGTGTCTGTGTTTCTTCTCCCTATTGTATTTTTATGTATTTTTCTCTCACTCGCGCTGTCTCTCTCTCTCCCCCCCCCCCCCCCCCCTTGAATAATTCACGTTATTTTTAACACTTACCTTTTCACTTTTTGACCAAACCTCTGTGTTCCCAAGTCACTTGAGTGGGGAGGATAAGGGAGGATGCCTCTGTTTCTTGAGTCTTTTATCGCCTCCCCCTCAAGATGCAAGATGAACACAGAAAACCCACCTGACAGGTAGTGGCACAGAGGGAGAAGAGGAGTTCAAAAGAAACAACAGAAAACAGAGAGAGAGAGAGATAGAGAGAAGGTGTGTTGAGTCTCTCTAAGCTCTAGACAGGTTGATTTAAGCTACTCTGTGTGTGCGCGTGTATGTGTGTGTTCATAAATTCGTTTATGTTAGTGTTTTAGAAAGTTCCCAGTTTGCATGCGTGTGAGCGAGTGTGTGTGTGTGTGTGTGTGTGTGTGTGTGTGTGTGTGTGGGCGTGCACGCACTGCATGCCTATTTGCAGCACCCAGGGAGATGAACTGCGTCATGAGAGTTGTAAAGCATCACTCAAAGTTATAGAGAACGATGCTGGGAATTTAGGCGAGGAGGAAAGAGAGGCCAGTTGAGTGCAGCTGGGATGCTTTCATTACCAAGTGGAGAATGCAGATGGAGAACGCGCGTGGCTCGATTGAGATGCATGTGTGCTGTAAACACTGTCTTTCTCGCACTTGTCACAAAGTCGGACAGAATTACCGTCAAGCTCTCTGTATCTCTCTTCCCTCCCCCTCGCTTGTCTCAGTCACTCTCTCTCTGGCACACCACTTGCCCACACACACACACACACACGCAAACACACACGCATAGCTTTCCTCAACTACCAATAATCATGCGGCAGCAATAATCACAGCAGCAGCTTGCTCATCATGACAGCGGCATCGATATCAGCCATCATGTTCAGCATCCATCAGCAGTGCGTGATAACGTCACGTCGCCTCCAGTGTTTACAGTGACTAGCCGCCGGGCTGTCACAGACACACACACACACACACACACAAACACAGACACACACACACACACACACACACACACACACACACACACACACACACACACTAGCTCCCCCTAATGCTTGCCTTATCAGCATTAGTCTTTAGCAACTACTTTCTTTTTAACTCTTGTATTCAGCAGGAGCAGTTTGTTTGGACAATGTTTTATGAGTAGCCTTATTAATGGATCAACACATGAAGGCATAAAACTGTGGAGTTGATATCCAATTGAAGCTTTAAAGATGCAAAGATGTACAATCTCCAAAATCTAATTTTAATACTGTGCACTTCCTGTGTACTTTGTTCCTGATAAGGCTCCGGTGTCTTGATTTTCTCTCTCTCTCTCTCTCTCTCTCTCTCTCTCGCTCTCTCTCTCTCTCATTCAGTCACTCACACAATAAAACACTGTGTGCTGAGTCATGGCCACATACAGTACTGTGCAAAAGTCTTAGGTACATGAAGCAAAACATTTTCTGTAACATTAATTTCGGAAATGTATGGAAATCTTTGCTACTGACACACTAATGCAGAAAACAATAAATAAACATCTGAGACCAAATTTGTATGAAGGAAATCTAGGGTGCCTAACACTGTTGCACAATACTGTACCTAGCATAAGGTGTACCACTGCAGTACATTCAGTGGTGTAGTCTAGTTTATTGTAGTGGGTATACTGTGATGATTCCCTCCCAGCCTCGTACACACACACCCCCGGAGTGACACCCCATAAGCACCACCACACTCACTAACGCAGACAGTACATGCATCCACACATAATTGAGAGCATTCTGAAAGACTGTTATCAGCAATTTATTGTAAGCAACACAAGACTTTAACAGCCAATGACAGCTGGGGTGATTTTAAATCACACAGACATTTGTTATTACTTATTATACCTGGGTCCGTATTCACAAAGTGTCTTATCTGACCATTAAGATAGATAGATAGATAGATTTCATTAACAAATGTTTTAGATACTTCATAAACAATTTTATGAAGTTTTAACAACTCTTCATCCATTGATGGGGCCATTCTACATTTAGCACATGTTCTACAGCTAATCCTTTGATGGCCATGAAATTAGCTTTATCTACTGATTTAGACTTAGGAGTCCTAACGGTTGGACTGACACATCCCTTATCTTTAGAAGTTTCTCCTAACTCAGCCAGTTAGGAGAAACTTTTAGCCTTAGATGTTTTATGAATACGGCCCCTGGAGCACAGGTTCATCAACTGGCAATTTTCAATGCAAAGCATGGATTACGATTTAAGAGTGCACGTATTATTAACAATAACGCAAAGATGAATAGGCTTATCAGTTTTAACAGCAGTATTCACAGTTTGAACATTCCTGCAGTTCTGTCACAAACACTCATTCATTTACCAGGTGTAGCGTTATTTTCTGTAGTGTCATCTGCAGTGTCATTCGAAGCGGCAGTAGCTTCAGGGCCAGGCTTACGAAAACACTCAAAGAGTGTGTTGCGTTTGATATCTCCTTTGGTAGTATATGCTACAATACTATAGAATAGTGATTCTACATTAACGTTACCTCATTTTAAACATTTGCTACAGAGCTACTGTCGAGTCGGGGAAATGACCGTCAAGCAACTGTGTTCGTTGGTAGATGACGTCGGGTTTAGGTCACGGCGCAAGTTCCCGCTTCGCAACACAGCGTACAGGGTGAATTTTCTGAATTGAAGTGAATGGAGGAGATGCCTTCCCCTGCTAAACTTATTTTATTGCAGTTATACTCTACCCGGTATTTGCAAAACAAAATCACTGAAGTGAAAGTTCTGTCACAAAGATGTATTGTTACGTATCCTTGCGCATTTTTAAGTGGGTATACGGAAATCCTGGAGCTTTCTTAGTGGGTATACGGCGTATACCTGCGTATCATGTAGACTACACCACTGAGTACATTAGCTAGTCATACATGTTGCTAAAGTTTGAAGGTTTTGTTCTCCACTCCAGCATCGGTTAGGCAGCTTATCTGGAGGCATGTGTGCGCTGTACTGAGCAAGCCTTGGGCTGTGCCTCTCCGGGAAAGTTTAAGTGGCATTACTTGTCAACTTGAATTCCAGGACCCATCTGTTTCTCTGTAAATAAAAGAAGCATAACAGAAAAAGCAATTTCAAATTTTTTATTTTTTTATTTTTATTTTTTTAAATCTCTCATTCTTAGTTTCTGTCATGTAACATCCAGTAAATGCCTCTGCTGAGAAATATATTATGTTTGAATGGAAACGGCTTCAACAAATGCAGCCATTTTTCCTTGTCAGAAACTGTCACGTTACAATCGATTTGATGGAGCAGTTTGAGCTTCCTGTGATTTACAAATGATAGCGTGAGTTTAATGCAAGTGACGGTCACAGTCCGGGGGAATAGCATAAAACACTTAATACATCACACATGTACTAATGATAGTCTTTGGCTTAGTATTAGTACCCTCAAAATCACTTAATCTGGCTGTGTGTTTATGTAAGACTAAACGTGTGTGGGTGCGTGTGTCTGCGCTCCTGTTTGTATCTGTGCCTGCGTGCATGCTTGTGTGTTGTGTCAGTGTGTATTTTAACTTCTTGATCTGCCTTTGGGGGATGAAGTCTGATTAATCTGCTGTTTGATTGATCACTCTCATTTCCTTAATGGACTTGCTCAAGGCGGCGTCCGTCTCTGTGGCTCTCACCAGGCCAGAATCTGAAGAATGAAATGTGTCTCGTGGTAGGGGAAACTCGGCGAATAAACCTGGTCATGCATTACTTACTGTAGATTATTTATATATACATGCCCTGGTCTCATCTCATGCCTACATGGGCACAGATGTATCAACGCTGTCCGGTGAAAACCTTGTGTCTCCAAAATGTCAACTTTTGATGAACTTAGAGAAACTTGTTTTTAGCTTGACCACCTTGCATTTTTGAGTTTATCCAATGGGGTTTTAATGGGTTTCATAAAACAAGACACACACACTCACACACACACACACACACACACACACACACACACACACACACACACACACACACGCACAGCCATCTATACCCACACTTCGTAGAAGCAGTTCAGACAGTTTAGCAGCCAAGCCGATGTAGAAAATTCTCTCAAGCCCCTCAGCACGCCTTTGTGCAAATATAATCCATGCTGTACATCCACTTTAAAAATGCACCCCACCCTGCTGTGGAGCACTTAGTGTATCTTACTGTATGATCCCCTGGGTTTGTTCTGCCCAGTTAAATCGTGCATCTGTTTACGTATAATACAACCGCTATCTTAACACATATCCTTCCTTTTTCTATTGTAAATGTATGTGTTTCTGCCACACAATGTGTCGGTATTTCAGGTTGTCTAGTAGACAGATCAATACCTTCATTACCAGACCAATCAGTGTCATTGCTGTCAACGACCACACAAAATCTGTTGATGGTTAAGATGTGTTGCGCGTGGCTGGCAGAGCAAGTGTCATCATTTGTTGGCCAAAACAATATATCGGTTGGTTGTGGGAGGAATAAGCAGGAGGTGTAGCTCATCTTGCAGGTCAACATATTGACTCTGAGAGGTCACAGTCTCTAACTAACTGGTTTAAGCTATTGACATTTCTCTTGTGCACAGTGCTAATGTTGGATCTAGCATTCAAAAAGTTTGCCTCTGTACACTGCTTTTATTCCCTTATCTATGACCTACAAAAAAATCTAATCTCCAATTTTTCAACTAGCATTGGCTTTTGTGTTTAGTAAATGTTTCATAACTTTGGGACCAAGCCGCACCGTTAGACTGAGTTAGTGAAGATATCAAAAATGAGAAAGAAGAGAAGAAAATTAGGTTTGCAAGACATTTATGTTAGGCTGTGTATCCAAGATGCTCTTTGCATTTACTAATACACAGGATTTGATGTTATAATCCTTTGAGCCATAATCCAGGTTGAGCATTCACACACGATTCAGATTGTCAGGAAGAATGGCGCACTAACCCACAAATGGTGACTATAGAGGACATCAGGCTACGCCGTCATAAATCTATAAGACCATCAGACAGGCAGCACCACTCACTAGCCACCTAATCTAACCTGTCACTGGGGTTATCGAGTCTCCTCCCATCATAGATGTTTCTATAATTTATGCCCATAACATCTCTGCCCATGAATGCCTAATTCACCATGTGGTCTTGAAGGAAAAATCCACCCTCAGATACTCTTATACCCCTTTCACACACAAATCCTGGGATTTACACGGGATTATGAATGATTATGAAACACGGGTCATTCCCTCGTTGGACCCATTCAGACTTTTGACTTTTCCCACAGAACCGGTGTGGACTTGCTGCATTCATGTCATGTCGGATGAAAGATGGGAGGTTTTCCCATTGAGCCGACCTGGAAGCATTCACATGTTCAGCTTCTTGGGAAGCCCTTAGCATCGCCAGCTCGCTCCATAGCAACAACTAGTGAACAAGTTGCTTTGTCAACCAAACTAACTGCAGCGGGTAGTTTATCATAAAAATAGTCTATTGTGCATAGAATGTGTGAATATAATTAGTATAGGACTTATTACTTTTATTACATTACATGTTATTTTATTCAGAATTCAGAATTACCACTAGGAGGTTGATGTGAATTTTATTCCCCAGTCGGAAGCTTGTATTTACTTTACTATTTATTGAAATGGATTTGCATTGCTCTAAAGGATGTCAATAATCATTGAACGTTTTTTCAATTTCCAATTATTTCAGAGGATATTGCACATTATCTGCATAAAATGCAAGGGTGCCAATAATCTTGGCCAGAACTGTACATGCACGCACACACACACTCGGCACGGTCTCGTCACTGTCATCAATATTTGAAAAGAATATCCGTCTCGGCAGGGGGGGAGAAATGAATGAATAATTGATTCAGTAAGTGTGTTTGTGTGTCTGCATGTGTGCAGGTGTTATGTGGTATGATGCTGTGATAATTGCCATATTTGTTTGTGACTGTGCCGGGTTTTTACAGGCATGTGTCACCACTGGGCCCCCATAATCATCACACGATACCATCACCTTTAAATTACCAGTGATGCCGTTAACGCGCCACGCACATTTCCTCTGCATCTCATTCTACATTAACTAACAACTCATCCTTGCATCATCAGCAGGATAAAACACATCATCACTCAGTTGTGTCTCAGGTAGCTGCAAGATAATGCAATTAGGCCGAGACTGCAGTGCCTCAGCTGCAAACGGGCTTATTGGAGCTGACATGGCTGTCAGATTAAGCTGGGAGAGAGACAGATCAGATCAGAGCCCTGAGCACTCTCTCTCTCTCTCTCTCTCTGTGTGTGTGTGTGTGTGTGTGTGAGAGAGAGTGTGAGAGAGAGTGTGAGGCAGCGGCAAGCAGACACGGTAGTGTGGTGCAGATTACACAAGAAGTGTCAATTGGGGACAGAGGTCACCTTAGTCTTAGTCCAGTTGAGCACACATGAGGGCCTCTGTCATTTGGCCTAGTTTTTGCTTCATGTTTTTCCTTGCTTGATTTGGCTCAGCTGACATTTTCAAATGAAATCCACTACTTCACTGATATTTGTAATTGCCCTCCAAATACATTTCACTTGGCTCAGATTTTACAGTACGCTATACTCTGCTATAGACTATACCCCTATATATAATATAATTTGCTGCCAAAACTTCAGAACCCACTTATATTGACTTCATTTCTTGGGGAGAAATGAAGCAATAACTCACATGATAGTGTGATAAATGATTGGACGTAGGTCACCGTCAGGTGTTTGCTTGATCATTGCTCTCCCCTATTATGATACAATCGACAAGATCATATTGGACCCATTAAACTAACGTAATGCAAGTGCCCATATCTTGCCATATCCAATTGATTTGAATGCTTTGAGATGAAAAACAAAAGCTACTATTTCAAAATTCGTTCAGCGGCTGCATTTGCAAAAGGTTGGCGATGGCTGCATTGGGGAAAAAGCACTTGTTTTTTTCATCTCTGCTTTAGCTTTCCAATGTATGCTGAATAGAACCTGGTAGCGCTCTAATAAGATGTATGCTAGCTACAAAACATTTCTAGGGATGTATGAAACCTTATTTCTCCAGTCTGAATAAATGTAAGTCAATATGAACACCCGAAACCCTAAAATATGTAACTGTAAATATGCAACTGTGCCTCTGTTTCATTACACTTTCTAAGTGATGTACATGGCGCAGTTGTTGCCATTGGCTTCAGATATCCCCCTTTTGCACTGTACACTGAACTGCCCCCAGCCCAGCTGTTCATTTTGACTGTAAACATTGTGTTTACCCTCGCCCTCCCAGTTTCACAAGGCCAGATGTCCATTCTGGCTCCATGAGTGGTATGTCTCCCCTCTCTCAGACATGGTTTCACCAGTGTCTTTGCTTCATTACCTGTGAGTCAGAGTAAATAACGGCATGAGTTAAGGTGCCAGGGCGCTGAAGTGTGCCATCGAGCAAAATGCGCCAGCTTCTGCCACAGAGCAAAGTCTTGACAGATGCTAATGTATCTGCGTAGGGCTGAATTATACAGACAAACACCCATAGGCACAGAAAGAGACTAGAGGAAGAGATATTAGATAAGATTTAAGGGGAAGAGGGAGTGAGCGACGCCAGGACGGTAAGCATTGAGAGGACAGGAATCGTTTGTGATGACAAGAAAGCCGGGACTGAGAGAAACAGACGGTGTGTGTTAGGACAAGGAACAGAAAGATTATTGAGAGGTATGGGAAGAGATTGATTGGAGGACAGAGTGCAGTGAAACAGCTGTAGGAGAGGCAAAGAGATAACAAGAGCGTTTTTTTGTTCTGTCTTACCCACAATCGCTGTAGAACTGCACTCTGTTTCAGCACGGTGGTGTGGTCCCGCTCCGCTAGACCTTTCTCCACAACTCGGTCATTCTGGCATAGAGGGGGGGAAAAAATGCCCCGGGCTGTTCATGTTTCTGAAAACCAATCACAGTGGTCCAGGGCGGGGTTTAATTCAGCGACGCAGCGATTGTGCCCTTCCTAAATAGTGTTTTGTTGGTGGAACGTACATGACTAACGAGTCACTTAACGCTTGTTTGTTGTTCTTTTTTCTACCACAGAATGAATTGCACAGGGCTGCCGTTTCTGCAAGATCCGTTTCTTCAAAGTTTTCCGTTGTGTTTTAATCACTACCTTAGCTGGCTTGCTGGCTGTTGTTGTTGCTCTATTACAGTGGAGGTTTTTGAAAAAGTAACACAAAAAAAGGAGGGCATTTCCAGAAGAATCTCCTTGAATGTCTCACTGAATTGACTTCGACCCACACCAGCAGCAGTATTTTTCAGAAGTCTCTTTTTAGCCTGTTTGTTATATGTGTAGCCATTATATCCAATTCTCTAATGGACTCTCTAATGATGGTGCCAGACGTGGCTGCTGGGACATTTGTGACACAACCGCAAAGTACTCTACTCAGTAAATTATGAAGATTGAGAGTTAAAGTACATTTTTCACAATAATACAACAGTAACTTCCTTTTACTTAGATACCACTCAATAAAAAGACATGATTTGTAGAAAATAATTTTCTCAAGTGGTGTCTCACCAACGACTGACTGAACTGAGTTTGCCTCCGCCGGGGAAAAAAAAGTATATCTGTTTTTCCTTTGTTCTTTCTGCTCTCTTCCCTTTCTTGGAAATTTCTCTGTGAGATTACAGGTCATCTAAGGCCTACTCTCTCTCGCGCACACACACACCTACACACACCACTAAAACATACAGTGCACAAATGCAAACACTCGCATGCAGAGTACATTGAAAAGGCCATGTCACACCTACTTCTCATCTGACTCCAGGTGAGTCCTGGCTCAGAATGGGGCTTCGGTGGTCGACCACCCACGAGTTTTGAGTTTTATCTCTGGTTGGTATGAAGATACTGGCTTGGTGGTACAAGCAGCAAATCGCGTGGAAATGACAGTAGCGCCGACGGACGCCCCCTAGCGGCCGGGCTGTCTAATAGCTAATAGCAACGAAATTCAAAGATGACATATCGTCAAATTACATTATAAAGGTCGTTTTATTCCCCTTAAATCGGACTTTTCTGTTTTGCCGGCCCACAAATTCCTTTTGGTGGCCACAAAAAAAAAAAAAAATCTCTATGGAGGAAAAACCTTGAAGTCCCCGTGGTGCAGCACAGCACTCTGTCACACTAACTGACATGGTTTGCGGTGAAAGGAGCCCCTGCAGCTGTATGTGTCTGCGCTGAACTGAGGAAAGTCAACTAACATGACGCCATCTGACAGACATCAACTAACGAAGGCCACAAAGTGTCTCCAATGCTGTATGGATGGGGTCTGTGGATGTGTGTGTTTGGATGTTCTCGTATATAGTGTGTGTGTGTGTGTGTGTGTGTGTGTGTGTGTGTGTGTGTGTGTGTGTGTGTGTGTGTGTGTGTGTGTGTGCTTGTTTGCTACCAGAGGGGAGGTCATCACTCTTGAATGTCATTATTCTGCTTAATAGATAAACACTGCATTGTTTATATGCAGCTCCAAGAAGAGAAATGCTATCTGATGCAGAAATCCACTGTTCCATATTCTATTTGAAATTGTGTTTGAAACAGCAATTGCTATCATCCCATTTCATCACAATTTCATCAAGAAACAAACACCCCCCCCTCCACCACACACACACACACACACACACACACAGCCCCAGTCAACACATTAGGCTTTCATGCTGTATGTGTGTGCAATTTGGTCTATTCAAATATTGTGTTTATCTCTCTGTGTTTTGTCTCTGGCTTTAATGGGCCCCAAGTGCTTTGTGTGTGTGTGTGTGTGTGTGTGCGTGTGTGTGTGTCCATTGATGACAGTTTTTCAACCTCTGTCATCATCATAAAGTAATGTGTGATAAATCAGCGAGACAGAGAGAGGGTGGGGGGGGAGGGAGAAGCCGAGAGAATTAAAGGGTGATAAAGAGTGAACGATAAGAGGTACGGAGAGACGAATGAAAGGCTGAAATACTGAAGAGGGGAAAACAGCTGGTGAAGACAAAGAGTATAGAGGGTGGAGACGACACAGGGGATATGAAAAGGAGAGAGAGAGATTGTCCAAGCTGAATATGGCATCTTTTAAACTAAAAAACAATCAAAGAATGGCTGAGAGAGGGGGGAAAGAAGAGGATTGGATTGAAGCTGCACTGTAGAGACAAAGAGCTAGATTACAACCCTCTGTCTTCATCCCCTCCTCTATTCGGCTCTTTGAAGCCGACAAAGACTCGGAGAGGAATTGACAGATGTTGTCAGCATTAATGGGGCACTGTAGCTGTGTCTCTCTGTCTTTCTCGCTCAGCGTATTCTCATCAAGCCCATCTCCCTGCACGAAATCCAAATTGCTTCGACATCAATGGATGAATGGTGAGAAAATGTCTAAAAAAAGAGGAACAACAAAGATGCAAAAGCAGAACCAAAACGGGATCTAAGATGGAGCAAAATGTTAGTTTTCCTTTGATATGTGCATGTCTTCATTGTGCAAATACTGGATTGATAGAGAAAGGGCATGGCAAATAAGTTTCACTTGGTTCTATTCTATTCTATTTGATTTGGTTCTATTATATACTAGTCTCTTTTGTTATATGAAATGCTATTGATTATTCTACCTGGTGTCATATCCGTGAAATCATTTATCAGATCATTGGCATTCACTGTATTTTCTTTATCGCCAGCACAACATTTTAACTTCCTGTATGGTTCATTTGCTGCATTTTCATTTGCTCAAACTCTACTCCCACTGACTACTTCCATTCCCGGCGCGGAGCTAATAAAAAAACCTTAACCCACTCGCTCTGTCTGCCCGCAGTCCTGCCGTTCCTTAGCTAATGAACAGTAGAGCTCCTGCGACGCAATAATTAAACTGCATGTAATTTGTAGTAATTGAATGTGGGTGTGGAGAAGAGGAGAGATGTACTGGAGATTGAAGACGTAGCGATGCATTAAGCACCAGGCTGTCTCTCTGTCTCTCTGTCTGCCTGTCTGTCTGCATGCTGAGGGATGGGAAAGGAGTTTTACTGGTGATTGTGTTCTCTTTACTGCAGATGAGAGTTGAGGGGGAGAGAGAGGGGGGAGGAGAAGGGGGATGAGGGAGGAGTAGGGTGAGGGAGAAGTGGAGGATGTTATGGAGAGTATAGACATTATAGACATATAGACGTTTCTACGAACATAGGTAGATTCATCATTTTGGTCGTATCTGAATTTGTTCGTTTGGTACGATCAAAACCTACGTGTGTTTGGAAACAAGCGGGAATGTGTTTGTGTGTTTGGAAACATGCAGGAAGGCTCTCAGAATGTCATTTTCTTCATGAAAAATCAATTACAGTAGTGCCAAACCTCAACAACAACAAGATGTTTCAGTGGCCTTGTAGAAACGTCACAAAACGTCATTCTCACACCACACATTTCAGTGACTAATTTAGATTAGTCACTGAAGGAAGGATCACAGTTCAGACTTCTCTCGGGAACCCACCACATTTGAAACAATAGTGTCTGCTTCCCTTTTCAAAGAAAGAGCTCATTCTTGGTTTCCCTCTCTCCACATCCCTTTTCAGATTGTCATAACTCCACCACCGGTTCATACTCATTCGTCATTGTGAACGTCTCCACATTGGATTTAGCAGTGTGACAATACTGTTTTTACTGTTTTTACTGGATCATACCTTTAGATTCACAGTGTTATACTGTCAATATTCATTTTACATTACATTCGGGCTTTGCTAATCCAAATCCGAGGCCTGAAACTCTCTGGAATGCACTGAAAGAGAAACAGCGTAACTGCTGTGGTGTTAGAGTGGATGTTTTACTATAATAAGCATTTTAATTCAGTTTACAAATCCAAGAGTCACTTCCTTTGACTTACAAAATGGCACAACAGACAACATCACCTGGCTCTAGACAGCGCCTCTCTATGACCCCTGTCCTTTTAACCTACACACACGCCTGCTGTCAGGTTCATCTTTTAAACAACACTAAACAATCAAAGGCTTAGAGAGGATGCATATGAGAACAAAGTGAGGGGGGGGGTGGGCGGGGGGGGATAAGAGGAGGATTGAATTGAAGCTGCACTGTAGAGACAACATTGCTGTCAGGTCCTTAAGCCTAATTCCACTTTATACATACGCCGCTCTCCATCGCCTCACTTCTTTTCCTCGCCTTTCCTATCCTCTCCTGTTGTATGGTTCAAGCTGGACTTTGTTAAAGCGATTGTAATATAATCAGCTACCATGCCTCTAAGGAGTGTTTCCACAGCTGGTGTAGCTATGGAAAGACATTGTTTGACGGTGCAGTTGACTTAGACACATACTAGACCCAGTGAAGTGTGAGTTTTTGAAGTGTGTTTGCTCGAGGAAAGTCATAGCCTTTTGTATTATGTAACCCTTTCTCTCCTTGCCATCTCTATACAGTCAAACAGACTGACACGCTGCGCTTGTTCAATGAATTTTACATGCATGCACACACACACACTGTGACTTGTCGTCTTAGTTTAGTTCTGTATGAGTTAGTAAAGTTGCATCTAGCTGGAGACACATTTCATTTGCAATTGCTTTTGTTAATTGTCTGCTTTCAAGATTTTGCTGCTCAGAAACTGGGAATGGATAGGGGAGAAGAGTCAACTTTATCTGCAGGCTGGAATACACACACACACACACACACACACACACACACACACACACACACACACAGTCTCTCTGAGTTTTCAGTAGTCCGTTTAGAGACACTAACAAGGATTCCGTTCACGCTTCATGCATTTCAGTCCTCAGGAGAAATATGATGTGGCGTGACACTAAATATTCAGTCCAATATGGTGGCTAGAGCAGGGCAGGGTGTGTGTGTGTGTGTGTGTGTGTGTGTGTGTGTGTGTGTGTGTGTGTGTGTGTGTGTGTGTGTGTGTGTGTGTGTGTGTGTGTGTGTGTGTGTGTGTGTGTGTGTGTGTGTGTGTGTGTGTGTGTGTGTGTGTGTGTGTGTGGCTGATTTATTCCGCCCCATGCCAGCGGGAAAAACCAAACACGGCATGAAATAGTATGCCAGCAGCTCGGTCCTGTTAGCTTACTGCTTTTACCCTCATTGAATCTTAAGTCTGGATTTATCTTTCACAAACAGGTAGTGTTTCACTCATATAGCACAGCAACTCCATGCTAGATTCATGACTGAAGGCTCTTGACTTTTGTTTGAAGTCATGAGACAAATTGTGCGCCTTGATGCATCGTAAATAACTCGCGGTGCATTTCAAACTTGTAGGTAAATATTGGTTATTTGGTGGGTTTTTTTAGTGGTCTACAGGGTTCTACCTTTTTATGTATCTTCTAATTTATCTTTTCTCAAGATCAAAGATGCCATAATTGGCACTGCAGGGCAGTATCATTAATCAGTGCTTACCAAATGAATGCATGAGAAAGGCAGCGCAAGATGAGAGGATCTAAGAATGTTGAATTTTGGGCCTCTATGAACAAAGTATCCCAGAACAGGAGTACTTATATGCCACTTATTTATATCTCATGGTGAAGTGCAGTTGGTCCTGTGATCTGACCAGTTACATTAGACTAGTACGTCTATTCTCAAGCCCTCAAGGCTAAAATAGCTGCTGCAAAGCAAGGGTAGAATAGAAGCAAGATAGAGAAACACATGATTTCATCTTTGCACAGCAGAGCCCATGGGAAACAATGTGTCTTCTAAGGGTAACCTGCTACAGGTTTTACTGAGGTTAGTTAGGCTCTCCCATGATGCTTGTTTTTGCTGTTTTCCTAACTAAATGCAACCTTTTTAGGTGTGCAGCCATAGAGGGAACCATTGATGTTATTATAAACCTGCTCCAACTTAGAGTTTGGATTTTCTTTCACTAAGGAATTTAACAGAACATTAGCCTCAGTGTTTAAAAATAAATAACTAGCACTTCAAAAAACACCTTGCACGTAAGTGATGGAATATTTATGTCCTGCATAATGGCTGTGATGGCATTTGCAGTGGTACTTTTACAACTTTACTTTAAACACTAGAGTCACTGCGTCTGACTAGGTTGAAAGTCAGGTCAGCAGGGATAACTTCTCCCTTCTTTTTACTGGCTTGTCGTCTGTCTGTTATTGTATTGAGCAGTCAGAGCTTGTCAATATCCACTGCAAACAATGGAGTAGCGACAGCATGGGGCCTGTGGGAGCTCTGAAGTTAATTCCCATGTAATCTGTGATCAGTGATGGCCTGATGGCATGAGCACACGGACAATGGCCAGAGGCTCAATTCAGACACTGACTGTAGGTGGATATTGGCTCCTGCTTGGCTTTTCCTCCCTATTCTCGTTCATGTTCTTTTTTCACCTTTCTCTGCGTTCTCATCTTTTCTCCTTTTCTTTCATCTCTCCCAATTTGCCTCTCCACATTTCTGTTATCATGTTTTGTCTTTCTATGTGTTGTTTCTCAGTATACCCTCTCTTTTTGACTCTGGCGCCTTTACAGCTTTAGCAAGTCAACCTATCTCTAGCTGGCAGTCACATACTGCAGGGTCATGTTACTGTTGTCAATTATCTGGTCTCTCCTCTCCACTCTTGTCTCTTAGATCTGTGGTCACAATGCCTTTCACTTGCATATATATAATACCAAGGCATCTGGATGAGCTTTTATCAGATGAGGGCAGATAAGGGCAGCCATCTTCCATATAATGGTATCATTTAAGGAAGCTACTGGTACCGTATAAACGCACTTGTCTTTTAAATTGGTATTTGCAAATAAAATCACACCTGGCCTCCTCAGTCGAAGACATTAAAAAGACGTGATCTGGTTTTCAATGAGTCTTTTTAACAAGGTACCCAATGAGATCACAGCGTGGGTCAGCTTTCCAAATGGATATGTCTGTTAGAACTGATCGCCATCCATGGGACTGCAGCAATGGAGACCAAATTTGGCACAGAGAATATTCTCACAGATAATAATTAGTCCCCTGACCAGAAATGATGTTTGACATATGAAACCATGGGAATAAAAGAAAGACTTCTCCATTAACATTTTGGAGCCCTTAGACCCTACGGCCCTGTTGAATCATTCCTATTTGCTCCACTTGCTGTACTGCTGAACGTCACAACCATTGGCCATTAAAATCACTTGGGTATCATACTCCCAAGTACAGACGCTCACAAAACATTGCATTCTTGTATTCTTTTGGATTCATTGTTGTAATATTTAATCTTCGTTGAGCATTAAAATGGTCAAGATATTGAATATCGGCAGCTTCAATCCCAAAATATCTGTAGCAGTATTGACCTTCAAAAAACCCATATTGGTCAAACCCTAATCATAAATTATCATCAGCTCATTATGACTGTTCCTTCCATTTGCTTGGCCCTCAACATGGAGGGACAACCAATCACAAAGATGTCACCAAAGCAACCCACCACCGCCAAACTCTGACAGCACGATCTATCCCAAGCAAAGGACACGACACTGTCAATCACAGCCGAATACATCTGTCACTGAGGAGATAACTCACTGTTGGATGGGGTCGGAGGGAGACAATGACCTTGTACCAGCTCTGTTAGGTGTTGGAGCCCATTGGCTGTAATTGCCTGTCGAGCCGGCAGACGTTGGTTTTGACGGAGAGGGTCGGACATCGCAATCCAGGTGATTACAATGTCAATACGTGCCCTACCGATTGGCCTGATGGGAGACTAGAAGAATATACACTTTGACCTTTGAGTCAGTTATGTCCCAAACCCTATTTTATTAGGCAGTTACGTATATGGTTGCTGAAGATTTAACGATGCCATCACTTTGAAGTCCTCAGGCCCTCTTTACTCCGCATTAACAGGCGTCTCATATCTGGATCGTCTAGATATGATTTAGCTGGACGATAATGATGCCTGACATGAAAATGTGCCTATGGTATACACATTGAAATTGCAATTCAGTTCACTTGTAATATTTACATCCTTTGAAATTGACAGTAAATACCTATTCTCACTTGTTCCCTCCCCAAATTATATCCTGGAAATCCATTCTTTTATGTTACTATCCACCTGTTGGAGGTTGC
The DNA here is from genome assembly GCA_034670385.1 of Hoplostethus mediterraneus. NCBI lineage: Eukaryota > Metazoa > Chordata > Actinopteri > Trachichthyiformes > Trachichthyidae > Hoplostethus > Hoplostethus mediterraneus. Next base: position 1,278,285 of record JAXDDW010000080.1, read on the forward strand.
CATCCTTGGAGGTGGTTTGTTGTGGTAGATTATTTTAACTTTTTTCAGGCTGTCTGGCAACAGTGACCGGTTCATTTGATTCACCTTTGTAAAAATGTGAATTTTAGCCAACAGCACTTTGCCGTCCCCACACACAACGAACAAATCATGCACATTTGTGCCGTGTCTTTTGACCAAAAGTGCCACTGCCTACCTGCCTGAACGGTTTGTTCAGCCTGAACGAAAGATGTGGATTCTGCAACTGAGCTACTAAGCCATACACTAGCATCTGACCTGCTGAACAGACACAGTAGTATGCTGATGGGGTGTCATAATGACAATAGATTAAATAACAAGGAAACTTGAGAATTTGAGTTTATTGTGTAGTTGATTGTGACTATTCAATTCCGATCCACTGGCAAACTGATTCACCATGTTCTCTTTAAAGTATTGTTCAACTGAATGAATCAACCCATCACTTGTAGTTTGGGTGATCGATCTGATCACACAGGACACATGATGATACCAGGTGTAAATGTGGTCTTAGTGGAAAAATGAGGTGAGGCAGCAGTTAACTATGTTAGCAGTGATGTCCTCCCTCCATTTTCACATTCCCACATCCCGCATTTCACTTACAGCTAAACAAGTGAATTGGCCTCACCATCGCAGAGTGTACAGAGAGCTGTATACATCTGAATGATGATGTTGTCTAAGAAACACAATGAAAAGATTTCTTCCAGAAATTAAAATCTGTGGCCGTGGTGCTTGAGAGGATAAGCACCCCACTCTACAGCCGCATTGAGTCCTCTTGTGTGCTTTACTGCTGCAGCATTCCCTCATTTCATCGCTTACCCTATACAGTCCACTGGAGGTGGAAATACTTAAGGAGGATAAACTGCACACTTCTCTTCTTAAAAAAAGTCTTGCACAAAGAAGGTAGCATTGCACTACTGCTTTAGCCACAATTTTCTCTTTCCTTCAGACTTATTACAGCAGCCAAGACATATTCTTCGTGTTATTCTATGTCTTGGCTGCTGTAACAAAGAAATTTCCCCCCGGGGATTAATAAAGTACCTCCCTACCTATATAGATATATATTCTCTTTCTTTTTCTATGGGTAGTTAAAAATGATGAGGTAGTCGGATATAAAAGATATTAGTCCCACATTAAATAAGAACGTTAAATAAGGAAGTTGTCCCCCTTTCAGTGACCTTCCTCCCGTTTCTGGGCCATTATAGTCTTTGTATGGAGAGTGAAGTTGTAGAGAGTACTCTGACCTTAGCAGTGTCAGTGTAATTCTGTTAATGATGAAGTCCAGTATCCAGTCCTAGTATAATAGCTCTCTTTCTCTCCCTCTCTGTCTGACTCCCCTGTGTGTGTCTGAATCGTCAACTTTGATGGCCAGTGTATTTTCATCCTACACACACACACACACACACACACACACACACACACACACCACCCTTCCCCATTGTATACAGAGAGCCCTTTCTAATATGCTAGGTGAAAGAAATAAAGTGGCTGTCACACAGAATTACTTCCCTCCCCAGAGACAGACAGAGAGAGACAGGAGAGAGAGAGAGAGAGAGAGAGCCTTGTGAGTGTGAGAGCCTTGACATAATTAGTTCCCTTCCTGCCTTTTCATAACGCATAGTCTTGGTGAAATTTTCATCCTCATATCAAAGGGTATCAAAGGATATAAAGCTAAGCCCATACTCAGACATCAGGCACTAGAGTGTCTGGGTGTCTGGCCTGCACAAAAGCTACTTCATGACAAGGGATCAGACTACATTATTAGGCAAGGTACACTACTGTAGGAAGTTGAGGGAATGAGAGAGATAAAGGTGGAGATATACGGGTTAAAGAGTGAGATAATCAAACACCAAGCTGTTGGCTTTTGGACGATGACCCCAGATCAATCGCCAGTATGGCAGGCCAGAAGTGGGAGCTGCAGGCTTTGTGATGACCATAAATGCTCTATTGCTAGTTTGTTCTGTGCTCCTCTTTCTATCTTTCCATTCATTTCCTTTTTGTCCTTCCTTGTCTCCTTCTCTCCACACAGTGCTGGGGGGTATGGAGTCACGTGGCGTGCTGAGGAAGATCAGTGACATGCTGGAGGTGATTCTGAAGAGGATGGACAGCCTGTCCAAACTAGACAACACCTCCACCACCGACACGCGGCGCCTGGACGAGCTCAGCTCCGCTATCAACAGGTATGGTCTGCTCCGCTTGTTTCTCCACAGATTTTCTCCAGTCTACTGTGTCATTCCTCATTTCAAAAGTAGTAATATTACATCACTGATTGCATCCCTAATAGCAGTAATGCGTTAAATTAGTTGTCACATTACCTTCTCATTTTCTGAAAAAAGCATATGATTCTTGAAGCATCAGTCTATGATTGTTGTAGGTCATCACTTGGGTGCCGGTTGGACGGTACTTTTTGTGAAGCGTACTTGTGCAGACCTTTTTGACAAACGGCAGAGATCTAAAATAATCGTAAAGTTCTTTCTATCAGTGGTTATTTTACTATAATGTATGATGACATATCCCAATAAATGTATAGATGAGTTAGCAGCACAGTTGAGCACAATTACCTATTATAAGTAATGATGCATACACAATCCTTTGTTCAACTTGCAGTAACAACGATCATAAATAAAACACTTAACCGGTCTTTACTTTGTCCTTTTTAACACTTTGGCTATCACATCTCATTACAAGTATCCTCAGCTGAAAATAATGTATCCATGTATTGCTTTATCCAGTCCCCTTTTACAAATGAACAACTAGTTTCTTTGATCACCAATCAATTGTAATTGTTACCACCCAGCACTGGTTATTGGTATGGGCTGAGTTTGTCATAAACATACTAAAGCCATTATTCTTGTCCCCATGACTTATAATAGAGACATATGATCTGATATGATGCTAGTTAGTTTCATCATAAATGGATAGATGCAGTTTGTGGTTTGTCAGCTCAGTTGTGTTAGCATGGAAGGTAGTTCTGGCCTTGTGCAGCTTGGGCCCTGTGAAGGCTACCTCTTCCTTAGGGCCCTGTCACACTATTGCGTATGAGAGAAACGTATTAGTTGCGTATGAAAATTAATTTCATACGCACAAAAAGCCCTTGAAAATACAGAATTGTTCGTATTGAACCTATGAGTAGCGTATTGCCAGCGTATGTCCAGCGTATGGCCAGCGTAGTATGCGTATGGCTAGCGAATGAGTAGCGTATGAACTGCGCATGTCCAGTCACGTGATAGCTGCGGCCTTTCCACATTGCAGCATTATTGCAGTAGACGTAGAGCTATCAACATGGCTCCCAAGAAGAAGACATCGTCTACCCGGGGCCGAGAAAAAGGCAAGAAGTGGGAAATGGGATCCTATATATACACTTTATCAAAAGCGCTGGCAATACGTAGGGGATACGCTTGCCATACGCCAATCATACGCTAGTTGTACGTTAAATACGTTACTCAATCGTCAGGCATACGCTAGAAGTACGTTACTCATGCGCTATCAATACGCTAGCTGTACGGTACACCTTCATGCCAGCGTATTGCCAGCGTATGACCAGCGTACTCCACCTATGAGTAACGTACCTCTAGCGTAACTCCAGCGTATTCAGCGTATGCCTAGCGTATGCTTTGCGTATAAACCATACGTCCGAATACGCTGGACATTTTTAAGCATGCTTAAAAATGTTCAGCGTATGCCAGCGTATGCCAGCGTATGCCACCGTATGCGACCGTGCTTGAAACGTATAAAACCTATGCCTAACGTACCCCTAGCGTATGCCAGCGTATACCAGCGTATGAGTGATATTTTTCATATGCTGGCATACGCTAGTACAATACGCAATAGTGTGACAGGGCCAGTAGAGATTACCTTTTGCTTTCATGCAGCAGATAGCTATGCTATGCTGAATGGACACCAACATTGTGAGAAATTGTTAATCCACACTGGCATTTATCCTTTGTCTCCTTTCTGTATCTCAACTGTATTTTTTTTGACTATCCTAATTGTTTCCCTCACGCCGTCGCTGGCGGAAATTGCTGCCTATTACCGCAGCCTCGCTGCTACAAACAGACAAGTCTTGTATGACCTTGCTGCTAATGCTTTCATCAAACTACTCCTCTCTCTGCTAAAGCACTAAAACATCGTCTTCTCGATCTTCTGTTCTCTTCATTTCTCCTCCTTTCATTTTCAAACAGTCTGACTAAACTCTGTACAGCAGGAATGATGTGATACACACTGACAGAAATCCCCTCACTTCCCGAACCTTGTTAAATGATCCTGGATAAGCGCTCGGTTTCAGGCCTGCGTGGGGGCATGAGAGCGGAAGGATGGTGCAGTTAATAGGGTCTGGCATTGGTGTTAACTGCAATCAATGTCTAGTAATGGGATGTTTAATGTGGAGGAAGGCATTCTACTCCAAGGCCATGACTAGGGAGAGGTTCCTGCTAAGGGTGCAGCTCTGCTTATTGTCAGGGACTTTACCTAGGATGGTGTGTTACATGTGTTAACTGAAATCAGTGTCCGGTGATTGTCTTGGTTTAAAGTGGGGGTGGTTTGTGTGGAAGAGTTCAACTTTGGTTATTGTCAGGGACTATCAAGGATCAAACACTTGATAGCTGAAATCAGTGTTGAGTGACTATTCTGTTTTAAAGGGGAGGAGGCCCTTCCTCATCACTTGTCATCAGAAACTTCGAACATTTTTTTTTTACTGGAATCAACATTCCTGTTCTGTTGTGAAGTGGAGGTGGTTTAGGGAGAATACAGATCCTGCTGATTGTTTAACTATGGTCACTGGCAGAAGAGAAAGAAGTTGCGGCCTGTGCCTGTTTCCATCTCCATGACAATGACAGAAGGCTTGGTGCAGCCGACCAATGAAAATTGAAGACAATCAATGACTGTGTCTGTGACCTTACAAATGTCTACGGGTACAAGACACCGTCGGATGATACATATTTAGTTTTTTTGACCTGATTTCTGTTGTTCCACCATAAAACAGCCTTAAACCTAATGGTAACAAAAGGCATCGGACTTTAACAAAGGAGGAACAAAATAGAAGAGGACAGGCATGAAAAAAACACAAAGAAAACCACCTGGTCAGTGAATACGCCTGGCTACCTCTTGGCTAAGGGGATGAGCTTGGACTTGGCAATCGACAATGAGATTGTGCTGAATAATATGCTGCAGGGATTTTATGCTTCTGCCCTCTCCCCCAATACTCCCAGTGGCCTCGTGAAGAAGGTCTGGTTCGATATCCAGCTGCACTTGGCCAGGCGTTGAAAAGAGGGGATCACCTCACCAGGTCATCACTCATTCTCCGGGAGGATGAAAACGGGATCAGAATACTTGCTGCTTGTCGCATAGCCCGGAGACAAAAAAATCATAAAAACCTCACAGATCCGAGGAGAGTCCTTCCGCAGATTCATGTTTGTGGAGCCTGGAAATCTTTTGCTCTCAAACTGATCTGAGCTTTGCTACAAGGAATCGACAGGTAAACAGGTAAACCTTAATGATGTTTGTCCACATTGAAGCAAATCAGATCTTTGTTTTATGATGGGTCATGCGCATTACAAAAAAATGTTGATTTTCCACGTGCAAACCAAACATCAGCCGAGGAGCCGAACGAAACTCCCTCCAGGCTCAAAGAGATTTGCGCGTACAATCTCTCTTCCAATTCTGCGGTTCAGCTCTTCATACTGTCTGGGGATTTATTTCTATTTTTATTTCACTTTATTTTACTTCACTTTGCTTCATTTTTCATGTCTTTTAAAGATAGCTCTTTTGAGAACTAGTTCCCTCTTTTAGGGAGCCGTGCGAAAAACAAAGTGAAATCAAAGCAAACTGCAAACAACAAAATCTATTTTGCTTTTTTTCTGAGTGCAGTGTTGTTTGGTTTAGACTGACTGGATCCTTGGAGCGAAGCAGCCATGAGGGCTAGAGTGAAGGTTTCGACTCGGGAAGGGTAATGAACAAGATATTGACTAAGGAGAAGGGGGTGCACACATACACACACACACAAACACACAAACACACACACACACACACACACACGCTAGGCATTCCTCCCTGTCTGGGTGTTGTGTGTTAGTGTGTGTGTCATGCATGTCTGTGTTAGTTAACTTGAGGTAACTCTTGTTAAAGCTGGTCTGGGTCTGAGACCAGGGCACAGACCCCTGACCGAGCACATAGCCTGCAGGATTAATGACCAGGCACACGCACACGCGCACACACACACACGCACACACCATTCTGTGACCATCATAGCAGGGACAGGCCACATCTCTCTTCAGTACAGTGATTTTCATTCCATCACTCATTTTCCACTCCTTCCTCTCTATCTCTATCTCTTCATATAATTTTTTTCTCTGACTCACACACACACACACACACACACACACACACACACACACACACACACACTATAAAGGTGTGAGAGTGAGGTAGTTGGGTATGAATTATGTGGTGAAGTGTGATTTTTGTGCCAGTGGGGAAGGAACAAATGGGAAGAGAGGGCTTTCTAAAAACATATCCAAAATCCAGGCCATACAGGCAGGCACACACACACACACACACACACACACACACACACACACACACACACACACACACACTCACACTCTCTGGGTGGGAGGCTCATCTCTGCGTGAGCCTCATTGGTGCTGACACACTCCCGTGTAGCAGAGAATGGGACTTGATGTCTGAGGCCCCAGCCTGCGATTCGCCCACAGGGCAGCCACTCGTTAGAGCAGAAAACGGAGAGAAAATAATGAGAGCGAGGAAAAGAGGGAGAGAGAGGCAGCAAGAGCCAGAGAGAATGAGAGAAGGACAAAGGAAGAGAAAAGGATGCAGAGTTGATTCACTCCGTTTTATTGTGCAGTGGCTGAGGAGGGAGATTGGTGAGCCTCCCCTCAGGCGTGCTCGCTCCCAACATCACTGCTTTGGCTTGGCTTCACCTATTTCTCTCTCCTTAAGCAGCCATCTAAACTCTCTCAGTCGTAACTTTCATCTGGGGGGGGGGGGGGCTTTTTTTTTTACACAGCACCCATAAAAGTCAATACATGCTTTACTGGAAATGTTCAGCAACACAATGTCTCTCTGACACCGTGTCACATCTCTGCCCCCGGTCATGACAGCTTCGGCTGGGGGGGGGGGGGGGTCATAGCTGTCGTCTTCCCTTAGGAAGATGAGCTCATTAGATAGAGAGGGGAAACGGAGAAGGCGTGAAACACATTTCTATTTGTCTCCTTAGCAACTCTCCCTCTAGTTTTCATTGATTTTCTATTAGAAGCTGTTCTCATTCAGCTTCGGCACCGGTGCATTCCCTCTCTTTACGTTGTCAAGCCGGAACATCTCAGTCGGTAGAGCGCGAGACTCTCTCAGGGTCGCGGGTTCGATCCCCACATAGTGTCAACTTTCACCCCTTGTAAGTCGCTTTGGATAAAAGCATCTGCTAAATGACTGTTTCTTTCTACCTATACTCTCCTCCCGTTTTGTGTTGTCTTTGCTGTTTGTGTTTTTGTTTCCCTCATTTGCAAAGGAGCCGACTGTCTTCATTCATCACGAGGGAGGAAGCTTCATTCTGAGTAGCGTGGGCCATTAAATATGTATATCCTTGTACGCTTTGATCATAATCATCGTTTAATGTTTCAGTCGAGCTGTTTTGTTGGCTCCCACGCGAAGGAAGGCACGGAGGTCCATTTTATTTTATCCGTTCTCTTTTTTTTTTAACAGAAAGGTCCCCTTGGTGCTCTCCCTGTCTGTTTGGATGGTTGATCTCCCTCCCTTCATTTTCTGCCTGCCTTCATTTCTTTTTTTTTTCCTCAACTCTTTCTGTTTCTGTTCTCTCTCTGGATCTCATTGTGCGATCCTCTCTCTCTCTCTCTCTCTCTCTCTCTCTCTCTCTCTCTCTCTCTCTCTCTCTCTCTCTTTGTCTGTCTTTCTCCATCTTGGGATGAGTACTTATTGTAACAGACATTAGAGGTGAGATTAGAAGGTCATGCCTTGTGGAGGCCAAGTTGGAACAGTCACAGAGGCAAACCCCCCAGAGAGAGCTTTACAGGAACCGGGGTTGCCCAGCTCACCACCTACAGGTTTTGTCCAGAGGGCCAAAACAAACTCTGCTTTTATAAGATGGGCGCTATGGCAGCTCAGTGTAATTATATTAATGTTTTAATATCATTTTATTGCCTTATATAATGTTGAATCACATTATAAGACAGTATAAAGTAATACATTTCACTTACTTGTACGCCATATCTGTCGCGCTACCACAGAACAGGGGGTGAAATTGTTATTACTTCTGTTATATCCTTTCATTAAGATAATAAAGATTTGTTCAAGGGCGAGTTTGCACCAAGCATGTTTGGAGCGGTTTATTTGAGCTCTGGAGCATTATACGGCTGATGCGGTAACCGGTCCCGCTGCACTCACCGCTCCCCGTGTACACCGATGGAACACAAAACGCTACGAGCGCGGTTACCGTAGAAACGGCCAACAACGAGCGCTCCTTTTTCTGCTTGATACCTCAAAAATGCACGATAAATGTAAGGATGCATTTCAAATTGCTGAATATAAACATTGTTATTGTTCACTTTGACATTAGACGTTAATTACATTTATTAGAAAACAAATCATCTCTGACAAGACAGTGTTCAAAAGTCATGTGAAGCAGAAATAATCCAATTAACGTTTGATTATTTGATGTGATAGCTCTGCCTCAAGGATCATGTTGATAAATGTGAGTTTCATGGATAGGATAATGGGTGATACTGGTAGATGACAATGACGCTATTCATATTATATTCTGTAAATAGTAAAAAAGTAACTGAAAGTAATGTAACACATTACATTGCAGAGTTTGAGTATTCCAGTGGATTATATTCCAGAACACAGATTGTCAGCAATCTGTAAAATAAACATGCACTATTTGTAAAGATTCTCCCATTTCTTTCTTTCTATGTCAATGCTAATTAAAAGAGAAATAAAAGACGATTAAGCGTATAGAACAATACACTTACAACAAGCAAATTAACTTGAACTAATTCTTATTTCAGCTTTCTGACCACTGGAGATTCCTTCACTACTAGTTAGAGTGAGAATCTCAATTGTGTAGTTGATAGTGGAGGCATTTGGGATGTTATATGCCGTCCACAAGAGAGGACTGGCTCTCAATCGCGGAGGACTTCCAGAGGAGGGGGAACTTCGTAAACTGTATCTGCATCGGTATTGGGTGGAAAGCACAAAGTCTGGGTCTTCACATTTCAGCTAGAAAGTAGTTGAAAGTAGTTGTGGCCATGGCCCTGGTGGATGCTGCTTGTCCCGGGTCACTGATGTGGGAGCGTTTGGACGGAACAGTGACAGGGAATTCTGTTCAACTCGATACTTGGCAGAGGTCTGCGGAAGGCACAGTGGGGATATCGGAAGACACCACTGACCTACTGGGGCCTATGCCCTACATAATCATAGGAGAGGAAGACTTACCACTCCAGCACCATCTAATGAGGCTAATGACATCCAGGACGGGATCTACCAAGAGGGCAGCATATTTGCAACGAGTCGATTTGGGATCCTCGCTAAACTGGGTACTAGGCATACTACTAGAGAAGGCAGAGAAAGATGTGAAAGCCACCTGCGTACTGCAGGCTTATGCAGAGGAAAGGTGGAGACAACAGATGGAGATGACAGAGGCGCTCCACCTGCACCAGCTGGCCTGAAAGAAACCTGCAGATTTGGATCAAACAATGCCGGTGAGTAGGCAATGTTGGGCAGAAGTTGTGTGACTCCTTCTCATCAGCAGCTGGAGAGGTGGCCTGTTCAACAGCGAGCTGTAAAACTGTATTTTACGTGCAGGTAGTGCGGATTCTTCCTTTTAATAAAGTTCTCTTGCAATCCAAACTTCGCTCATGTCTGCTGTTCTGCTTCCACAACACATACGCAGAACCACCTTTCTATATCGGGTTGCACAACAGTCCATGTCTCAATTGTCACAAGGCTTACAAATACTTCTGACACAGCACTGAGACAAAATTCTGTCCCGACTTCTATTTATAAGCCCCCTGTTCGCTTGTAACTGGGCAGTGTGAACCTCGATGAACCAAATACAAAAATGCAACACAGGACCAGAGAAAAGATGCTGTAGGAGGAGGGGTCATGTACATGTCGACTATAACTAATTTAGTGATCTTATATATCGCATCCCATCCAGAAAAATCTGCAGAACAGTCTAAGAGCTTCATGCACAACAAAAGGCAAAAAGTCACTGAATTATTCTCACATTGCCGAGACACCTGCCATCCCTGGACACACACGCATGTTTGTAAATTGCTGTATGTGTTACCATTTAAAATCTCAATCCCCACATTTCTTTATGAAAGGCAAAGGTAAAAAAGAAGATGGCATTTCTGTCAAAGTGAACATATTAAAGAGCACACAGGCAGATTAAGCGATGTTTACAAGTGACACTTACAAAATTGCTAACAGAGTGTTGAGATTGCCAACAGTCTCCAATTTCTGTTTACATTTTGCAAAGTGGCAAATGCGCTTTCCTTGCATATTCCCTCTCTCCCCAGACTGCCCCTCTGCTTCCCTCTCTATCTCTTTCTTGCACATTTTCCTGCAGCCGCTGTGGATATTTAGTTAATAACTATATTTAGTGTTAAGCAGCCTCGCATTCTGTCCTTTTGTCTCACACACACACACACACACACACATACACACACACAATCAATCAATCGGTCTGAATTTTAGACGATGTGTTAGCATGCTGTATGAAAGCCCCTGGTTTTAATGAGGGTTAATGCCATCTGCTGATTAGACAATAGAACGAGACAGAACACACACACACACACACACTTCCTTTTTTATTTATTTCATTTTATTATATGTACAGGAAGTCTCTTATTCCACAGTGGAAGTCGTATTAACAGTGCAGGCCCTTTTCTATTTCACGCTCCAACCAAGTGTCTACCAATTTCCACCTCCCACTAACACGTTTACATCTGTTGAGATGTAAAAAGAGAGGGAGGGAGGCAGAAAAAGTGAGACAACAAGGGGGAGAAATGAGTGGCAATAAAGAAAACAAGATAAGAGGTAAAAAAGCACACACAATTAGAAGAGGAGAACAACTGAAGGAGAGAGAGAGACTAATCGGAGGGTGGAAGGATTTGAAGTAGGCAAGGGACTAAAGGAGAATAAGGAGGGGGGGGGGGGTAAGGAGAGGTGGAGGTAAAGGAGAGGGAGACAGATTTTTTTCATCCCCGGGAATATTATGCACACCGAGTTTTCTAAGGACTTTTGGAGCCGTGACGTGTGACGAGGGAAGAAGCTGCAGAGGTTGTCTGGGGTGATGCTGAGGTTAATGCTTTTTGTCCGTGGCACTTCCTTTTCATGTCGAGTTTACATTCCATGATCAAAGAGAGGTGTGAAGTCATGTCTCACTGTCGGATGCCTCTCTCTGTGCTTTTCTCTGTGTGTGTGTGTGTGTGTGTGTGTGTGTGTGCGTGCGCGCAGGTTTCAGCCGGCTGGCCTGGTGGAGAGGATCCAGGCCATAGCCCAGAATGTCTCCAACATGGCCATCAGAGTGGAGCAGATACTGCAAAACAGCATGGTGCAAGGACGAGGTACTTCTGTTTATACACCTGCGCTTAAATGGGACGGAGGCATATATGTTGATAAATAGCATCATGATTGTATACCTGTTGTGTAATATTCCATAGAAAGAGAAGAAAACAGGAACCGGCCTACTTCCTTGGAGGCATATTTCTTAAGACCAGCTGTAAACATTTATCAACGCTCAGTCAGTGTTGTGGCTCAGTAATGATTACAGGATCCTTACTATGTACTTTGGTAAGCTCAACTCAAGACCCAAGGGTGCAATTTTAACTCAATTTGTTTTAGTGCTAAATTCACCACTCGCTGCCTGCCGTTGCCTTTTTAGTTTGGAAACACACACACACACACACACGCTGACAGACACACACAGATTTAACACTAGCTGCTTTCCCAGTGACCCAAAGAAGTTTCCTCAGTAGCACACAAATGACTGAGTTTCAGTTTAACAACAACAACAACAACAACACAGAAAAAATGCCAACAATTTTAGTATGGAGAGCTGAGAGTTGCGGAGCATGCGGTGTGCACTCCCCCGCAGTTTTACCCGCTTTGATTGATGTCGAACCAGAAGGTGTTTATAGTGCGATATCAGTGAGTAAGTTCATATGGAAAGGTAAATGTGAGATGACCCAGCTGCGCTAAAACAAATCAAGTTGACGAGAAAATACTAGTGCGCAGGCAGCGCACTTTAATTTGAAGTCTTATCTGTATTTTCCTGCTGCCCTCCAACCCTGTCGACTTCTACAATTGTGCACTGTTGCACTTTTTAATCAAATCATAAATAATTCTGAGCTCTCTCTGCATGAGGTCCTTCGCAAAAACATGTGAGAAGGCGCTCACACGCCTTAATTCATTCATAAACATGAATTTTCACACTGGCACACACACACACACACACACACACACATAATCACCATTATGATCATTATTCTTCCTCCCCCTTCTCCTGCCCACTCGTTTTTTTTTTCCTCTCTCAGGGTAATTGCCCAACTCTTTACATGGGAGTACGTGAGCATTACATCTCTTTTGTTTTCCCCCCAGTGTGTCGCCAAGGACGGCGGCACGCGGCAAAATGAAAACGCCGCTGCTTTGTCTAATCACAGATGAATTGAAACGCTGCCGGCAGACTTTATTATCATACGACTCGGAGGCGATATTCATCTCATGGTCAGGCGCGCGTAAGAGGGGACGACAGGAGAGAGAGAGAGGGAGAGAGACATAGGATGTGATTAGAATTTCCTTCCCCTTCAGCTCCAATAAGGTTTTTACATGTTGTCTCACGGGGACAGGAGTCAGGTTTTCATCTAGTTAGTTGACCGCACTTTTAATTGTCGCTGCGGCGGTTGTTATTGTAATCATATTTGTAGGCGCTGCAATCCTTTTTGTGCTGAATGTTTTGAGTAGACGGAGAGAGAGAGAGAAGCCCCGGGGAAGACTTATGTGGAGAAATGTCTCTTTTTCATTAGGCAAATGGAAACAGACGGAATCTGGAGAGAGGGCAAATTTGTTGGTCTGGAGGGAGAGAGAGAGAGAGAGAGAGAGGGAGGGAGAGAGGGGAATGAGATAAAAACAAAAGAGCAGAGAGGGAGTGAAAAGACGAAGCCGCATCAGTCAGTAACCTCTCCCCCCTCAGCAGATGTAACTCCAGTCCTCTTTTTTTCTCCCCCCTCGCATCAGCAGCAGAGAGGCACTTAACTAAGTCAATGGAGCAATTAATGTAGTGAGTGCAGCCTGAGTGAGCAGACGTATTTGCTAGCGCGACCCCCAGGACAGCGGGTGAGAGAGGGATTGTGCCGCTTTCTGAGGCCCGGCGAATAGCGTGCACTGCAGTTAGAGCAGATATGGTGGGATACTGCAAAGGGGAGCGGGGGGGATTTATGAGCACCAGCAGCACATATGGCACACACGGAAAATGATGATGTTAAGGGAGAAGGAGCATATTGCCATAAAGTGTCCACAGGCTTGTGGGAAAACCTGTAAATGTGAGTGATACTGTAACCAAGTGGTTCTGAGGGCTGCTTGAAAACACCTTCATAGGCGATGGGTCAACAAGTTTAAGTTTGCAATTATTTAGTGAAAATTCATTGGAAAAAAATCTGGATTGAAGGGACTTTGATATCCGCCATAAGTTGCTAAATGAGCTGATGGATAATATTGCTGTTGGAATTCATTATCTTCACGGGCGAGTACATATTCACATTAAAGATACCCGACTCCCTGGAAACGATCGAAGCCTAGCGAGGCCATAGTGAAGCAGCAACACGTGCGATTAAAACACATATTTCACTCAGAAGAAGCATATATTCATTCATCATTTAAGGTCTTTGAGGAATAATCCATGAGATGTGCCCACTTTGTGTTTTTAGATATAGATATTTAGATAAGATATTTCCAGAGCAGTTACCATGTAGTTTGAGCCCCTCAGAATCAAAGAAACAAGGTCTTCTTTCTAGACCCTCCATTTTGATACTGACGTTCAACAATCATACAAGGAGAAATCCATCGTAGAGATTATGTTTTGATTCCTCAGGCAAGATAATACGTTTTCTCCTTTCGCTTCCTGAGTGTAAAAAAGCCAGACTTCTCTCGTAAAGCTCACCCTCCTCGTAAAAAATATTTTTACGGTTCAACAGCGAAAGTAAAATTTCACTGACTGTCTCCTCAGCAGTGAGAGATGGGACGTCGGGCCAGTGTGAGGTACCCAGAGACCCTCGTTTCCCAGACTGCCCTGGGAAAGTAGATGTGAGTGTCAATCTACATTTTTCACTGTGTATTTGGTTTGGTATATATAGAGAAAGTTTTAGCACCAATAATCCTCTATGACCTGCTGTTTGTCTGTCTTTATATGTGTGTGTGTGTGTGTGTGTGTGTGTGTGTGTATATACACCCTCCAGTGGATGCGTGCACGCTGGACGTCGGACCCTTGCTACGCCTTCTATGGTGTGGACGGCTCAGACTGCTCCTTCCTGATCTACCTGAGCGAGGTGGAGTGGTTCTGCCCCCCGCTGGCCTGGAGGAACCACAGCAGCCCCCCTACCCAGCATGCACAGCAGGTTAAGGCCGCCAAAAGACAGGTGAGGACGTTACACACAAACATGCACACACACACACACACACACACACACACACTACTGGGGCTACAGTACAAACAGCAGCACCCACTGTGTGGCAAGGCTGCCAAGAAATAAGTTAAAATGAATTACTGACATTCCAACACACACACTTAGACACACACACAAACACACAGGGTGCGTCAAGGCTGCCAAGAGTCAGTGAGAAGAGTGCAGTAAACACACAAACATACTCAGCGCTTCAAAGCTGCCAAGACACATGCCGGAGACCGGGAACAACGAACAACACAGGTTGGGCATGCCCCGACCTTCTAGATGATGGAGTAGTAAACTGAACTAAGATATTACAATGTCAAATCAAATCACCAATAATTGCCCTCTACTGCAACCTCAGCAAAGATGAAGCCTACTTACACTGATGAAAAAATATGAAAAGTGAACTTCAATTGTGATAGAAAAAAAATGCGCTGTTCAGGAAAGAATACCGCTTTTTAAAGAATCCTAAAACAAATGTATTATAGCTGACATTACCGAGTCTAGAATTAGGTTGGCAGTAAAAAAGATGGATTTCGACCACGCCGCCGCCAATCACCGAAGAAACAGCCTGACAGAGCAGATCGCTTAACACAACACAGTACTCCGCAGCGGCAAGGAAAAGAAACCTGCCTACACTTAGCCCGTTATGATTTAACTTACATCAGCTCTCTTGCCAGACTCCTAATGGGGCTGCTGAGTAGCACCTCAGTTTCTCTCAATGTGGCCATTATTTTCCCCACCACATCGTTTCTAGTTGATATCCACTGAAACAAAAGACAAACCAGTGGCTAAATATCTTTCCTTCTACAGCGGAAGCCAAGTTAGATTTGCGTGTAGACACAGCCCAGAGGTGATCTGGTTGCAAATCTGTTCAATTGGCCGTTTGTTCGCTTGAATCACCACAGGAAAAAAGAAATCAGTTTGCTAGCACAGGCGCTCTGCTATACTCTTCTTCTATAGTCGATGACCCTACTTTTTGAAATATGAACGTTGTGTGCCATTAACATTCACGCGAGGGTTCGGAGAAGATTGAATGTTTTTGCAAAAACAATTAAAACTACCATGACGCTTCAGCCCTATAATTGATAGAGATTAGAGTAAGGAAAGTGGATGTAAAAGCATTTTAGATGGCCGTTATTGCTTTCAGTTAATGGGACACAATCCATTTGGATAATTACGGGTTTTACAGAACAAAAGTACCACCCAAAACACTGCTATTCAACTTGTTGCCTGCGCATTTTCAGCTGTAGCTTAACATGAAATGGGGAAAGAAAAGCGCTCAAAAATGGAGGGAGAATAATAGCTTCTTTTGCCCCTTAGTTGCTGTGCAGCGACAGAGCAGAGTGTAAGCAGTCCGGCCCTATAACTACATGGTAGTTAACCTTCATCCGACCCTGTTCGCTCGCTACTAATTAACACAGGCTTGATCCCCCTCATTAGTATCCCTCCATCCTCTATTCTCCTCGCCCTGGACACACCGAGGTCATGGAGCAGGCAAAAACGAACGAGTCTGCTGGGTCGCACACACACACAAACACCACTTGTCGATGTCGTGTACTAACCATTTATTGTTTCACATGTTGGGCACTGTGAAGCCCTTAGAGACTGTAACGGTGATTAAGGGCTATACAGATGAATGTGATTTGATTTGATTTGATTTGAGTAGAGCAGCAAAGTAGAGTAAGATTAACTTAATTGTTCTTCGATTGATTGATGGGTGGTCCTGTATGCAGTAGCTCAGTGGGTACCAATGCTGACAGGCCACCCATGCTAAAAATGTACGCAATCATGGCCCTGTAAGGTGCTTTGGATAGACGTGTCATGGAAATTGTTAACTGCACACACACACACACACATTTTTTTATTTTGTTTTATTGCAAAACAGACATATATATATATACAGAGAGACATTGTTTTTTTTCCACTGCAACATGAACGAGACACACTTGATGAGTATTGAGATTTCTGATCAAGAGATAAATCAAAAGATTATTCTGGTATTGATAAAAGGGGAGGAGGGGATGGATGCAGTCAAGTGGATGCATGAAATCAAATGTGTGTGTGTGTGTGTGTGTGTGTGTGTGTTTGGCACTTTTCCCAATTACAGCAGTGCCTCTGTGAGTGCAACAATCCAGGCCATTGCTCATGCAGTGGCTCGGTCAGCTTTTCACAGTGTTTGTGTGTGAACACAAAGCAATCGCGGGAGTTATAAATAGGACAAAAAGCGATGCATGTGCAATATGCTGGTGTGTGTACAGTTTGAGCGTGGCCTTTAGACTTTATTTGTAGTGGCAGTAAGCCAGTGAGATTTTCAGGAGGTAAAGCAGAATGTGGGTGTAAAGGAAGAATGATACGCTCATCTTCCTCTGCGACCCACATGCACTGTGCCTGCATCCTGCACCCAAACAGGGCTAGTGCACAGGTTGATTTTCTTTTTCTCTCTTGCTCATCAGTTCATCAACATCAGTTGATCTACTAAAATGTACAGTTGACATATTTTCCTTTTTCACATTTCTTCCTACGTGCTCAGAGTTTCTTTCTAATCCAATACAATACATTGGCATCCCTATCAATGTGATAGCAGGTTCTCAAAATGAGTTTTATACTAAAAAAGTAAACAATCATAAATGGATACATAGAAAGTTGAATGAACTTCTTTCTCTCTCTCCTGGTCTTCAATCCCTCTCCTCCTTCACCCTATGTCTGTCCTCATCTCTCTGTTTCTTTGCCTCTCTCTTATTCTCCTCCCTCATCGCCTCCATCCCCTCCCTCCCTCATATCTGCCTTCTTCTGCTTTCTGTCCCCCTCTCTCCCCTACTTTGTGTCGATCTCTCCCCATCCCAGGCTGCCTTCCGCACGGACCTTTCTGTACTGCTGGACCAGGTTGGGACGGGCAAGGAGTCCCTCAGCTTCATGAAGCGCCGGATCCGACGCTTGGCGCAGCAGTGGGCAACGGCCGCCAACCGCCTCGACGCCAAGCTGCACCAACGATGGAGAGACCAGAAGAAGGTAAGAGAAGGAGGGGCGATGAGGAGGAAAGGGTGAAGGACGGGAAGGTGTTGAGTGAAAAGAGTGAATTAAGTCTTTATTCTTTAGCTGGAGATCAGATAGGATTTTTTTTTCTCCTGCTCAAAGGCAAAGCACAGCCATGAGCGTCACTAGTACGAGAGAGCAAGAGCTCAGAGGGTACAAGGGGCATTTCATCATTCTTGTTGCTATGCAACAAAGAGAAACAACTTGTATCTATTGTAACTATCTAATTAACGTTAGCTAGCTAACCTGAAGTACTAACAGGGATACAATTGATTTGCTCTGCCTGCTCTTTAAGAAGAGGATGAGAACATGCAGGATGTAGCTAGAGTTAACGTTGCTCACCTGTACTGAAACTGTAAGAGTTCATTATTTATGTACACTACTAAATAGATCTCCTAAGAGCTTTCATTTATTATTTACATAGCTTTACATTTATTACATGCCCAAAATACCAGTTATACCCTTCTGGTTCCAAGCCCTCGCTTTGCTCTCGTTCTGAATCAGGATATGAGAGAGAGAGAGAGAGAGAGAGAGAGAGAGAGAGAGAGAGAGAGAGAGAGAGAGAGAGAGAGAGAGAGAGAGAGAGAGAGAGAGAGAGAGAGAGAGAGAGAGAGAGAGAGAGAGAGAGAGAGAGAGAGAGAGAGAGAGAGCACGGCGGCCTGCACCAACGTTGAAAACCTGTGTAAATATAGTGAATGAAACCAACTATCTTCCTGATAGTTTCAGTTTCCAAAGCTCTTTTAATATATATATTATTTTACCGTGCTATAATATCATATTTTGTTTGAAAAGTGATGTTGAACTCGCACGTCATGTAAACCTAAGGGCTCAGCCTCACCACCCCATGTCACCGTCCATCAAATGCTCGCTGTGTGAGAAAGTGAGAGATGAAGGGGTATATGGGAGAGGAGGCGGGGAAGTGAGGACGGAGGGGAGGACCGACGATGATGAATGATGGGAATTATGACAAGTTGCCAAGCTCTTGCAGAGGGAGAAGAATAAGATAAGAGAGGAAGTGGAGGACAGAGGGTTGGGGGGGGGGTTGGCGTGGATGGGAGTGTAGAATATGGATGAGGGAAGGATTGATGGAGAGAAAGAAGCAGTAAGGCTCAGCTGGAGGAAACAGGCTGGAGGGGCAAGGTGCCTGCGGGCGTTGGGTCTTTTGATTAGGAAATAGGTGGAAAAGTAAAGTCAAGGGCTCCTGTCATTCGGTGGTTAAAACTTGTTGGAAACTTTTTCACAGCGCCACATACTGAGACGGTTTGAACCGGAGCGCTTTATTAAATTGCTCACCCTCCTCTGAATAGACGGATCATCTTTTAGGCAAGAAAATGATGATGAATGAATGAGTTGAACTGAGGAGGCAGATCCGGTACACACTCTGCCTCTTCTTTCCAAAATGTCTCTCTCTGCCCCCCATCTCTCCCTAAAATAAGTTAACAAGGGTAGAAATAGTCCTCCGTCGTCGTGATTGATGTCCTCCTTTCTTGTAGTGCGCCGAGGGGATTTGTTATCCTGTATCGCGGCTCCTCGGCTGCTAGAACAGCCTATATGCTTTACAACGTAACGCTGCTATCTCAACAGCAGATGTTCTGGTGTTGGGAAGAGTTAGCCATGGTTGTCAAAAGCTGTTTATCACCAATAATTAGGGATGGAAGTAAAAATGTGTGTATCTGTGCACATGCTTGTGTGTGTGTGTGTGTGTGTGTGTGACTGGTGATTGGATATCGTTGCTATAAAAGCCAAAGGCATTGCCTTACATGCATTACTGCAAAATGACAACTCAATCTGTTCTGGTCAAATTCTGCCTTTTGCTTGTTTAACGTTTAGCTCGCCGTCTTCCTTTTCTACTCTCTCATCAGAAGATTTATGGTTTTCCTAAAAACATGATATGAAAAATATGATTCAAATTACCTTTAGTCTTGGAAAAAGTAATTGTCTGATTTGAATTGACTCTGGCCTTGCACTTCCCCTACAGACTCCCCGCTTCCAATAGGAACTTTAGCATTCTGCTGGAGTTGGGAGTCTTTAAAATTCCAGCGGGGTTCTGTTGATTCAATTCTGCTCTCTTGTTTGGCTTTCTTTTTTGATTGTTTAAAGTGGATGTTTAAAAAAAAGAATAAATTGGCAGAGCAGAGAGGCGAGTAGGGAGGGAGGGAGAGAGAGGATTGAGAGGGAGCAGAAAGAGAAAACGTGAGGGAAAAGATCATTTTTATCCTCAGTGGCAAATGAAAGGACAAGGAGGTGTGGGTGCACGTGTGTGTGTGTGTGTGTGTGTGTGTGTGTGTGTGTGTGTGTGTGTGCGTATGTGTGCGGTGCATGCAAGCGACTCAGTGGCACCTTTTAAAAATGTCATTCACAAGTCAAATGCTAACCTTTACCTGACAGCGGCTGAACAGTTTCACTCTGAGGTTTCAGCACTCCTCTGATCCACTACATTTGAGAGATAGCCCCTTACAGTAACAGTGATAGCTCTTAACAGTGCTTACCCTTAAGAGGTGGTTGTATGCACCGTGCCTTGCTACATGAAGAAGTAAGCCCGCCTTAAATACGATGGCGAATTTCATTTGATTTGTGACTACGCTGCCTATTTCTTCAGTGCTTATGGAATTCATTACACTATGAATCTGCACTGCACTTTAAAAGCATTTAAGAGAATTCACCATGCATTTGTGTTTTCTTCAAAGCTGTTGTAAAACCAGTCCAAAAGGTCGAACAAGACGCGACCCGCTTGCTTGACTGTGTCCCAATGCGTCCATCTTTATGCCGTTGTGTACACATCCACATCTGCATCTTTCTATTTGGGTCGAGCGTGCACGTTGCGTGTGTGTGTGTGTGTGTGTGTGTGTGTGTGTGTGTGTCAGTGTCTGCCAGCGCGCACCCAACTGTTAATTTCCTCTTTCTCCGTTCGCCGCCCCGGAGAGCAGATTGACCTCTGGCTGATGAAGTGCAGACAGTATAGGAGAGATGGAAGGTGAAGCGAGCGGGAGAGAATAAAGAAAGAGGAGGAGCGAGGAAGAAAGTGGCCGAGGAAGGATTGGGGGAATATGACAGGAAGTGTGGAGGAGGAGTGGGGGGGAAATAGAGAATGAAAAGAAGACTGGAGAGGAGAGGAGGGAGGAAGAGGAGGAAGATAAGGAGATGGAGGGAGAAGGTGAGATTAAAGTCACAATGAAACAGCATTTTAGAGCCTCTTGCTTTAGACTTTTGGACAATCGATGATGGTATTATTGGTTGGAATTATTTTACGTACGCCTGCTGATACACCATTTTGTTTTTGTTTTGTTTTGTTTTGCTTCCTGTTTTCCAGGAAGCAAAAATAAATGGGATTTAGATTTTTTTTTTTTTTAAATGTCTTGCCATTTATCATTCAGAGAATCATATCATTGTGTAGAAAATTAGTTTACAAGGTGAAAAAAAGTCCTTTCATTGTGACTTTAAGGATAAGGTGAGGATGTTACTTGGCAGTGCCAGCTTGTGTTGCCACCCATGGCCCTCTATCAGACAGCTGTGACCTTCAGACCGGCTGGCTGAGGCCACAGTGCATGGACAAGCAGACACACACACACGCACACACACACACACACACACACACACACCCCAAGCCCTGTACTAACAGACGCTGAGGCAGGCATTAGCATTCTGCTGTCGTTAGTCTGTTAGTGATGAGTGGAGCAGAGCAATGGAGTGGTATCACATACTTTAGAGTCACTTCTACTCTCTTAAACATCTACACACCCAGGCGCACAAGGCTTTCACTCACACACACACACACACACACACACACACATAGCGTAAAACATAACTCACCTCAGCACATGAAAGACTGATTTTCTTTGCCACTCCTTACCCGGTTATTTCAATCACACAACAACATGGGAACAGGGAAGATGTCGTAAAAAGCGCCTTGATTCACGGCATAAATGTTTAGGGAGAGGCGTGGCAGCTGAACACACGCACCGGCAGACGGGGGGGGGGGGGGGGGGGCATCGTTGTAAAGGTGAGCGAGACATTTGAAAAGGATCGCGTTGTTATTGTACTTCCTCCGTCTGTCTCAGCGGGTTTGGCAGGTCTTTGTGTTCAATCCCCAGGGGGAGTGAACAGTAGAGAGTAGCTTTAGATCCTTCTGAGAATCCCTGAGGCTCTCGGGGAGTGAGCGAGCATCCACGTTCACAGAAGCACAGAAATGAGAAGACGCACACACACACGCACACACGCACACACGCACACACGCACAGCTTTCAGGGTGCAGTGATGAATGTCAGTGTCAAACAAAGACACGCAAACAAACAAAAACAAACAGTCAAAATCCATACGTACACACTCCCACGCTCGAATACACATACACGCCATCTGGGGAGTGCCGTAAGTCCACCGTTCAAGAGCTACTACCCTCTGTGTGTGTGTGTTCAGATCCCTAAGGGAAGCAGCTAGCCGCGATATAGCAATATATGAGGAAATACAGCTTTAGCTTCACAGTTATTCTCCCCGAACATGTGTGGCGAAACGGTGCAAACCACCCACACTGGTCTCTCTCCCCTCGGCTCTAAGCATCGATTTACACTGAGATGTAAAGGTTACATTTTCAACGCCGTTCTGATAGGCTTATGTTTCATTGAACCCCCCTCTATTCCTGTTCCAGTGCAGAAGAATTAACATTTGCAAATGGAGATGAATATTGCCTATTAGAGAGTCAAATCCCTCCTCAGCAGTCTAGCTACCCAGCAGCACTCCAAAGAGCACGGGTGCAAGTTGCCAGGTTTTGAAAACCCCTCTTACCTTTCTCTATTAACTCTCCATTTGTGTGCGGATGCCAGTTTTATAGAGTCGTTCAGCTTTGTTGCCAGTGCGCGATATTCCTCTCATTTATTTAGTGGTGTTATTGTGTCGTTGCCAGTATGTGAAATTTGCCTCCTTCTTTCTTCATTTTTGTGTGGTTGCCAGTGTTTGTATGATTCACCACCACCACCAAGCCAGGAGAACGTATAGTATATTAGCGCCATGAGTTCTCACTCTTACCATCTGCCACCCAAACTGTAATTAAATTTCACTTATCTTTTTTTTATTAACCGAAAGTTAATAGAGCAAGCTTATTAAATCGTGTGCACTTCTGCATGTCGAAGTGTGTGCACTTCTGCATGTTCGTTCGCGTGCATGCGTGTATTTGTTGACGCTGAACCCCGAAACATTATTAGACTGTGACTCAATGTGCGATGGAAAAGGGGAGGGAGAGGAGAGGGAGAAGAGGGAGGTGCAGAACGGCTCTAGGAAGCTTTTAATCATTTCTCCTACAGTTCAAAGCCTCAGACACAGGACACACACATGCATACAAGCGGAGAGAGAGCGAGATAGGGAGCAATCACCATCAAAACTTTCCAGTAAAGCCCACACAGTTGGTCATAAGCTCATTATATAAGTGGCGTGGTGAAAGTTGTGGGCTCGGCGTGCCAGCCGTATCAGCGGGAGGTGTTCATGCTGCGTTAGCTAATCAGGATTACTCAGCAGAGCAATGTTTGGACACGGCTATGTCTAATCCGCTATGAAAAAAGAACAAAAAGTTGCTCATTTCTCGGTCAGATCACGCAGTAGCTAGGTGGATGCGCACGACGGCGTTGTGGCCTGCGTGTGCAAAGTTGCAAAGTCCGACATGTCAATTTTGATTATTTCTACACGTGTTTTGTACAGTTTGAATACAATTTTCCATCGGGGGCCCGAGAATTAGTTACAGTGGTTAGCTGTACAGGCCTACTGTGCATGTGCAATGAGATGTAAAGTCTATAATGATGGATTTGCGCGTGTGCATGCTGTTCCATTGGAACATGAGGAGATAATTCACCGGGGACTTCGAAGAATTAGTTTTAGGTTCCCATAATTTCCAGCTGGAAGAGTCTGAAATTGTAATGATTCTAATCCTCAAACTAATTAAAGCAGTTTGTACTGCTAAAGCTTGCCAACTTTCAAGCTTTCTAACTTTCTATCGTACAGAATATTGGACCACCATCTTTTTACATGTCGTCTGTATGTACATTCAATAGATCTTCAGCCATATTATTTGACAGGGAAAATACATGTTTAACAATGCTATATACCTGCAGTAGTGGTGGTACTGTACTGTTTTACTGTGGTAGTAAAGGACACTGGTCACCCTGCTGTCAAGGTAGTGACCAAACAACAAAGTAAACACCACTTTGTATGTATTGCCATGGTACTTTTTTGTGAGCTGCAATGTCATCAAGTGATGCCTGCTCATTAGGCTCTTTAACTCCCCAACGCAATGCCTCCCTGTCCTCCCTCAGATCCTGATCCATGTAGGCTTCCTAACGGAGGAGTCTGGGGACGTTTTCAGTCCCAAGGTGCTGAAGGGGGGTCCGCTGGGAGAGATGGTCCAGTGGGCTGATATCCTCACCGCCCTCCACGTTCTGGGACACAACCTCAAGATCTCCATGTCTGTCAAGGAGCTGCAGGGGTGAGTCGTTCTAAAATGCTACACTAGTGCTGGAAGTATTTGGGTTGTTAGCAGTGGTTGATTTTGGGCGGGTTAGCATTGGTAATATGAATAAAGAAAGACTTCTTGCTAATGCACAGATTCATCAACCTCTTGTGTATCAGAGTAACTTGGGCTGAGACCCTTGGTATTTTACTTGCAGTGAGCGGGTGTTTGGTTTTCTCCACAGTAGACTGAGTTTTGAATCTACTATGTTTTGGAATGAGCCAACGCCAATGCAGTCCAGAAAATAGAACTAATTCTGCATCCAAACTGTGAGCAACTCGATCAACTGGAAGTCCATTAATCTCCTATAGAGAAACTATAGGTCATCAGTTGTCAATAGCCAATCGGATTTGCATCTCAAAAACACTTGCAAGCTGTGAGTTATTTTCATAGTTTTTCAAAATGTTTTGATTAATGCTACCTAATTAGCACTTGCTAGCTAGCTATATTAACTCATCGTTATGAAAATACATCCTGTTCGAAACTTTGTAGCTGCATGGGGTGAATGTGGGCTAACAGCATGGATCATGTTGTTGATGAAAACCAGAAAACCCTCAACATGAATAGGTATCAAGGAATCAATAGGTTTGTGTGTATTTGGCCATTCAGTGCCGTTTGTCCAGTTGACCAGCTACATCATGACAGTAGGGATGAATCAGGCACCTGTTTTGGTTTGGAAAGACAAAAGGGTATGGTTTGACAGATTGACAGATTGTGTTGTGACTCTGAGTGAGCGGTTTGATGGATTGGACCACCACTGAAGTACGGCACTTTCTATCTTTCTCATGTTCTCGTCTGGCCTAAGAATTGCTTTCAGAAATGCGATCACAATTGGATTTAACTTAATGTTTATTAGGATGCAAATTGGCCACCACAAAATGACCTGACATCAAGTGAAAACAAACAGTTGACATTTTACAGTCCTTGCTGTATCACTATGCTCTTGCACCATGACAGCAGTACGCTCTAATTACACTGCATCCCCAGATTAGGCATGAGGGTCCTGAGGTCCTGTTGGTTTATTTATCACTGTGTTACTCCCAAGTCGACTCACTGCCCACTTTCCTGTCTATGTGATGCCGGTGCTGTGTGTCTTTTTAACCCCCTGCGTCAACGCGCTAGCACGTTTCTGCTGACGCTTACAGCCGCGGAGCCAACGCGGATGTACGTAAATCTGCCCTGTTGGGAAAGAGCCCTTGGGGTCGTTCTATCCAGTCTATGGGATATATCTACTTCAGGGCCAAGACTGTGTAAATCACTCAGGTTGTCAACCGTCACCAGCCCCAAGCCAGTCCCGTCGTGATGGATTGCTAATGTAGCACAGTAGCCCCAGAATTATGAATAGGGGTGTCTTTTGAGACTCTTCCTAGGAGACGACTGAATCATGCTGGGGATAGGCAATGTCTTTGTTTAGCCTTGATTGGGCCAATAGCCTTTGTCTTTCTTCCATCGTTGGTCATTGCAATGACACGGGTATGGAGTATAGATCAATATAATGATGTCTACAGCGACCTGGCCGAACTGTACATTTTACATTGTGCACTGCCTGTGACAGCTCCCTCCAGTCATAGAAGAAATATTATATTAAGCCTCAGCCTTTGGCATTCATTTCGTAGACATGTAACACCTGAGAGAAATTTTATTTTTAAAAGACTACACAGGGATGAGTTCAGTTGTCAGACTTGAAACGGATGGTAGGATCATTTTTATCGACTGCCAGTCACAGTGGCATCTTGGGACCCGCATTCTCAAATTATTCTTTCTCACAGCCCAGGCCTTAATGTTTTTACGCAAACTGCACAGGCCAATCTAGAAAAAAAAAATACTTTTTAGGGTACTAACTTACCATGCATGAAGTATTATTTAGTCACTTGGAAAGGCTTTGGCAGCAAAAAGGAGCTTATAGCTTTGGATTACTTGGGGACCCAGTTTAATCTTACTTCAAACCACATTTGGATCCTGACTCAATCTTTTAAAAACACTGGTGTGAGAAATAGCACATCAACTCTGTCTCCTCTTGTCAATCTTTCCACATGGTTTTGCTGCAGGAAAGTGGAACAGCGCGGGGGTTATATAGGGTGTCCAATCTTTTTTGTTGACGCGTCACTTTTTTGTTTTTACACTTTTTATTTCCCTTGGTTCCTGGTTTCAGTAGGACAAAGAAAATTGAGTGTTAAGGTTCAACCAACGTGCTAATGCAATTTTGCTGTCACACTATTGTGAAAATGCTAAAAAAAAAAAATGCTCCTTTCATCTGTCCAAATGTCTTTATTGATCTTCATCGCAATGTGTAGAATGGCTTTAAACTTTTACAGCCAAGGTTTTTATACACACTGAACTAAAGGGTCCATTAAACCATCTCTGGGCAAATAGATGCCGACTAAAGGTGAATATGCCTGTTCTTTACCAGTGTTATTCACAATGTTAAGCCAATAATGGCATATGCAGCTAGTGATCCATAAGGTGGTCCTTTGTGCTGTCATGTCAACTGAATGCAGGTGTCTCTGCCATATTTCTTGGCTCAACACAAAGGCAAGGACGCAAACAAGCTTAAGATTTTTTTTTTCTCTAGATGACAGATTTGTGATTTGAAAAGCAACTGTATTGATTTTCTGTTTGGCAGCCCTGTGAATTACAATGGCAGGGGCAAATATGTGTATTTTGTGAAAGGCGTGAACAAACCAGACTACATCTCGTAGCCAAGATTCTGCTATATTTACTTGCTGATTTTCCACTTGGCCAAAGAAGGCAAAAGTGCCGTATGCACTGAGATGTTTGCTTTGGGCGCATTCGCTTCGTTTCATGGCCTCGAAATTACAAATGCAATCATCACCTTTTGTCACTACACAGATGGGAACAGGGGACGTCAGATGAGTGTTTTCATAGTAATTACTGAGCATCCTAGATAACACGCTGACTAGTCTACAATCAGCAGTACTTCACACAGAAAATCCCATAGATCTACACCAAAGCCATGGATTATTTCTACACATCTAATGTTGTTGTCAGTGGCATTGTGGTACCAAGCCAAAGCACTATACTGTGTTTAAAGCTGCACTAGGCAAGATTTCTATGTACAAATACAAGTACTATTATCCTAAATCACAAAGTGGGGCTGCATTAGAGAAAAGTCATATGTGATATGATTTATGCTTAATGAATTCCTTCAGACCTCCCAAATTTCAAGCAGTTGTCTCCTGCTGACACTTGGGGCCGATGATGTGCGAAGTTGCCTAGTAAAGCTATAAAATTCTACACTGTGCAGTTTTAATGGAGTTGAGACTGAGATTGATGTCTCTTCTAGTACTTGCTATTCTTGTTTGTCTCTTACAGTACTCTGTAAGAATATTCATCGACCATTAACTATTTCCTTACTCGGTCTCTCTCGCTCTCTCTCTCCCCGGTTATTGTCCTCCCCTGCAAACTTGTAATTCCTTCTTCATTCCCCTCGCTCCCTCCATCCCCAAGTAACAGTGCAAAAATACCTTTTAAGACGGTAAGTGAGAGTGAGGCGTTTTAAAGGCTTATTTTCTTTTTCCCCCTGAAGACAGACAGGCAGGCTGACAGACACAGACAGACAAATGGGCTGACAATCTGGACAGGCAGGCAGGCAGAAAGACGAATGGAAAACCAGGCTGGAGGAGAGGCAGAGAGACAACAAAAGCCCCACAGAGGCTGCTTAGTGCAGGTTGAGTCCAAGTACAGATTTGGAAACAGCCTCTTCCCTTCCTTGGGCTAAACACTGCCCAGAGAGCAACACTGAACAAAACGCGTCGAGTTAAAAGAGGAAGCAGTGGGTATAGGTGTAATTGACCACTGAGGGGATGATTGTGTTACTGGTCTGTAGTCTGTGCACTCTGGTCTGTAGTTCAAGCCTGAACAACATACCCCGCAGGTAACACATACACATGCACACACGACATATTTAGGGTGACCTATTGTGTCCGTTTACCGCAAATCTGCTTCCCTTGCCCATTCTGATGTTTAATGTATAGATCAGTCATTTATTGGCCGCCACGATTCCACTTCTTGTTTGTCTCATATTGTCAGTGTTGGCAGTATTGACGATGTTGATTGGCCTGCAACAGTCACATTTTGTGTCTTGCGACCTAAACGTGTCCCTCAATTATTCTACCGTCTATGACCCTATTGCTAATATGTGTAGTCTTTCTAACCTTCATGACTCTGTCTGATGTTGTTTGATTGATTTGCTGACTGCCGATGGTTGTACACCTGCTCACACTTCCTCACTGGGGTGTGAGGTAGCCCATGTCATTTAACGCTTTATGTTTTGATGAAGGTTTAGCATCAACATCTCATCTATTCAGCAATGTGTCTTTGCATAGACTGTGCACAGCTAAAAGAAATCGGGCTACATCAGCTACATGGAGTTAAAGTTATTTCATGCCATATAATGAGACTGAAACAGGCGGTAATTGTAAGGTGGAAAAGCAGGGGTGTGAAGGTTGGGGTGGCGGATGTGTGTATACGTTTGCTTTCAACTGACAGTCTGGGTTCAGTTGCCCACTCATGCAAAGAAGCGTTCTGCTGTGAGTTAAGTTTTCATTTTCAGCAAACGTTTTTCTTATTTAAACATAACCACAACCTCTAACCTTAACCAAATTGTTTTAGTTGCCTAGCTTTAACCATAAATTGACCCTATTTGCGGCAGGCAATGCATAGGAATTGCATTGCATTGAATCACTTCACACACACACACACACACACATTTGCTGCATGCTGCTCTCCCATCCTGTACAGTCAGTTGGCCATAAAAGCCCCTTTAGATATTTCGGTAACTTCTGTTTTCTCCTCCTTAGTCTTTGCCCTGCGTATACATTAATCATCTCGGTGTTGACGTGACGGTGGTGTTGTCTCGCAGCCTGCAGGTCATAGTGATACAGGGAATGATTTGATTTTAATCTCCCTCTCCTGTGACAGAGCAGAAACATATCTCAGTCCCCAGGCTGTCACTGTGCGGATGGATGGACTGATGAAGGAGCGTGTATGGAGAAGCCTGCAGGGAGGGAAGGGAGGGGACCGAAGTGCTGAGTCAACGTGCCACTGAAGGCTCTCTGTTGAATGGCGTCCCTTTTTGTTTTTGGGTCTCGGGTTGTCCTTCATTTATGCACAAAGCGCACATTTCACTTGCACGCCCATGCCCACACTTTGACTCTGACACACTCACACACACACTACAACTCCTCACAACAGCACACAAACCTGAGTTAATTCAACCTTTTGCATCTGGCGTTCTTTGCTGAGTGTGCACTCCTCTCAGTGGGGGCTAACAGTGTAGCTGGATGGAAATGAGGCTGAATTTAGTGGCAATTAGATTGGCGAGGCACCTCAGATGTATTACTGTCAGTGGGAGAAGAGACAGGGCTCCGCCTGCCCTGCATCTCAGACCGTGGTACCCCAGTCAATGTCATGCATAATGGTCAGCATCTTATTTCTTTATCCCATCACCACTATAATGAGACAGACAGAAAGACAGAAATTGATTTAAAGACAGGTTAGGACAGGCAGACAAAGGAAGGAAGGAAGGAAGGAAGGAAATAAGCAGAGATAGAGAAACCTGTTATGCTCAGATTGTGTGTAGAGAGGATGGGCTGCATGATCTCTGTTATATCAGTGAGGTGAAAAGGGCTGGAGAAAACCCAGGCAGTGGAAAGCCGAGATTAAAATGGCCTTTTTCCCACTGCAGGGCCCAGCAGGGTTTGCCAGGCTTACGTAATGATTGTGTAATGATTGTTCAGACATAACCAAAAGCACTTATTGTAAATCTGACAAATCATCTCCGTCGGTATACAATAAGGCCAAAGGTCAGTGGACACCTGACCATCACTCTTATATGAGCTTGCTGGACATCCCATTCTAAAACCATGGGCATTAATATGGAGTTGGACCCCCCCCCCCCCCCCCCCCCCACACACACACACACACACACACACACTCTTCTGGGAAGGCTTTCCACAAGCTTTTGGAGTGTGTCTGTGTGAATTTGTGCCCATTCAGCCAAAAGAGCATTTGTGAGGCCAGGCAGTGATGTTGGAGGAGAAGGCCTGGCTCGCCATCGGTGTTCTGATTCCTCCCAAAGGTTCAATGGGGTTGACGTCAGGGCTCTGTGCAGGCCAATCGAGTTCCTCCACACCAAACTCGTCTAACCATGTCTTCATGGACCTCGCTTTGTTCACAAAGTTGGAAGTGCCCAATTGGCTAAAATGTCTTGGTATCCTGTAGCATTCAGATTACCCTTCACTGGAACTAAGGGGCCATGCCCAAACCCTGAAAAACAGGGTGGGTGTGAGTTTTGGTCACATAGTGTATTAAGATGCACAGAGAATCACAGAAGCTGCATTTTTAGAGGCTAGTCCCTGTTTAACCAGAGAGAAAGTGTCAAAGGCATCCGATTTGATTGGACTCTCTCTTTGTAAGCATTTCAGCCTTCAGTTCCTCCTTTGAGTTTATTCCCTAGATTGCCGAAGGGCAAGGCTAACAGTATGAGGAACTCTTTTATGTACCATGCCATTAACTTGCGTAACTCCGGTTAATGTGTTTATTATAGGAAAGTCATGGTTAATGCTGTTTATTTTAATGGTGTTCAATGGATGAATGATTTCTGAATTGGATTGACTCTTTTTTTTCATACGGTTATCACGGCCAGGAAAACATTTTTATACAATATATGTAAGCATTCCGGGTAACAACAAGTCCTGACATTTTGTCCTGGCATCTTAGAGTCCACTATGGTTTCCACATAGATTTTGCCCCAAATACCAATTTATATTCCTGCTGAAGGCAAAACCCTCTACTCCCTCCAAATGTTGCCCACCTCTCTTAGCCTTTAAAGTTCTCCCCATTCTCTCTCCACGATTCACGCTCTCATTTCTCACACTCCCTTTCCATCTTTTCCACTCACTTGAGGTGTCAACTTTCACAGTGTCATCACCGGTGCAGGCCTTAGTTGCCATGGAGATCAGAAACCGGGCTTGTTAGGGGTTGGATGAGTGGAGGGAGACAGACTAACAGCCAATCAACACGTCCTGTGATGCAGCGGCGAGAGCAGGAGGAGGGAATCTAAAACCCGTTTGGTCCCCAACAGGTAGACACACAAAAAGTGGACCGTGGGCATGACGGGATGTGCTGATAATTGGATCGTGTGATTGGACAGATACGTAGCCTACAGCAGGGACTCAGATGTGTGAGGGTCAAGGGTGCAGATTTGGTCTAGGTGCTCTCCTGTCTTCCTCTCTCTTCTTCTCTCCTCTTGTCCTATTTCGTCTCTGCTCTCCGTCCTTGTCCTCACTATAGTCTGTGCAGAGAGCGTGGGGGTCTCCTTAATGCCCAACTAATCTGACACACTCCCATTACTCACCACTCCTGTCCAGCTTTACATGACCTCTCTCTCTCTCTCTCTCTCTCTCTCTCTCTCCCTCTCTCTCTCTCTCTCTCTCTCTCTCTCTCTCTCTCTCTCTCTCTTCATCTCCCAGACCATCTCGTTGTAATCCATTTAGTGTGTTTAGGGTCCCATGCCGGGCCAGAAGGTCCCTCAGCACATTAATCTCCTCTTCCCAGAAATGGGCGAAGGAGAATCAGACCCCACCAACGCCCTAAGACAACCCTCCTCTTCCTCTCTCACACACACACACACACACAATGCACTGTAGACACACATCAACATGCAACACACCTTCACACACACACACACACACACACACTCACACTCCTCTTCTCTCCATCTTAGCGAATTCTCTCTGTTTATATTTACTGGGTTTTTTTCTAGGTCGTGTTTGTGCACCGCCTCATTTGCCGCGTCTTGTCCTTGCAGAGCTTTCCTGTCTAATCCCGTTCACATGTCATACACACAAACACACTGTACATAAACACAGAACACACATGCACACACAGAAGCGCGCGCGAGAGAGAGAGAGAGAGAGAGAGAGAGAGAGGGAGGGAAATACAATTTAATAGTATCAGTGGATCAGTGGAACTGTAGCAGAGCTGTATTTTGCATTATAAAGGCAGACCTCCTTTCACATCTTTCTCAGTCACATAAACAGAGGCCACATCCAATGGGAGGGACAAATAGTAATAATAATCCGCAAAATTCTTCGTTGCTAAATTGTCAAAATGCCTCTCCACCGGCGTCACCCCGACAGCCTCCCGTCCATCTGTTGTAGTTTGTGATTTAAGTGATTCTGATTCTGCACACCGCTGTGGCGTCACGCCCCTCTCCTCTCTTGACCTCCCTGTCTCCTCCTCTCGTCAGTCAAACTCCCTCAGCCTGTCACATCCCGACAGGAATCTCAATCAATCTCCTACAATCTCAGTCCGTCTCTCCCAGAGTCAAATCCCCCCCGGCTGCTTTGAGACCCCCCCCCCCCCCCCCCAACCCCCACTGTGAGGTTAAGTTGGTGAACTGGGGTCAGTGATTCAGTCATAGACATCTCTGTTGCTCCTTTCCTCCTCATTTCTATTTCTACTTCACGATTGCTGAAAAACCAACATGAATCTCAGTCATTTGGACTGGCCATCAATATGAAAAGCCTGTAGTGACTGGTGGCTAGTTGTGCTCATTTCCTACATCTAGTCCAGTGGTGATTGTGTGTGTGTGTGTGTGTGTGTGTGTGTGTGTGTGTGTGTGTGTGTGTGTGTGTGTGTGTGTGTGTGTGTGTGTGTGTGTGTGTGTGTGTGTGTGTGTGTGTGTGTGTGTGTGTGTGTGTGTGTGTGTGTGTGTGTGTGTGTGTGTGTGTACATGTATATCTATTGATGTATGAGTGTGTCTCTGTCTTTCTGTGTGAAAGAGGGAGAGTGAGAGAGAGGGTGTGTGTGTGTGTGTGTGTGTGTGTGTACATGTATATCTATTGATGTATGAGTGTGTCTCTGTCTTTCTGTGTGAAAGAGGGAGAGTGAGAGAGAGGGTGTGTGTGTGTGTGTGTTTGTGTATGTGCGTGCGTGTGCATACTACTGCAGCAGTGATGGCGTGCAGTGACAAAACTAAAGGTCGTTTGCAACATGAGCTCATTCCTTTAAGTCTGCTGCTGAGATCCAGGCATGGCTTATGTAACACAAGAGATTACTGCAAAAAGAGCGATCCACCGTTGCATGATGCCTTGTAAAATTGGATTTGCCTTCAACCTCTTCCAGTTGCGTTTTTCTCTGCATGTCTTCGTCCTTGTGCAGGCTCTGTTTGACCATGACTAGTTTTCTTCTCTTTGTGGGCACTTTCTTTTGATCTCTGCTGTTGTTGCTTTCTTGCATTTCTTGCAGAACTTGTTCCTCCTGTCTCCCATTTGTTTTAGTTATACCATTTCATCTCTCTCTCTCTCTCTCTCTCTCTCTCTCTCTCTCTCTCTCTCTCTCTGTTTGTATTAAATGTTGATTGTGCCTGTGAGTGCTGCTGGTACTGTAAATAGTATTAATGGATGTGGGAGTAAGATGTATTGTATCCTTCCTCTGTTTTGTTGTGAAATGTTTCAGTAAAGAACATCAAAAGTCTTCTCTCTCCCGCTCTCTCTCTCTCTCTTTCTTTATCTCACTCTCCTCTCTGTCTCTCCCGCATCCTCCCTCCCTCTCTCTGCCTCAGCTCCTCCGCCCTCCCTCACCTTTTTCCCCATCATTAAAGTGAACCCTGCAGTGGGATTGGAGTCAGTGACCTGACTTCACCTCCCTCAGTCCCGCAGGCTCGCTACCAACAGCCCTGCCCCAAGCAGATCAGAGCACATGCGCACACACACACACACACACACACACACACACCCATTTAAAAACCCTAGTCTTGCTTTTCTCTCCCTAGCAATTAGGCTGTTATCACTTTCCTTACATCACTGCTTTTTGTATATGTTTTACAGTAATTCTGCTCTGTTCTTCTTCTTCTTTTTTTTGTGAAAGGGAACACCTTGCAGATTTGAGGGGGAAAACAACTTTTAAAGCAGCTGACTCAAAGGATTATTATACACTTGGCTGTGACTGTTGGGCAGAATCGTCTCCTATTAAAAAACATCCAAACTCTTGAGTTATGAAGGGAGTGTGTACTGGTGCTCTTTAGTTGGGAGAACCTGCTGAGGTGTGTGAAACTCTTAAAGAGACTAGTGAGGGAGCTCACTCCGTAAGGGAAACAGTTGCACATTCACATTAATCAGTGTTGGAAGCCGTGTGTGTGTGTGTGTGTGTGTGTGTGTGTGTGTGTGTGTGTGTCAGCTTGTCTCTTTGTTAAAAACTAGAGCGTGCAAATGAGTAGTACGCTCAGTCTGCATCCTTCTGTCTGTTTAAAGTATCTGAGTTAGCAGAAACAAACCACTAGGACTCTCCTCTCCCCTCCTCTCCTCTCCTCTCCCCTCCCCTCCTCTCCTCTCCCCTCCCCTCCTCTCCTCTCCTCTCTGTGCAGTTGGCTCCCCCTAAGCTCAAATCAATGTGCTTGTTAACAACTTCCCAGATTTTTACTGCATTTCATCACCCCCACCCTAACTTCCAACTCCGCACGCACGCACACACACACACACACACACACACACACACACTCACACACACAGAGGCACGTGCACTTGGTAATGACTTCCCTTATTGCCGTCTCAGATTTGAACAATAGAGGGGAAACTGCCGTGGCCCGTGGGTGACTTCTGTCTTTAGTTACTGTTGTTGCAATGACTTACAGCACCACATGACATTAGCTCTAATTGGACTGCACAAATGGGACTCGGAAATACAAGTAGGACAAACTGGTGCTTATGCTTCTTGGGCTGGTTTTGGCACTATCGTGGCGTGTTTGCGTGGCCCTGTGTGTGTGTGTGTGTGTGTGTGTGTGTGTGTGTGTGTGTGTGTGTGTGTCTTCTTGGTCTCCCATCCTTGCGAGAACCAGATGGAGTTGGCTACAATTTAGGGTTAGGGTTTGGGTTTTAAAGGTAAAGATTAGGAGTATGCGTAGGTTAGCCTAAGGTTTAACGTTAAGTTTAGTTTGGGTTTATGACTTGGGAAAATTCCATCCACATCCTCCTCCTGTGATGTATCACGTGTTGTAATTTACCCTTTTGTTGTATCCAATTCCCCTCAACCTGCCTCATCTACTTCTGCTTCAGTTAGTGATTCCTTACATCTCCCAGAATGACTTTTGGCAACCCCCAGAGAACATGGTGGACTTGTTCAGCTGTATTTCACCTGCAGGTGCAGAGAGCAATAGCAATAGTAACAGAAAGAGTGAGAGAGAAAGAGAGAGAGAGAGAGAGTTTCTAGTCGAGAAAAATGCAAAATGCAACATGTCTTGAAGCTACAATTTATTGTTGAACATCGGTGCAAAATGTTGGTTGTAGAAAGAATCTCTTGTTCTTTGATTCTGAAGGACCGACACCAAAACCTGATGTCTACCACACATTCACATTTATAAAAATGTTATCACATTTCAGGGATTAGCTAACACCTGTTAACGGTTCAGTTAGCCCAACTTTGTTAATGTCAGGCCACCGTGCACGCAGCCAGAAGACCTGTCTTTGACAAAAGATAGTTCTAACTTTACAACTTTTGAGGCTAACTTAAACTAGGTTAGGTGACGTAATGTGGCACAGAGAGAGATTGAGTGCTGCCTATGCAGTGTGGAGACTGAAGGCAGTTTCCATCACAGTCTTTACAGTACCTCAGTTGTCTGACTGGTCGGAGAGACGCAAAGGGAGGTCAGCCTTTTACTGGCTCCAGGGCCAAAACTAACTTGTCTCTAGCTGAAGACAGTCGGGAAAGAGTGTCTGTGAGAGAGGAGGCGGGGGGGGTGTGTGTGTGTGTGTGTGTGTGTGTGTGTTGCATGTGCGTGTGTGTGTGTTTCGTCATCCAGAGCCAGAGGCTGAGGGCTTTTCACTCTCTTCTCTCTGGAGAATGAGAGCGGGGGAGTCAAGTTCTAGCGGTGAATGGGCTCCAAGGCCTGGGGACACATTGAGCCAAACTCCGGTAAAACCAGCGCTACCAGCCATTCATCAGCCTCCTTTCCAGTTTCATTTCTACATCACATGAAGGTACAGGGACCTAAGGGAGAGACAAACGGAAATGGGGGACAGGAAAAAAGAGAGGTTGGAAAAAGTGTGCCGCAGATGATAAGAGTGCAACAGAGTAATAAAAAGTCTGAGTTCAGTAAAACAGAGGAGGATACGGAGGATAGTCACACAGTACAACCAGGCACTGTGTGACTAACTGCTTCAGTCTCATTTTGGTTTGTCACTTTGTCAGCTTATCAAATACATCAAATGTTTTCTTTACGAGGTGGATTGATGCTAGTATTTCAGATAGACCAGGTTATTGACTGATGGAGTGAGTGAAAGTGTGAGTGAATGATTGAACTGATGCAGAACTCATTAGAGTTTTTCTGGTGGGTTTGTGCATGACAGGAGCACTGTATTTCAGTGTGCCTAGGTTTCAGGATGAGGTTGAATGAACTAAATTCATTTCTGGGTTAAAAAAAGATAAGGAGTCATGGTTTGCAGTTTGGTACATGTTGACTCACTTTTCACAATAGAGTTATGGTTAGGAAAGTGCAAACTGCAGTACTCAAAGTTACATGTGGCATGCAAAATAAAACTAACTGTTATATGAGGTAGTACATCATTCAAAAGGTTCATCTTATGACATTACATTAGATGTTTTTCCTTCTTGAATTTTAGTCACTGCTGCATTTTAAGTAAAATGATGATTATTAAATGAAACAAAAAATAATTATCATGGTCATTTCCTAATATTTGGATTATCCAAATGGCAATAAGCAAAAGTTGCAGCAGTATTTTTGAAATAGATCTTCAGACCCCTCCATCTTGGTTATGAAAAACGGCCTTTTTCTGTACTTTTCTGTATGTGGAGGGCGTATTTTGAGAAGTCATCTTGTGATTTAGAGCTGTGCACTTTGTATGTAAGCACAACATTTTGAGTCTTAAGTTAAGATTTTGGCACATTTTGCTCTTTGCACTAAGAATTTATCACATTACGAAGATTGGGCCAAAGCCATCGTAAAACACTATTAGAAAATAGATTATGAACCCCTTAATGGTTCTCAGTTCAATGGCGCAGTGACCACTCTGGCTGATAAATTAGTGTGGAGCACCTGCCAAGGCAGCACATAGTTATCAATTCTGATGCTGGAAATGTGTAGCCATGCATTCAAAGAAAATATCAAAAAAGAAAAATGCTTACCCTTTGCTACATGATAAAACGTATAGTAGATAGTAGCTATAAGATTATACCGCCATTAAAAAATGGGGTCGTGAACCGACTCTCATCCACAGTTCCCTTTAGCTACCATGACAGCGTTTGTTTGTTAGCAGAACCCTTGTTATGTCTACTTTCATTTAAAACTGAAGACTGCCAAAGTGAGCAAAGCCAAGCGTAATTGTGTTTCATGTCTACATTCTGCGCCTTGGCAGGCGTATATGGAGTACCTGAGGCTGCAATATCTTGTTCAATGATGCTGTCGATGTCTCTCCTTCCTAATGGCTTAAAGAGAGTCAGGCCGTCAAAGCCGGGCTCCACCTAATGCCGGTGCAGCAGATATTACTGTGTCCTCTCGTTTCCTCACCGGGAGAAGATTGGGCCATTTTAGAGCAGCCAGCCTTGAAATTAGGCTGAGCGTAGAGAGGTTTTGATTCAATGAAGACTAAATAGATTGCTGTCTTTACTTTCACCTTTTTGTTTGATCTCTCACTTTCTCTCACTTCAGCTTCACTTCTCGTTTCTACTTGTCTCTGGTTTGCGCAGCATTTTTAGCTCTCTCTGGCAAGACTCTGTTTTGCAACTTTTGTGAACATCCGGATGAGGAGAATCTGTACCTCGTCTGTGCAGATTTCCCCTTTCCTACGCGGCTCTACATGAACTGCAGCTGTCACCGTCACAGAATCCCCCGTGCTGCTGCATCGCTGCCGTACCTTCGCTCAACCGCCGAAGGAAAAACCATTCGGAAAAAATTTGCTCGGTTGTAGTGCAGGACAGGTGCCAGGTGGGTTTGTCCTCGATTAATGATGCCACTGTAAAACTCTGTTCTGCCAGCCGTCGTGTGAAAGTCTATTTTCAGCTGTTATTCAGTCAGCTGAGGGCAGTTTCAGAAGGTCGATGGTCTCCAACGCAAATCAATTGAAATTAGTTCTCTCTGTTTGCGCTCTGCCCTGTCAGCAGGCTAATGCTAATGAGCTCACTTGAACGTGGCGGGTGTGCAGGGCGGGGGCGGCACTTTCCATCCACTTCACTTTCGCTTTGTGCGTGTGTGTGTGTGTTTGTTTCTACACACATCCCCACGTACAGTGGTGGCCAAAATTATTAGAACACCTGACAGATCTGAAAATATTAAACATAAACATGATTTCATTTCATAATGTTCATGAAACATGCAGATGGTTGCTCTGAGCACAACAAATATCAGATGAAGTGAGTCCTACTGTTTTTATCCACTTTTAACTTTAATATTTGGTATGTCCACCTTTTGCAGCAATTACAGCAGCACATCTCTCTGGCATAGTGTCAATATATTTCCTGAGAACTTGAACACTAATGTTATCCCGCCTTCTGCAACTCAAGCCAAAGGCTTTCCTTTGAATGTACAATAGATCTGTCCAGTTTATTGTCCAAATAGGCCTAGCTTGTTTTTTGTAAGGAAAATGACGTAAACCTCCTTATGATGGCTCTATTCTATGGTTTATAGAGCATAATGATGACTTTGTATATATTTCATTCGTTTTATGGGTATTTTAATGGCCAATTGAACAAAAACAACTGAAACCTCTTAAATATGCCAAGTGTTCTAATAATTTTGGCCACCACTGTATGCGTGTTCACTTTTACACTTGAGAAGGGCTTGCATCTGCCCCGTGCACCACTTGTATAATAGCCTGTTCTGTCTCATTCCTTCCCGACTCCTGGTGGCAGGTTGCAAAGTGGATTTATCAGATCTGCACCATGTGCAAGAGCGTAGGGATACGTACTTCTGCCAAAGTATCTATTTACACACTGATATCCAACCATATGCATTTTGAAGTGTGTGTGTGTGTGTGTGTGTGTGTGTGTGTGTGTGTGTGTGTGTGTGTGTGTGTGTGTGTGTGTGTGTGTGTGTGTGTGTGTGTGTGTGTGTGTGTGTGCGTTTTCATTCCCCTTGACGACCTCCTTCACAACCAATGCCAACTCTTATTCTTCATGATTTAGTGGGATTTGATCAAAAGTTGCTGATGAAGGGAAAAGAACGGGGCTGCCTGCCGCCTTGGGAGACGAAGCAGGAGCAGGCTTCATTAGCAATGTATGCAGATGTAGAGGAGAGCGGTGTGTGTGTGTGTGCGTGTGTGTGTGTGTGGGGGTGTGTGGGTGGGGACGTACATGCCTGCATTTGTGAATTCACATACGCCCAGAGGCCAAAGCCGCAGCTTGGAGGTTATAGAAGTGTATCTCCTGTTCTTATTATCTCGTCATTGTGTTGCTGCCTGTTTTTCTCTCTCTCTCTTTCTGCCTCTTAATCTTTCTGTCCAGCGTAACCTTCTTTTTTCTCTTCTTCCCCTCTCCCTCCAGCTTTTTTTTTCCTTCCTGTGACTGCCCTCCCTTTGCATCTCACTTGTCATTTCTCCTTCCACCTTCTTCCCTCCCTCCCTCTCTCTCTCTCTCTCTCTCTCTCTCTCTCTCTCTCTCTCTTTCTCTCTCTCTCTCTCTCCACTGTAGCTCTTCGTCTGAGAATTTTATTATCTCTGACAGAGAAGGAAGGTTGAATTTTTTTCCCCTCTTTCTCCTTTCATCTATTTCGTTCTCGCCTCCCTCCCCTCTCTCTCTCTCTCTCTCTCTCTCTCTCTCTCTCTCTCTCTCTGTTGGTGTTTATGATGCCTTGCGGCTGCCTTATCTAGTGCACCCTGCCTCAGCTGATAACTGGGGCCTGTCAACTGCTTCCAGCGCCACTGTGTATATGTGTGTGTGTGTGTGTGTGTGTATTAGTCTTAGTGCATGTGTTTTCATGTAAGTGCATGTGAGTGTTTGCATGTACAAGTGGGTGTGCAATCGTGAGTGTGTGTGTGTGTGTGTGTGTGTGCGCGCGCGCACATGGGTGCAGAAGAGAAACATTGCCAATACACAGACAGACTCCCATCCTCTGGGTGTAATCAGAGGCGGATGTAGAGACAGATGATTACATGGGTGTTTGATTAGTGTGTGTGTGTGTGTGTGTGTGTGTGTGTGTGTGTGTGCCCTGCTATCATTTGATTGAGCAGAGAATTAAATGCATGTTGAGCTATGACAGTGAATACTCCCACACACACACATGCATACACATATACACAAACACCCCTCAGGTGACTTCTTGATGTGCAAAGTAGACTCCTATTCCTGAAATGGGAGCGTTACGTGTCACTTGTATGGCTGCCTCTGGGGCCCAAAAAGAAGAGGATTGCACCAATCTTGCTCAGAGTTGTTATTTTGTCTTCAATGATCATTTTCAAACAGTGTTAAAACAGAAACTTTTGATGTTACCTTAGGTTATCAGTTATTCTTTCACCGTTCAGTTTCTGTGATAAAATTATTTGTTTTGTAGGCAATCAGGCATTCCCTAATTATAATTCCTCCATTCTCATTTTCCTCAGAGCCATCTATCAATTGGGGAAGGAAGATAATTACATTTGTGCTTTCTGAGTTGCCGTGCTTGTTAACATCCATCCCACCGTGAATAAAAGCATTAAAGACGGGTCTATTTGCGCCTTTTGTTCTCTTGACTCGCAGGAAAAAACAAAGTTTTTTGAAAGTATTGGAAAGCTAATTGGAGAGCGTTGTCTTCCAATCTTTGGTTGTCGTGGGATGTGTGAATGAAGCTTTCGCCCATTGCCAGTTTACAGTTATTTGCTTTTATCTTCTTTTATCTACTTTTTAGTTTTCTTTGGCACGGCGAGGACTGAAGACGTGCATAATTAATAATTAAATAAAATGTGTGAATAGACAAAATGTCCACGTCTAAATTGTTTAAACTAAGATAGAAAATGAAGAGAATATCACGCTAATGATACTTGCCTACAGTGGTAGCCATTGTAGAAGTCCCTCTCTATGCATTAGTGCTGTGGACAATTATTTCTTATGATTAGTATTGTAATACAAAACTGCAGTTCCCAAGCTATTCCTTTCAACAGCTCATAGGAGAGTAAAACTTGAGAGTGCAACATGCCCTCGGCTTCCTTTAATACGGCTTCATCTGTATGTGTGGGAGCTTGTATTGTTTTCATTTCCACGCTGAGAATCTTTCTCTGAAGCAGGACGCACACCAAGGCACAAGCACACGCGTCACAGTCCCAGCTGTTGGCTACCGTCCCCTTCTCACTGCGGACCCTGTCCTAGCCTCTGTCAGCCGGGACAGTGGAGATGACAGTGGCTGACAGCACTGATTAGAATGCCCTTCAACCTGGTGCGCGCATGCACACACACACACACACACACACACACACACACACAGTACAGAGCCATTTCGCAGACAAGTACAAAGGCAATGGCACACATCCCTATGGCCGCTACGGATCATCTAATCTCTCAGAGCTGCCAGTTTAGGGGAGACCCTTCACCTCACACACATGCTTAGCCAGCTGATATGTTAAAGCACACACACACACACACACACACACACACACACACACACATACATATTGGACAAAAAGGACAGAGACATAATAATACTCTACACACATGCTCCTACAGTGACCAACACACAAAGGCAGCGAGTAAGAGAATGAAATAGCTATATTTCTACAACACTATACCAAGATCATACACACACACACACACACACACACAGACACACACACACACACCACATACACATAGACCCATGGGCAAAACGTCAGATATTAGTCCTCCACAAGCAATACGCTGCCTGTTATTGCACACTTTGTGCTTTTGTGCTTCAAATCTAACCCTGCTAAATTGCTCCTGAGGAGATCAATGCAGTCGTGCGGTATTGAACGGGATGGTTCCATGCACAGCAAACCATAACTAGGAACAGTATACAGTGGCATGTCTACACACATGCAGTATTGCACCATGATTCCATTGATTGTTTACATACTGCATACACCATATACACAAAAACATGAACTGTTGACTTTAGGGCTGCCTTTGGAGACTGAGCATGATAACGACATTGGACTGTGAAGGCAGGGATGTCGTGTCTGGAATATAAAGTGTATTTCAACCTCTTAGCTCCACTATGATGTTTTACGCAGGATGTACGGTCCCTCGTGCCCCTTATTCCACAGTGAGCGTTTACTGTACATAGAGGCTTTATTTGGAAGCCCAAGGAAAGGGTTGAGCACGGATAAATCATCAACGTTATCAAGTGGGCAGCTCCCATCAGAGTTGTTTTTGTATGCGGACCAAAACACTTCAGTATGATTAATGACTGCAGTGAAAATATTGTCGTGTCCTACAGATGTCCTTGTATTTCCAATTTTGCCCTTTTTTTTTTTTTTATTCTTTCGACAGCGGACATCACCCTGTAGAAAATGTTTAATGATTACTGGACCAAGCCAAACCACTGATACAATGTGGTTCAATTACATGAGCCACATTGAGAGAATCAACTGGTTTTTTTTCTGCAGGTTCACCCGACAATCTGTGGTCAGAGAATTATTTGAACAGGACTGACAGACCGTACAGATTTTGAATGCTCATTCACTGAGCATTAGTAAGGAAACACGGTCCTAAGCTGGCCTCCTGCCCTGCCTCACTCATGTACTCTCATACTGTATGGTAAAGCTGTGTGTGTGTGTGTGTGTGTGTGTGTGTGTGTGTGTGTGTGTGTGTGTGTGTGTGTGTGTGTGTGTGTGTGTGTGTGTGTGTGTGTGTGTGTGTGTGTGTGTGTGTGTGTGTGTGTGTGTGTGTGTGTGTGCGTGCGTGCGCGTGTGCACGCATTCTGAGGGTTCATTGACTAGACGGTAGCCTGGAGACGAGCACCCTGGGTAATTGGGCTCCTGTTTGGTCCTGCATGGCACTGGAATTGTGTCTGGGACAGCTGCCATCCTAAATGCCCTTGTGTGTGTGTGTGTGTGTGTGTGTGTGTGTGTTCCTCATGCTGTGTTTCCGAATCATTACATGAATTTCATTAAATGCATGTTTCAATATGTTGACATACCAACAATGTCTGCTCTTTTCTAACAAGCCTGCTATTGCCCATTTCTACCACCATGGCACAATATAATTAACAGGACACCCAATTGAGTTGACCACCGCTGTGACCCGTACAGGGCATGGGCAGCGTGTTTCTACCTAGCCTCTATAAAAGGGCAAATTCGCTGGAGAGTTGCAATTCAGCTGGGCTCTGTACAAATATACCGAGGGCCACGGAGTGTCAAATATGGCCGTTTACTGCAATGTCATCCGCCAGAAGTTCTTTTTCGCACGCTGGACAAAAGCGAAAGGGGAGGGAGA
Source organism: Hoplostethus mediterraneus (assembly GCA_034670385.1). NCBI lineage: Eukaryota > Metazoa > Chordata > Actinopteri > Trachichthyiformes > Trachichthyidae > Hoplostethus > Hoplostethus mediterraneus. Next base: position 1,321,914 of record JAXDDW010000080.1, read on the forward strand.
CTGTGTCAAGCAGAAACAAATCATAGCGCTTCTCATTGTCGCTCCTGCCCGATGCGCTACGACGTTACGAACGGCCGCCAAAAAGAGTCAGAGGAATGAGCTGCCGATGGAAAACGAAGAAACGGGGAGTCGTTTGTATTCTGTCTCGCTGTTGTTCTCTCAGTTAATAGACATTGTGGTCTCTCGCTCTCTCTTTCTCTCTCTCTTTCTTCCTTCCTTCTCCTTTTTTCGCTTCCCTCTAGCTTTTGCTTTTATCGCCTCCCCTGTCCATCTCTCCCAAAATGATTGTCAACATTAGGGAGATTGAACTGATGCTGTTAGCATTACTGCAGTTATCTAAACACACCCCCCCCCCCCCTCCCAAGACACACTGTTATGACAGGGAGGCAGACAGCGGAGACTGATAGCCATCTGCAGGCAAACAAAAGGCCTGACTGGGCTCCGGTGCTGCGTAATGAAAATGGATTATACACATTATAATATTGCTGGCTTTCCTCAATGAATAACCGTAGATGGTCTAGTATTCATCATGAAATACTGCTTATGATGGATCGCTGAGTGTGCATATGTGTGGGTGGCTGTGCGATGGCAAGCGCTGATGAGGGTCTAGATGGAGAGATGGAGAGATGGAATGAGGCTGGGTATGATTGATATGGCTAATAAATGACACTCTGATTTCAGGGCTGACACGGCCTACTTCAGCGAAATGCCCTCCCCTCCCTCTCCACCTTCCCCGATGCCATCTGATTATTTTTCAGCCTCTGGGTATTAATAATTGAACAATTTGTATAACAAACCCCCCCCCCCCCCCAAACACACACACACACACACAAAGCACCAATTGTCACCCTAAGGCCTCTTGTCCTTAAATCAAGGGTGCTCCTCTGTTTTGTTCATTCCCATAGCAATACACAGGATCTGATGTACCTGTTCATTGTTCTATTATGGGAGAGGAAATAGGTTGTGGGCGAGAGCAGGTATGACATTAGGGTTATCAAGTGGGCACCTCCCATCGCAAATGTGTTGTTGGATTAGGCTCACAGCACCTCCAGAAGGCTACGTTCTGGCATCCCAGCACCACCGAACCCAAAGCAACAACGGTATCAGCAACGTTCCTCGTCCACACCTCCCTGCAGCTACACCCCGTCATTCCTAACCTCACTGTTGGGCTTAATAACAGCAGGCTAATGTCGAGAGCCACGATGCGCACACACCGTGGTGTTTGCTCAGTTAATTGGAGCAGTGAGACGTGCTCTCGGTTGTCATGGAGACTCCTCTGGGAAACAGACAGACAGACAGACAGACAGTCAGTAGCCCTACAGCAGCAGTATTACTAACAGTTATATAATCTACAGCCTTAGATATAGGACTACTTGCCTTTCATCTGTCTTTGTTGCTGGATTTCTCTGCCTCTGTTGCTCTCTCTCTCTCACACACACACACACACACACACACACACACACACACACACACAGGAGACAGACACAGACACTCATTCTCTAGCTAAAGGCTTACGATCTTGCTCTCTGTCCCCCCCCTCCTCTGTCTGCTTCTCACTGGAGGCTCCTATTGCCATTTGGTGGTGTTTTCATAGATGTACTGTGTGAGTTACTTCAGGTGCGTGTTTGTAGTTTTGAACAGTGCCACTGTTTTGGTAAATCACTGAGCGACAATGAAGCTTGAGGCATGATATTCCCATTAACGTCTTGCAGAACATGTCCATGGAGAGCACTTTACAAATATCACTGTAGATTCAGACCCACTGTTTATCTTTTATAGAACCAGTTAAATCAGAGTGTGATGCTGGCGATATGTTACCCTAGAAAGCGAGGCCTCATGGTGAGGTTGGAGGCAGTTGAGTGTTTGGCCCATTTGTGTTACATTCACAGCTTAAGCTTCAGCATTAATGAGTTGGACAACAATTGCAACACATACAGTGGCAATTTCTGTCCAATCCAGTCATCAAGAGTCATCAAGTCAACAGTTAAAAGTCAACAACAACTCACAGCTATTTGAATCAAAAGGAGCGTGCTGTAATTGGAACAAAAGCCTCCCCCTCCTTACTGGCTACAGTTTTTGGCGGCATTACAGTAGAGTCTGGCTGCAGCACCAGGGTAGGGCTTTTGCACAATTATTAAATGTTTTTCTTGCAAGTCTGAGTAATGTTGTAGAAAGCTATACTTTTCACTATCATCCAACAGGCCTCTTTACCTATGAGAGCTCTCCATAATCTATAATCTATAGGAATGGAGAGAGGGAGGTGATACCGCTAATGGACTAAATGCTAACGAGGGGCACCAGACTCCAGGCAAAGTGCACACTTGAAAACCCATCATGGTGATTCATAGTGTGTATGAATCACCATGATGGGTTTTCAAGTTGGGCTTTGCAAACCGTTGATGGTAGGCATTGGCTAAAATCCTTTGATACAGCGGATGTTGTCCAGTGAAAAGACAGAGTCGTTGCCGTTCTTCCCTTGAGAGTTTTTCTACATGTTTGTAATCTATATATTTCTACACACACACACACACACACACATGTGCACACTCAGACAGCTTCATTGATCTCTTTTCCTTTTCACCTATTGTCTAACACTGGCAAACTTTTTTCATACTTTTCCATCAAACCCTTTTATCCCAGCACTTACAGCTCTGTTGTCTGATAGTGGTTTTGCGGCTGCCGGCGCAGCAGCTGTAAGTAAGTGTAAGTGCTGGCTTGTGAGACTATTGAATGACCCTTTTGATAAGCACTCCAGTCAAAAAGACTCCCAACGTAAAACTAGCATAGTGAAATGAAATTCACTAGGGGTATTACTTACACTTCAGTTTCCATTAGCCTTTGGCCTCTTCTGTCACAGGAGGGCCAAAGTAAAAGCTACCAGACCGCTCACAGGTCAGATGTCCAATAGCACATCTGTCGGCTCGGTAACAGAGAGCTCCTTAGCCAATCAATGGGTTGAAACTGAGTCAAACAAGGAAGTGGAACTGGACACGGGACTCAGAAGTACATCTCTTTGGTTTGGTGTGTGTGTGCGCATGCGTGTGTGTGTGTGTGCAATTGATCTTGTGTACCCTGAGAATGAATGTGAAAATTAACTGCAAAACAGAGGTGTGTGTGTGTGTGTGTGTGTGTGTGTGTGTGTGTGTGTGTGTGTGTGTGTGTGTGTGTGTGTGTGTGTGTGTGTGTGTGTGTGTGTGTGTGTGTGTGTGTGTGTGTGTGTGTGTGTGTGTATGTGTGTGCGTGTGTGCGTGTGTGTGCGCGGACAGACAGACAGACAGACAGACAGACAGACAGACATTTGGATCACACAAGATGGAGATAGTAAAAGATTGTATACACACCAACAGACTCAAGCACATCACACACATACACAGCATCAATACATCTTTCACCCTCTCAGTTTAAGTGTCTCTCTTCCCTTTTTCTCTCTTTCTCTCTCCTCTCCTTCACCCCCGTCCCCCGTCCCCCGTCCCCCCCTTCCATTGGCCATCTGTTGTTTTTGTTGTTGCTGTTACAAGATACAATTCAGCCAGGTCATTACAAATTCAGCTCTTTTCATCCTGTTTGTTTGAATTATGTTTTACCAAGCCAAGGGCCTCCCTGGTGCCCCTGGCTTGTACTTTGATTGAACAAAGCATCGCCCATGTGATCAGCAGACAGACTTTTCTTTTTCATCCAACTTTCAGTTTAAACCCTATTTCAGTTGTCACTAAAGGGAATTAGACCCTTCACTTTGATTTGATCAAGTCCATGTCCCCAAATAAAGGGAAGTCTTACAATGTTTTATATCAACTTTGGACCCAACATCTTATTTTGAAGGGCTATAATGGTCTATCATGGTTTAGTACACAGCACAGGGAGTACCTGTGCATCACATTAATGTCTGCTTACGTAGGAGCACGTCGTCATCATGTGAGCATGTCGGGCATGAAGTCACTTCCCACTGCTTCTCACTACTGCCTCAAATTTTCCAAGTGTAGCTTTAAGGCACTGAGGATGAAAGAGTCCACTAAATGACATATGTTGACTCATTATGAAAATAATGTGGCAATAACCAACTCCTGGGGCTGCTGAGCCAATCATTCTACATACCATGTAGAAAACGGTTTTGATACCCATTGCTCTCTACTCCCTTTCCTGTCTAAAACAATACCTAAAATAGGAGATCTTCCCGGCCGCTGTCGGGACGTCCTGGTGGCTCGGCCGGGTGCATTCCACGTGCTGGCGGTGTCACGGGACTGAATCCATCTCACATCTTTCTTTCTCTGTCCTGTTTGTCTCCATAGTGTGCTTGTATAAACTGTGTGTTTATCTGTGTGTGTTGCAGGTTCCTAGGCGTGCCCCCAGGAAGAGGCAGTTGCCCGCTGACCGGCCCGTTGCCCTTTGACCTCATCTACACCGACTACCATGGCCTGCAGCAGATGAAGCAACACATGGGGCTGTCGCTCAAGAGACACAAGTTAGTGGAAGGACACCGTTTTTTGAACGTTTGCTGCCTTACCTGTGCATGGTTTCATTCATTTGAGCGTGCGGAGGTGTGTGTTATCGGTATATGTGTGTGCGCCAGTAGTTTTCCAGGAAGGCAGGTTTATTTATGGCCTGTGTTTATGGATTCATTATGGTTGGTAATAAGGTGGTACAGCTGGTGAAATTCACACGACGTCAGTGAAACACACTGTTTCTGTCCATCTAGCTAACAAGCTTTCAGAATGCATTGTCTGTCAAACACACATGAATACACATGTTGTGACGTGACACACACATACATACACAGGCATACACATAGTCGCATTGCGCCACCTGTCATACACCATTAGTCTGCACAGCAAGAACAAGCTAAACATCACATGTAGTGCAAGCTTGGAGGCATTGACGCACACACACACACACACACACACACACACACCAGTGCACCAAACACCAATCAAACCCTGTGTCAGCAGCTTATTATTGCTGTTGTTTGAATGTATTCTGAGGCTTACTGTCAATAGGGGGGAGGTGGTTAAACAGACAAAAAGAGACAGTGATCGAGAGGCATGAATAGGAGAAGACATCTGCCTCATGAGAGAGAAGAAAGATGAGTGAGATGGTTAAAGAGAAACGGCCTGAGAAGTTGTTGTTTTTTATTCTGCAATTATAAAAGTGTGCTTACAGCTTGGTGATGGCTTTTGGCATTGCTACAACGATGCAACTTTGGAAACTAGGTCGCGACAGTCATGAGACCAAGGCGACAAAACAAACAAAGTGAAATATTAACCCAAAACAATAAATGAAAGTGCCGCAATGAATCCACAAAAATACGCTCCAGCTCCGCAGCTCCACAGAGCACAGCGTTACAAGCCCGCATCTTCTCAGACCTGCCGAGATCCCTCACATACGATCGGAAGTCCAGCTTGAGCCTTGCCCTCTCCAGCCCCTTAAAAACACCCTGCAGCCACCCCACTCTGTCCCATTTTCATTCTTCCTGGCCCATTAAATTGGCAGCTTTGCCTGCCCCCTGCATTGGATGACAGCAATTGACATTTTACTTTCCCGTTCATGCTCCCAGTGTAGAGAAAACCAGCAATGGAGGAAGAAAAAGAGAGGAGGAGATCTGTGAGTGAGAGGCAGGAAGGACGAGGGAGAGGAAAGAAAGCAAGAGATAAAACAATGAAAGAGAGAGGAAAGAGAGAGAGAGACCACAAAACGGGGGTGGAAGCTGTCTGTAGTCTACCTGAAACCACATATAAAGGGCCACTGCATGTATTTTTAAAATCCAATTATGAGTGAGAGAAATGCATTACGGGTGGGCTGGAGAGCAATTTTCTCTCTCTCTCTCTCTCTCTCTCTCTCTCTCTCTCTCTCTCTCTCTCCCGTCTTTCTCACACACACGTATTCAGATATGCACGCACACACACAATCCCCCCCCCATTTCCCCCAGACAGGATGCCAGTCAAACCAACAGTCTGCTCCTAATTGCATGCTGAGGTCAGCAATCCTCCGCTCCATCGTTACTGTGGAGTCTTGACTTCTGGTTTCGCTAACAGGATGCGACTTTTAGTGTTTGTAAGAGACGACGTTGCCTCGACAGCCGTCTGATCGATGGATGCTTGTGGGGGAGAGAATCCTTTTGAATGTTTCAGCAATACTGCAAAGTGAAATGAGGGAATCTATATCCTCACCTTCTCAAGAGGATGTGCTTCAATGATCCAAACACATGAATAACACACAGGATATTCAATTCTTTATGAGAACTTGAAGGCTCAGGTGCAGAGCTGTTAACACGCTTCAGGCTATCAAGGATTCACTAAAAAATTACAGCCTGGTATATGATACATAACATACGCCATTGGTTTGTATCAATCTACCATACGGCAAGCGGACTAATATTTAACCATAAACCCAAAAACCAGACATACGTACCTAACCACTTCATCCATTTATCTTAGCCCAAAAACTCCACAACTCCCTAGAGGTTTGGAGGGCGGGTCAATGACATAGGACGCCCCTCCCCGGTCTCTCTCTCTCTCTCTCTCTCTCTCTCTCTCTCTCTCGCCCCATCAGGGCAGACCAGGCTAGTTGAGCCCTACGAGCTGAAAGGCATCATTAATCAAGTGCTCTGAGCTCTGGGGCCCTTCAGCTCGCTTTAATTACTTTTGTTTTATGTTCCCACCGATATCCACGTTCATTTATTAAGCCCGGACAACACTGTGCTGTCCTATGCAGCGTGTGGGTGTATGTGCGCGGGTGGGTGTGTATCAGTGCGCGTGTACTTTTGTTAAAGATGCTGAAAGCCGATAGGAGACTTAAATCACACCCACCCATCTGATAATAGGACTACAATATTGATTCCCTCTGCCAGCTGAATTTACTGCTCTGATAGAGCTGGACTGGGGAAGATATCCAGGGGGAGGCCTGCTCAAACAAACGCCACTCCAGTAAGACACAAGTGTAGCCAGAGAAGCTGCCTGCATGGGCTGCACTTCACCGGAGCCTACGGACTCCTCGGGCTGTCAGCGCTGTGAGCACAGACAGTTTAGCACACAGCTAACGCAAGAGCAGGTTCACTGGAAATGGTTCTAGTTGAATAACTGTCTTCATTCATGTTTATAGTTGAAGAGTCATCTTCATAACGGTTTATAATTAAATAATCCTTTTGCTCATGAAATACTCCACAGGGAGAATATGGTCCTCAACGTCATGGTTATGGTTGCTTACACTGTCATGAAGGTCCCATTTGTCACTTCATGCAACAATGAATTACTGTGGCTTCGACTCCACGGGGAGTTGTTTCATGTTGTCCTTTTTTCAGCTGGTAGAAGGTACAAGGAATGATCTGGCAACATATTGACTAAGAGACACCATTTTGCTTAATTAGTTTTACTATCTGAGAAAGACTAATGAGTATAGAGTAATGAGTAGTGCAGCATTTGTTGCATTTATATTACAAATAAAAACTAATACATGGATGAGGGAGTACTTCTGTGATGGCGACCATCATGCACATCCCTAAATTACACAAGGGGGCTGTATATAGAGACATTCAGTAGAAGTATACTGTGAACCTACAACCAAAACATGAAACAATGACACTAGAAGTACAGCACCCCGCTTACTTCTTTCTTACTAGTGTGTTTCTTTAATAGCTAATAGCTCTTGCATTTGAACAATGTTCTATAATTTTTAAGACCAGGGGCCAAATGTATAAAACTAGATTTAAACTAGATTTAAACAGAATAATAATCTTTATTTATATAAAGATCATTATCATTATAATTTTTATAAAGTATAGTGACAAACATATTTACTCAAGATAGAACGAAATGAAGGCTTGTCAAAAAAAGGTTGTTAACCACTCACGCATCACTATGTAATCATAGTGGATGTTTTTTTTAAACTATAAATTACATCCTAACACAATGTAGTGAAAGAAAAAAGCTCTAAATAAAATGTCACCCAAATTCACACTTTTATTATCCTTTTTTGCCAACTCACAACATCACACTAATCTGACTCAAAAAAATGCATATGGTACACATGGTGTGAAGGGTGCGTACCGGTAAGCACATGCTCGCCGCCCGTGGATTTTTATACATTCGGAAACTTGCGTGGAAAGTGACGTAAGTACACTTTTCATGCGTACGCATGGTTTATACATTTGGCCCCAGATGTTTTCTCTAGTTATACACACAGATGTGCTGAAAATGCTACATGCTTTTATGAGCGTACTCAATTGTGTGGTACTGTGTAGCAGAGGGTGTCAAATCTTTGGTGCCCTGACACCCTTTGACGCAGAAAAAGGATATTTGCTTTCTGCTAATGCACACCAAATTATTCATTGCTTGGAAATGTCAAGTGAAAAGCCCAGTGTGATCGTACCAGAGTGTCAGCAAACACAAAGAGCCGCTAATGGTTTTGACTCGGAGGAAGTAAGATCATCAGCCTCCGAAATTGAATGTTAATATTGTTCACAACATCGAATTGGATCATCAACAGAGTCTTTTAACAGTGTTATAACGTTTGAGCAAAATCTAAAGGCACTTGATTGTATCCTGGCAGTCTGCAGTGCTTCTCTTAGGATGCAAGACTTGGAAAATCAGAGTCAATTTTCATAATCTCACAAATAATTTCTATAGAAAGCATGTTATGTCCCATTAGCATGTGTCATTAGCATATAGCATCAGCATTAGGGCTGTACCAAACGATTATTTTTTAAACGATTAATCTAGCGATTATTTTTTAGATTAATCGATTAATCTAGCGATTAATTTGACGATTAATCTAACGATTATTTTTCTATTTCTCGATTAATAAAATTACTATTTCCTCCCAAATGTTCCCCAAATAAATATCAAAAAATTCTCAATTAAATATTTTATTAAACAATATAATTCTAAAATGTAAATTATGTTATGCACAGCAAAAATACAATTCTATACAAATAAATAAAAATATAAAAATACAACTCTTCAGATTTACACTAAATAAAATTCCAATTTTACTGTTTTACAGTCAAATAAAAAAATAGGCTATGCCAAAATGAAACAAAAAAAACACTGCAATTTACAATGAAAAAAATAAAAACTTATATCGGGGTAACAAATCTCTACTTCTCCAAATTATCCACAAATGGAGTATCCACAATATCAAAAACTTCTCACTGTAACATATTTTACCAAACTGTTGTGCTGGAGTGGAAAGCCATTTCCATTTTGCACAGAGTGCAAACGACAACATTACTTAGTTTGGCAGCACCGCGTTTAAAGTATTCCCACACCTTAGATGAGTGAGGGCGAGGTCGTTTAACGTTAGGTGTTGAGGGTTGCTCTTTTTCGGTCGGATCTTGCGAGCTCGATGCTGGCTTCTCCATCACTGCATAGACCTAACCCGCTAAACGTTCAAACTGCGAGCTCGCTCACGTCTCGCGACGCGTCGACGCATAAATTAGAAGTCGACGTATTTACGTCGTCGATTACGTTGACGCGTCGCCCCACCCTTAATCAGCATCAAATAATCAGTCAGGTTTGAGAGGTCACAGTGATCGTGCCACTGCTTCTTGGGCCAGCTAAACCATAGTGCATGTGCATGCTGCAAAGATAGCAGAATTGATGTGTCTGCTATTGCCCAATGAATCTGAGGTTCTTTTACCTCGCCATAGTTAAAGTAGAAGATTGTGGGTGACAACCCACCACCCTGCCATCTCCCCCCTGAGGACTGCTGAGCCCTGCTGAGCAGCCATTTAACCCAGATTAGCCCGTACTCTGATCTCCCAATAGATATTCAGCTCAGCTACTCCTGCGTTTATCCCCTTTCTTCCACCCGTTCACTCTTCCTCCCCATCGGGATGTCTTATCTGTAGGCAGAAAATTTTTTACCGTTTCAGAGCTGGAGATACATGATAGCGTGGGTTGGAGAGGGGAGGATGGGAAATAGGGTAGGCTAAGAGAGACAAGTGAAACTAGCATTTCTCATTAATAATTCATTGGCAGTTTATAGTGACCCTTAACACACACCTACACACACACACACACACACACAAAGTTTCCCCCAGAATCTCATCCTCAATGTCCCAAATCAAGGCTGCACAGATAAGCGTATGTTTTTAGCCTCTCCCTTGCAGATAAGCCTGCTTTTAGAAGCTCCCTTGTGAGATAAATCACTGTCGATTCATTGGTTGGCCTCTTGCACACTGCAGTCTTTGAGGGAAACATCTGAAAAGTGTCAAACAATATTGGGGTGTCACCTTGTCTCGTATAGGACTGCTATGCCTTCAGGGGAATGCTTATTCATATTTTGATCATTACAGCTCTCGAGCAAACACCAAGGACCTTGTCTTCAAGTATGGCAGATGCCTCCATGTAGAGCTAAACACTGTTCCAGGGTGTCAGATTGTCAACGTCAGAAGGTTAGAGAGCCAGTAATTTTGATATTGCTGCATTTTCTCTATGAGCGTAAGTAAGAGCGTAAGCAAGCATGACCTCGGTGAGGGAGTATTAAGTGAAAATCCGCCCTAAAACACTTTAACAGCTGTTGGCAATGTGTCTTGCATTTCTGGGCCCATTTTGTTGTTTCGCGGTGTATTTTTTCTTATTCCCACAGATAACTGGCCAAACGTAGATGATGTTACATTGAGATATTTCCAGTGTGGAGGGAGTTTCAGAGCAGAAGGATTTTCAGCTACCTAAAACATCAACGGTAAAATTCAGGTTTTGGTGTCAGCCCCAGAGCTTCTTTCTAAACTTCTACACACAGGGTGAAATCCATCCTAGAAGAGGAAGAGACCAATTTCTCCACAGATCACACTCTCAAGCTATTTACTATATGCCCATACCAACCTTTGATGGAAAGCACCAAGGTCACTCCCGTGCACTGTGGGTTGCCAAAAGGCATTCTGGAAAATGTAGGAAATCACTAACTGAAGCAGAACTAGACGATGTAGGTTGAGGGAAAGTGGGTACACCAAAAAGGTAAAATAAAACACTTAATCTCAAAGTAATTCCTGGAATACGCGTGAGGGTGGTTTTTGTTCTTCAAAAAGAAAACAGATGTGCAGTGTAAGGCTGCAAGTCCAGTGAAGCAGTGAAGTGGCCTTAAGAGATGCATTTTAAACACAATAGAAAATGAAGTATCTAGGCAATGTCTTTTGAGTGGTTTGCTCTTCAGACACTCAGGTGATAACTGTGCTCTCTCACTTTTTCTTTATTCCCTTCTCTCTCTCTCACACACACACACACACACACACACACACACACACACACTTCTCAGCCTTAAGAGTCTCAGGGCTGAGAAAGTCGACTCGGCAGCCTTTAGCTCTTGTTAATCCTCCTGAGCTCACAGAGTGGCCAGATTGAACACACTCACAGCACTGGCACAGACAAGGACACAGTAGGCTTTGTGTGGGTGTGGGTGTGGGTGTGGGTGTGGGTGTGTGTAGACAGAGAGAGAGAAATATTGTGTATAGTGTGTGTGTGTGTGTGTGTGTGTGTGTGTGTCTGTCTGTCGATGTACAGCCTTAGTTTTGCATGATAGATGTGGTAAGCTTTCACCAGGAACACCCTGGTGCCCTATTGCTACTCCAACCTCCAAACCTTAAAGTGCATACCTTTTTATTCCTGTCATTTCCACATCAGACCTCCCACACTACACTTGGCTAGACAGCTTCTGAAACAAAAGTGCTGATTACTGTTATTTTCTAGCTCCTACTCCATTTATGGATTGTGTTTCTTCAGTGTTCACAATCCTCTGGGTCTGTATTGGTATTGAATGGCTTTGTGCTGGTAGTTGTGTCTCGTTGTGGAGCCTCTTGTCTCTTGACACAAAAGATGGTGGGGAAATTGGTGTAAGAACACCGTCAAATGTGAACTTGCTGTCATGGTCTCTGACATGACTTAGGATGTGTATTTACCACTACCCTTTTTTATGTTCAGACTTGTTTTTTCCACCCTACCAACAAATCTTTTTGCCATATAAGTCCAACATAAGATAGGCTATATCACAATGTAAGTAAATATAATTTAGATATATTTATTGATAATGTATCCTGGCATAGGCTCATATTTGAAAATGTTCTCATCAATAATATATCCTGGGAGGAAACATATTCTATGTCAAATGTATTTATGTACTATTTATGTAAATACTGTACAAATACTGTATTTCCATGTAAAATACACCGAATATGAAAGTGGTCATTTCAGTAATATTGATCCACATTTCCTCCATGTATTCAATCAGTCAATACAGAACATCCAGTATGTGATGTTAAAATGTATGAAAATTATATTGTTGTTATTATCATTAACATTATTATTATTATTATTATTGTTATTCTTATTGTTATATAATTAAAATTAATAATGAAAAATATTTTTTGCATATGGGAAAGAGAAGCATGGCTTTTGTTGCCTGTCTTTGCAGATGTCATATCCGGGTGATTGACACATTTGGGACGGAGCCGGCCTACAACCATGAGGAGTACGCAACGCTGCACGGCTACCGGACCAACTGGGGCTACTGGAACCTCAATGCCAGGCAGTACATGACCATGTTCCGTAAGAGCAGAAACACTTCCTCACTAACTCTCACTTACACTCACTTTTTTTTTGAGACCATAATTAGACTTCAAAAAAGTGTATATTTATACTGCTACTATATTTATATATATATATATTATCAGCATATCCATGGGGAATTACACATTGCATCACATTGATTTACACATCACATTTACACACAGGACTTCCAAATTCAAACATCTTTCTAGCTTTCATATCCTGATGTAACTTGCAAAAATACTCTAGCATTCACCAGCAATTCAAATCTTTGTTTTTTACAGCTTCAAAACGTGTTAAAACCCTATCCCAGCTGTCATACACTGATGACTATCATGAGTTTTGACAATTGCTAACACTGATAAAATGATGCCAATTCATTGTTTTCACTGTCTGTGACAGGCCTGCCTTGTTGTTTGTTCACATTCATTTGGAGTAATACGTTTTATGCGGCTATTTTCAGCACCACGGAATCTAGTGTCCCTTCAAGCTTTGTCTATTTTTTTTGTTACATAACACACAATGTCTTCTCAGCTGCTGCCAAAGCCCTTGTCCTTGGTTGTCTCCTCACAACTCTTGAATTTCATCTACTCTCACATTCAGCACTCATCAGTGTCGTGGCGATTCATCTATAGTTAACACTCAAACAGGAGAATTATTGTGCCAGTATAGGTTCCCTGTACACCAACGTTTCTCAGAAGCTATGCAAAATCATTTCGTGTGATTCAAGCTGTATCAAGTGCTTGATACTTGTTACGAAACAACACCAATTACACTTCCTCAAAATATCAGTGCGAAGGCAAGAAATCAATCTGACAAATTGAAGCGCAAGCACATACTCTGACACTATTCCCCATCTGTTAAACCCAGTTGGACTTAACATACACGGTGCTTAGATTTTTCAATGGCAGCATATCAGCAATTTCCAAAGTAATAACTTTGCTAATTAGCATTCTGGAGTAGTGAGCCTTGCCTTTTCAAGTCTTCCACCCTATTCAGCAAAACCTCTCCAGCCACTCCACTGACAGTCATTCAAGGCAAACATTGGTCTATATACTCAATTTATGCCAAGGTCAAGATACAACACAACTTTTAGAGGACAACGGAAATGGCCAATTTCATTTCGGCAGAGGGACGGCCTGGTGGCAGAGGTGGCTAACAATGTAATCGTGATGTCCTGGCTTCGAATCCGGCCGAAGACTATTGCAGGCAATATCCAATTGTTACTCATTATACTTTGCCTCCAAAGGTTCTCCATACAGCTGTGAAAAAAACCCTTGTAAATTACCTGCATTCCAGGATAAATGCCTCCTGGTCTTTATCTAAGTCATAAAAATAGATGAACTTGGATTGGAAAAGGTATGTGAACCATGAGATTTAGTAACTGTAGGAACCTCCTCAAGTCTTCTGTTGTAGATTTTCTTTTGTGTTTGGGGTCATTGTCGTGATGCATGACCCAACCTCTGTTAAGCTTCAGATCATGGACCGTTACCCTGATGTTCTCCTGGAGAATTTCCTGATATCATTTTAAAGTCATTGATCCATCAATGAACAAAGCCGTCCAGGCCCTGAGGCAGCAAACCACCAAACCATGATGCTCCCTCCACCGTGCTTCATGGTTGGGAAGAGGTTTTTTCTCCTCCAAACAGTGTTGTGCCCTTTTGCCAAAAAGGCAAAAGGAGAGCAGTATTTTTTGTGGAGAGCAGTAGTTTCCTCCTCGGTGTCCTCCATGAACAACACTCTTGTTTAGTGGTTTTCTTATTGTGGACTTGTGGATACAGAAAGTTAGAAAGTGTTAGAACGTTCAAGAGATGCCTACAGATCCTTAGCTGGTACCTTAGGGTTCTTTGTTACCTCCTTGACCATTATGCGTTGTGCTGCTGTTGTGATCTTTGCTGGACATCTGACTGTAGACTGATGGAGGCCCAAGTCTTTGGAAATTATTTTGTAGCCTTTTCCATCCTTTTGAGCTTCAACCATCAGTCCTCTGAAATATCTTTTGACAGGGGCATATTCCACTGCAACAGATCTCTTTTTTTGGAGAGCAGATTCTGTTGGTAACCAAATTTTTGTGTTTTTTCTATGATAAGACATCTCTAACCCACACCTGAATGTCATCTCATTGATTGGATCTTCAAAAAACCCCTTTCATAGGAGTCACTGTCCTACAGGTTGACATACTTTTTACAGATTAGGCTGTTAATTTTGAACAATATGTTCAATAAAAAAAAGTACATTTTTTGTGTGTTATTGTTATGACTTGATCAGACTATATTTTAGGAGCCATTTATGCAGGTAAATCAAAAGGTTTCACACAAGGCTCCTATGGATCAAACAAGTGCAACATTGCAACTTTGATTCGATGTTTCATCACAAAAACATCACAGAAAGCAAGCATTTTAGTTTACACATGCACAAGTAGAATAAATCCAAAATTCAGCCTTGCATCACAACACATGTATCAGCATCAGAATGATGCAGCAGTAACAACGTATCTCATATGAATTGAATGAACTTCCATTGTAGAGCAGCACATGCAACATATTAGGGGTGATCCAGGGGTTAGACTTAGATCAGTGCTGCCACTTCCTCCTATTTCAAGGTTCCCTAGTTCTGCCAAACCATCTGAATCTCTCAGCCCACAGCGGCTGGCTTCACTGCAATTCCTATTGATAATACTGAGAAAGACAATAATGACACGACTTTGCCATTGAACTGAAGCAAACAAAGATAAGAGTGGTGCTCTCTTTCTCTTCCTTCCTTCTGTCTCTCACACACACACAAACAATCACACTTTCCCTGGCTACTCAAACTACTTTTCTCTCTCTCTATATATATTGTTCTCTGTCTTTTTTTACTACTATCCCGCCCCCCCTACCACTGACACACACACACACACACACACATGCATACAGCTCACACACCAGACAACTCTTTCATGGGCTTTGTTTCGGAGGAGCTGAATGAGACAGAGAAGAGCAGCATCCAACAGAACAAGGTCAACAACATCGCTGTGGTCTACGGAAAAGAGGCCAGCATGTGGAAGGTATGGAGAAAACCACTTGCACACAGATACACAGACACACTCAAGCTTACATACAGGCTGCCATGCGTATGTGCCTACAAACATATGTGTGTATTTATCTACACCAACTCACAAACATGCACACATACATATATACATGGATGTAAATAGAGACACACATATATGCACTC
Source organism: Hoplostethus mediterraneus (assembly GCA_034670385.1). NCBI lineage: Eukaryota > Metazoa > Chordata > Actinopteri > Trachichthyiformes > Trachichthyidae > Hoplostethus > Hoplostethus mediterraneus. The sequence continues at coordinate 1,337,660 of JAXDDW010000080.1, forward strand.
TCTATCTAGTAAAGAACTAGATGAAATTGTCAAACTAGACAAAAGGTTAAAATCTCCATTCTCTGTATCCACTGCAGCCTCTTCCAACATGTATACACACACACACACACACACACACACACACACAGACACATCACCTCACACAGAAGCCCCCAGCCATATGCTGATCTCCAAGTGTGATGTTAACAAAAAAACACAATGAAAACGCTTTGCACACCCCGCTGTGTGCACCACTACAGTTCAGTCACATGTGGCTCCATCTGACAGAATTGTACAACTTTAATTTACAGGCAATTTCCCTTTCAAAAGCTGTCTGCTCCGTCATGCTGTATATTGTATGAAGGCGCAGCTGAGCAGTCATTGTTGAAATGATTATAAAGACATTGCTTTGTTGCCAGTACTTCCCACTGTCTGTATGTGTACAATTCCCTGGATTTCTTTATAGTTGTGGTTTGTGAAAGGGACATGCACATAACCAATATGCAAGAGCCTGGTAGAAAAGGCAGAAAATCTAAAAATGTAATTAATTATTTTTTGTCTCCGCTCTCTTTCACTTCCTTTCTGCTGTTTCCTCCATTGTTTTCTTTCTCCATGTCTTGTTTCATTTGCCTCTCTGTTTTACATCTTTACTTGCCTCTCTCTCTTACTTTCTTGTTGAATTTCATTGTTTTCTCATTTTTGATCTCTATCTATCTCTGTCCATTTCTGACATACCCCATACCACGTTCCTTTCCTTTAACCCTTTGTTCCCCATCCCTTCCTCTTAACTCCTCTCCATTGTGGCTGGATGCTCATCAGCTTCAGGTAAGACTGCCTGTTCAATTCAGCATCTTATTCCTAATCATGCTATATCTACACCATGCCCCAGCCCACTCGCACACACAGGCACACAAAGCATAAGTTACGCTGACCTATTAACATGTCAAAAGTCATCCATGTCAAAGCATCCATGTGGACAGTTTCAGCATGAACGGACCAAGAATAAAGGCTATAGATCAATGATGGCGGTCTCCTATAGTGGCTACAGCTGTAGGTTTATGAAGTACAGTTATGATTTCATCAGTGTAAAGCTGCAATACATATACAGCAAAGTGAGGTTGCTTGATGCAGACTTGCCTAGCCATTTTTCCACGATGACAGGTGTTACACCATGACACATACTCATACTGTACACATCTGAGCCACTCAGGTATTTGCCTCATACACTGAGCTGTTTAAATAGCAGGAAAATAATATTTGTGTGTTTGAGTGGTTTGTAAATGAGGGCGTATATGTGTCAGTACTGTATATGCTTTCATTATTTTCTGTCTCCACATCCTCTCAACCTTCCATACAAATCTCAAGGCACTGAACAGTCAAACCTGACATTTGAAGGTCCCAGAACTATTTTCTCAAAATTACATTATGAGAAACTATGTGAGTCACAAAAACTACTAGCATAGCGGAACACTTTACTTATTAGCATTACTAATCCAACAAGTTGAGGGAGGTTATCTTGGGCATAAGCCGGAGTCCCATGGGAAAGAGTTGGGGGAAGGTAAATCTGCAACACACACACACACACACACACACACACACACACACACACACACACAGCTGAAAGACTCCAGGTTACGGACTTTGCACTCTCCTAGGGCTGTGTTTTCTCTTCCCTAATTCACGTTGTCTGCTGCACTTAGCGCTTGAGCTAATCTCCTAATTGGCTGGGAAAATCCTCGCAGTAGAATCTATCGATCGTTACAGCCTCCAATTACAGCTGCCGGGGGGCCACACCACAGCACAGGGATACAGTAAGCTGCTTAACACCGGTCGGCCAGTCAATACTCTGGCCCAGGGTTACGCTCCATTCACATGACTTGGTGTGGTTGTTAACTGGTGCTGTTTTGTTTTTGTTCTCAGCCATGGTGCTTGACTTTGACTTTGAAAGTGTGCCCTTCTGTCAGGGCTCTCTCGCGCGTCGAACGTAATGCTAATTGATTTTTCTTTGGAGAAAAAAAGAATAAATGCACAGCTCCATAGTAATGCTTTACCACTCCTCTCTCACCCACACAAACCCCACCACAATCCCACGTTCCCATGTAGTCTAAGCTGTCCTACAGGAGTCACTCGCATCTTTTCTCTACTCATACAAATGTTTTTATTTATTTGCTGTTATGTAAAGTGACATTGACGTGTGTGTGTGTGTGTGTGTGTGTGTGTGTATTCAAGAGAGACAGTGTTTGTAGAGAGTTGTGCCAGATTTTCATACCCTGAGGCTGTGCAAGTTCCTCCTCATTTGCTCTATATTAGCTTGCCTGTCACACTGAACCCACAGTGTGTACTAATAGGGCTTGTCCCTTCTGTGACCAAACCCCCCCCCACACACACACACACACACACACACACACACACACGGTTACAGTAGATTGCAAAGTAGACTGCTGCTACACACATACACACTTAGAAAATGATGTGTACCGAGAAACACGCATATACTGTATATATACACACATATTCACACCACACACATTCAGACACTACACACTAATAAACAGTGGACTGTTTTTAGAGGGATTGGAGACCGCACACACACACACTCTACTGGATTGGAGTTTCTTAAACTATACCATTTAACCTATCACCTCCTCCCCACCCTCACCCCGTCCCGTCCCTCCTTTTCCCCTCTTTCTCTCCCCCTCTCCCAGCAGGGTAAGGAAGGTTTCCTGCAGATTCTCCACAGGTACATGGAGGTCCACGGCACAGTGTACTACGAGACCCAGAGGCCTCCGGAGGTCCCAGCCTTCGTGAAGAACCACGGCCTGCTGCCCCAGCATGAGCTGCAGCAACTGCTACGCAAGGCCAAGGCAAGACACCGAGACATATGATAGCCGCCCAAACACACACTAAGATACCGTATCTACTGGAGTCTCACTGCCGCGCCTCATCTCTGCATGCACACACTCTCCATCTGCATCTTTAACTCGGTCTCTCCATTCTCGACCTCTAAACTGTCATTTAGCCTCATATTCAGAAATAAAAATCTTACATACGAGTGACAATTCTACCAACGGGGTGAGATTAATTCCACTTGTTTCCAGTTTCACCTGTTTCAGTAATTGTTAAGAAACAAGTGTCAATATCAAATAGAATGAGGTGTGTTCCTCCGCTCAAGAAAATCCTTGAAACACGTTGATTGGCAATGGAAACAACTATTTTCAGATTTTGTTTCACTTATTTTAAGAAGTTACCTCTACATTTAGCAAAGTCTGCTATGCTAATGGAACATGTTCAACAAAGGATTAAACCTACTTACAACAAAGAAGTCAAACAATCTAATGGTGTAAAATGACACCGTACCTTATCAGGAAACCAGGGAACCTGAAATAAATCTTCAACTAGCTACTGAAATACAGAGAAATGTGAAATGGAAAGAACAATCTTCTAATGCAACTGCACAGAAACATTGCAGGAGCAGTAACTTACACACACACACACCCCCTTCAATCATAATAATGGCTTAAAAACCGTCATTATAAGCCGACCTTCCCTGATTTTCTCTCGCCCAGCTCTTCATTGGCTTTGGGTTCCCCTACGAAGGCCCCGCCCCTCTGGAAGCCATAGCCAACGGCTGTATCTTCTTGCAGCCCAAGTTCCACCCACCCCACAGCTCACTCAATCACGAGTTCTTCAGGGGCAAGCCCACTTCTAGAGAGGTAAGCTCATAACCGTCTGTAACTTGCAGATCCTCAGATTGAATCGGCACATTGTGATATTGGAATTATAAGGTTCTATCTGACTTTTTTTTTTTAAATCAACATTTTTTTATTCAACATATTCATGATTTTTGAATGTCACTTTGGGGTTTGATTTTTAAAAAGGTAGAAAGTACATAAAAGTGCTGCCAGATGGTCAAATCTTTGATGCTCAGCATCTCAGAAAGGCTCTCTCCCCTGATAGAACCTTATAATTCCAACTCATGACATACAGTATGTGCAGAGCGTGCTTGTTAGTTCTTGATAAGAGGCAGGAACATGGTGTTCATAGTACAAGCTGACATAACTTACTACAATGGCTCTGCACACAACGTTACTGATACATTCTCCAGAGGAATCTGTCTCAGTTAATTCTTATTAGCCCTCATAGTACAGACACTATGCCTCCCACATCCCAGCATTGTGCACAAAGACAGCATTACACTAGAGATCTGACAAGTTTGATCCAATGTGCTATGAAATTACTATATATATATATATATACACACACAGTGCCTTGCAAAAGTATTCATACCCCTTGAACTTTTCCACATTTTGTCACGTTACAAGCACAAACTTAAATGTATTTTATTGGGATTTTATGTGGTAGACCAACACAAAGTAGCGCATAATTGTGAAGTGGAAGGAAAATGATACATGGTGTTCAAGATCTTTTACAAATAAAAATCTGAAAAGTGTGGCGTGCATATGTATTCAGCCCCCCTGAGTCAATACTTTATCGAACTACCTTTCGCTGCAATTACAGTTGCATGTCTTTTGGGGTATGTCTCTACCAGCTTTGCACATCTAGAGACTGCAATTTTTGCCCATTCTTCTTTGCAAAATAGCTCCAGTTCAGTCAGATTGGATGGAGAGCATCTGTGAACAGCAATTTTCAAGTCTTGCCACAGATTCTCAATAGGATTTAGGTCTGGACTTTGACTGGGCCATTCTAACACATGAATATGCTTTGATCTAAACCATTCCATTGTAGCTCTGGCTGTATGTTTAGGGTCGTTGTCCTGCTGGAAGGTGAACCTCCGCCCCAGTCTCAAGTCTTTTGTAGCCTCTAACAGGTTTTCTTCCAAGATTGCCCTGTATTTAGCTCCATCCATCTTCCCATCAACTCTGACCAGCTTCCCTGTCCCTGCTGAAGAAAAGCATCCCCACAGCATGATGCTGCCACCACCATGTTTCACGGTGGGGATGGTGTGTTCAGGTTGATGCGCAGTGTTAGGTTTCCGCCACACATAGCGTTTTGCATGTAGGCCAAAAAGTTCAATTTTGGTCTCATCTGACCAGAGCACCTTCTTCCACATGTTTGCTGTGTCCCCTACATGGCTTGTGGCAAACTGCAAACGGGACTTCTTATTGCTTTCTTTCAACAATGGCTTTCTTCTTGCCACTCTTCCATAAAAGCCAGATTTGTGGAGTGCACGACTAATAGTTGTCCTGTGGACAGATTCTCCCACCTGAGCTGTGGATCTCTGCAGCTCCTCCAGAGTTACCATGGGCCTCTTGGCTGCTTCTCTGATTAATGCTCTTCTTGCCCGGCCTGTCAGTTTAGGTGGACGGCCATGTCTTGGTAGGTTTGCGGTTGTGCCATACGCTTTCCATTTTCGGATGATGGATTGAACAATGCTCCGTGAGATGTTCAAAGCTCGGGATATGTTTTTATGACCTAACCCTGCTTTAAACTTCTCCACAACTTTATCCCTGACCTGTCTGGTGTGTTCCTTAGTCTTCATGATGCTGTTTGTTCACTAATGTTCTCTAACAAACCTCTGAGGCCTTCACAGAACAGCTGTATTTATACTGAGATTGAAGTACACACAGGTGGCCTCTATTTACTAATTAGGTGACTTCTGAAGGCAGTTGGTTGCACTGGATTTTATTTAGGGGTATCAGAGTAAAGGGGGCTGAATACATATGCACGCCACACTTTTCAGTTTTTTATTTGTAAAAAATCTTGAACACCACATATCATTTTCCTTCCACTTCACAATTATGCGCTACTTTGTGTTGGTCTATCACATAAAATCCCAATAAAATACATTTAAGTTTGTGCTTGTAACGTGACAAAATGTGGAAAAGTTCAAGGGGTATGAATACTTTTGCAAGGCACTGTATATATATACTCATAATATACTAATATTTTACAACTTCATTGATCATTGATGCTGTGATCTTGTATGCCAGTAATATGATGCAGCCTCGTTATTTTAGGGAAAATTGAAGCTAAAGCAAAATGACACCACAATGCCCCACAATGCCTCTTTTAGGCATTTTGGACATTTATTTTAGCTCATGCCTTTGACATGTTCTCTGTTAGGTGTCCTCTCAGCACCCCTACGCAGAGCAGTACATCGGCAGGCCTCACGTCATGACTGTGGACTACAACAACTCCCTCGAGTTTGACTCTGCCATCAGGGAGATCATGCGGACCAAGGTACCCCCACCCTGTGTACATTACAACTTGAAAGGATGCAAAAGGCACTTGTATGTTGTACAGCGACAAGTTTCCTCTGGCACAACTAAGATGGCGTGTCAGACAGGATTGTTGAATTGGAAAGGGAAAGCCTTCAAATCCATTCAGTTTCCCTTTATATTGTTCCTGGCTCCGTTTTCAAGAAGCTTGTCTTTCACTTGCCTTTGCCATCAGGGAGATTGTAATGAGGTTTAAGGTACCGAGCGTGTTGTTGTAGATGTGAGCTCCAATAGATCAGGGGGTTGTTGATGTTGTTCAATGTAACAGTACCATTGCCAGGGTGTCGTTTTGCAGAGCAGCTTTGCCGGCATGGAGGTATTGCAGAGTGCTGAAACAGGAACAGGAAATGTGGGCTAATAGAGAATATGCAGGGAGCTAGACGCTGTTGAGAGTGGGAGAGAGGTTAATTGAGGAGCCAAATGGGGAGATTCAATCTTACTATGAAGCCAATGGGAAAGGGAGAGGAGGGGGAAAGGAATTGAGGGAGAGAGAGGGGGAGACAGAAATAGAGAGAAACCGAGAGACTACTGTAAGAGTCGGAAAGTCTGCAGCCCGGATCCGCTAGACGTTTGCACGGTCACTGAGGCGTTTTGTTCTCATTAAAATGGAAGACTGATCTACCAACCAGGCGCGTACACATTTTTCACATCTGAAATATGGAAGAAACCGGGGCACACATGTCAACGTAATTATTGTGTACAATATTTTGAGGTGTTGTGGGATGTAGAAAGCAAGGATTGGAGGGGGAGATTAATCAAGAGACTCTAAGCAAGGGAGCACTTTTTTGCACATGGTATTAAACGCCTAGAGAAAGCACGTAGCGACTTCTCAACCTGTGAGTTTTAGCTACCGTGTGCCACAGCGGGATGCTCAGGATGTACTGTGAGGGAATAAACACAGGGGTTTACATGTTTCTGGTACACGGACATGGCCAAAGAGTAGCAGACAGGAGATCTATAACCTTAGCTGTCAATACTTTATCCACTAGTCCTTCTTTAAGTTAGTCTTTAGACCCAATTTAGACCTAAAGTATAGCACATATTTAACATAGCCATGACATTATTTTGATTTAAAAGGAGAGAGGGAGAGAGAGACAGGAAGGGAGAGTGGTGTGTGTGTGTGTGTGTGTGTGTGTGTGTGTGTGTGTGTGTGTGTGTGTGTGTGTGTGTGTGTGTGTGTGTGTGTGTGTGTGTGTGTGTGTGTGTGTGTGTGTGTGTGTGTGTGTGTGTGTGTGTGTGTTGCTTCTCTCCTCTCCTCTCTCTGTCTGCCTTGTCAGACAAGCCACAGCTCAGCAGCGATGGCTGGCCTCTTCGTCTCTGTCTGCACTGTCAGACCACTGAGAGAGAGCTGATAGACCCCTTCACCCTTCACTGGAGGCACACTGCACACACACACACACACACACACACAGAGTCAGATACTCAAACATTCTTCCCTTTGCACTTACCCAAACACACACACACACACACCGATTGAATTGCAGATTCACACACACTGAATTTGTTCAGAAAGGCATGTCAGCACAGATATTATGGCCATTAACCACAACACATACACACACACACACACACACACCTGTGTGGCACACTGGGTTTCGGTGTGGGGCAGCGGCTCATGTTCAGTCATGCAGGACAAAGCAATCTCTGGCTGGTTGACGCATCCTCATGTTCCAATAAATCCTTTTCACCATCTCTCCATCTCTTCTTTCTTTCTCTCTCTCTCTCTCTCTCTCTCTCTCCCCCCCCTTCCCCATCTCTGCATTTTTCTTGCTTTTCCTGTCCTTGTCTCTCTCTCAATCCCCCTAATCTGACTTTTGAAGTGGAAGACCTGCCAGCCTGATGTCCATTCACCTGCATTGTCTGCTACATTGTTGACACGACTTTGACTCGTCTGCTGTGAAACTCGACCTACTTGCGACTTGAATGCTAAAGATTTGACTTGACTTGACAGCAGTGACTTGACCAGACCAAAACCCCCAGCAATAGCATTTTATTCCACACTGCGCTGCCTTCCTGCAGTGTTTGTTTGGAAGGTAACCATGGTAACATGCTGTATGGATACACCTAATGGATAATGGGGATGGGTTACGATAGGCTACCCTAACTCTGATGGAAACAATCTATAAATAACTCTGCTATAAATGTTGTTTCCAATGGCTAACCAAGCTTCTCTGTAGGGAAACTCCTCCCGCTACAAGGAGTCACGCTGCTGCAACGACAAATGACATGCTGAACAATAAAAAAGAATGAAAGAAAACCTGTTTAACCTGAATGTTTAACCTGAATGAATGAACAAACCCAAAACAAAATGACAAAAAAAACCATTCATATTCTTTGATGCACAGCCTACAAAATGTTGTGAAAGAAAAGAATCTTTCTCCGATTAACTTGGGGTGTGCCTAAATTCCTTTAGATCGTCTAAAACAGTAACTGGCAAAGCCTAAGCCTATTTTTTGTTATTGATAGTTGTTTTTTGTTTCTATAAATATTAAGCATTATTACTAAGACCTCTTTGCATGTATGTTGTACCTGTCAGTACGCCAACTACTGAATCATGCAGTTTGATCTGCAGAGACCCAGAATTATTGGCAACCCAAGATGAGCCAAAGAGGCTGTTAAAAGTAAACAACACAAGTAATGAGCTGTATTTTGTGTTCTGAAGGTTTACTAAGCTGCACCTTTTTAAAAAAAAAAAAAAAAAAAAATCAATATTTCCAATGCGTGCTTGCCTTTATTCTGAGGAGATGGCTGATGTGATTATTGGCACCCGAAGCTTATTAAGGCCTTTACTCAAGAGTGGCTTAACTGCATTCTCCTGCTCTCTAAATGGTTGTGCGGATGTGCCATTTCAAAGAGACGGGTAACACATACTTTTCTAACTACAGAAAGAAAAAAACACATATAATAGGCTGTTATTTGATAGTAGCCTACAAGATTTTACTGACTATTCAGAGAGACCTGAAGGACTTGTGACTTAAAACATTATTACAAGATTCTCATCTTGTAATAAAAACATGGGAGGAATAGAAAAAATGTGTGTAAAAGAGAAGAATATGTCCACATATTCTACCCTATCTTACAAAGACTTTGATCAGATTTGCAGTGTGTGAAACTGTTTAAATTGCTGTATATTTCAGAGGCCCGGCATTCCTTCATATTTCTTTTTTTTTTGTGGGTTTTACCACAAATGGGCCAACTGCGATTTCACACATTATTGAACATTATAGATTGCTTTGATTTCCGATTGGAAATGTATTTAAATGAGCCGTGTATCATTTAGAAAGGTAGAGCTTCACCCTGCTAGACAAGACAGGGCAGTTTTATGTCTAATGTCTGGTATTAGCTGTTCATAGTAGAGAAAAATGCTCTTCCAATTTGTTGGTGTTTCATCAGACATCTTGTAAGTCCAATATTTATTTTAATTGACATTCCTATACATTGTTACTGATAAGCCAATGGGATATGAACACAGCAGTTTATTAGATTCCTTTGTAATCACGGCATTGCAATTTCAGCCATTTCACTTTCAGTTATTGTGCGTTCGTATCAGCCGGGTTGTTAATACGTGTTCTAGTTATTAGCGAGAAACACAAAAGAGTATAGAGCCTTCGCAGCTCTTCTCTAATTAGGCCAATCAAAGGTATGCCTTTGTTACGGAACCAGCCAATCACAGCAGGCGATGATCTATTGCTATGCAAGTAAACCCTAATGAGCTTCCAGGCGGTCACACACTGTAATAAGGCCCTGCAGAAATGTGACAATGGAAACATTTATCTGCTGAAGTTAACAAGGAGAATAGACAATTTATTGCAATTAGTGTGAACAAAGATGTGACAGCAAAAAAGCATATGTGCAAAATGAGGAAATAATGATGCGGTGCGGATTGCTTAGCAGTGACGGTGTGTTTCTGTGTGTGTGTGTGTGTGTGTGTGTGTTTGCAGGTTGAGCCCTATCTACCTTATGAGTACACCTGTGAGGGGATGCTGGAGAGGGTGCATGCCTACCTACAGCATCAGGTGAGTTCAGCTTACGTGTCAGTCGACTTATCATACCTCATCTACACCAGACGTGACACACACATACAGAGACTCTCTTTGGTCCTCTCTTCCTCTCTACGAGCTCTCAGCCTCCCCACTCTCCCCAATAATTCATCATCATGTGCCTTCAACACCCAGAGCAGTGTGTGTGTGTGTGTGTGTGTGTGTGTGAGAGAGAGAGACTCTATAGTCCATGTAAGTAGACTTGTGATTGATCTACATGCTAACTCTCATTATGAGCTACATATCAACCCCAAGGCACTAAAGCAGAGGGCCCTTCAACATTAATAAGGGATGGCAGGATGATAGTGATGGAGGGGTGGGTTTTTTCATTAATCCCACGCTAGATGTCAGACCAACTGCAGACGCTCTCTCACCACGCTTCTTTCCGATCCTGAGTGGCAGCCAGTTTAGACACACACAAAAAAAAAAACCAGGCTTCGCTGTCAGTGCCGTCCTGACGTGTTCCTCTAGCTGTTTAATGTGTCAGGAACCGCTTTTAGAACGGGTGGCTGTCTGATCCGGGATCTGCCTAATGATCACCTGTTCATGGGGCGATTTATCTCAGTTAGCATGCAACGTGATCTACCCAGATGTGCTCATTTTTAGGCAGGCATAAGGGGGTGTGATGGTCGTGTGTGTATGCATGCATCAGTGCGTCTCTTTACGCAGGCAGTGTGTCTGGTGTTTTTACAGTAATAACACCCAAGACGGTGTTCACTTGTGTGATTATGGGTATGAACGTGCGAGGTCGGGTACCATAATTCACTGGGGTCACTCATAATTGCATTGAAGAACATGCAGTTCACAGAAGTTTTTTGTTTAAATCACAGCTACCAATGCAATTAGACTGTCACAAAAACAGGAGAAAGTCAAGAAAAAGCACAAAAGTAAGTAGAGAAACCGGTACCACTTTTTTAATGAACCGCGGCTGGATCGCTCGGTTGAAGCTGCCCTATTCATAATGACAATTATACAGCCGGTGTTTCCAGCCAAGCGACCAGACTGGTCACAGACACGCTCCACTGGTTTCTATGCTGGAACTCTTCTGAAAACCACCGAGTGAGTTGTCGATCTTTTGTGCTTTCTCTTGTTTTTTTATTCCCAGTCTGCACATGATGCATGATACATTTGCAACCATTGTATTAAAGTCATAACAACCTGCCTGAAGCTGGCTAGCTTGATATCCTCTTTTTAATGACCTCTTTAATGATCTGCTAAATTCTAGACTGGCTTTTTTGTAGTGATCCTTTATTAATTGTCCCTGACCTTTTGTCTGTCTTGCTCCTACATGTTTTATGTTTCTTGCTTTCATTACTTTCATTTTTGGATTTGGCGTTTTTATTTGCTCACTTTGTAACTGTGTTTTGAAAAGTGCTATACAGATAATTATTATCATTATTAGTATTAGTACTACACCTTGTACCAAGCTGCATCGCCATCCTACCTATTGTCACAGTAAAGCATACTCTCATGGGTATTATTGCCATATTCTACTATACCATACCAATTATACCATGTCCCGCCCCTCCAGGACTTCTGTGCCCCAGAGCCTCCTTTCCTGCCAGCCAACCTCTCCAGATCAGGGTCTGGTGGTGGCAGTAGAATACCAGGGCTTCTGTTTGTGCCCGTGCCCAATTCTACAGCCCTTGGCTGGGCTTCCAACTTGACAGCTCCCCCTGCCTGGCCTCCTCTCAGCTCCCTCAGGCTACTTGTGTCCCAGGAGGGCCAGTCCTGTGTGGAGGCATGCCAGCTGGCTGGTCTGGTCTGTGAGCCTGCCCACTTCCGCTTCATCAACAACAAGGAAGCCCTCCGCGGGTAAGTAACGCTTCATGGTACCTACCTGGCTGAAAGCTACACACAAACTTTCTGTCTGCAAACGGGAGATGATGTCGTAACACAATGGGCAATTTGGACCCAACAAGCCAGTACATACACACCGACACACACACACACACACAGACGCCCCACTCCTTTCATTAAACCAGGGGTTATTTTTCTGAGGCAAGAATATAGGGGATTTCCACCACCACCTGCCAAGCCCCAAATATGGTAAAGTTTGTCTTTCATAGATAAATCAATAGAGTTTTCAAGACGATAACATGTGAATTGGTTATATACAGTCTTTGGTTTTTGCCTGTTCTCTCTTAGTCCCTGCTGGCCACCGTGAACTCTCTCAGAGCCAATTAAATCAAAGCGAAACAATGGCTCTGTATCAAACATCTCCTGGTTTGCAGCTTGTTGCAGCTCCACAAAGGGATAGCATGTAGACGGCTGTTTCTCTGCTGCCTGGGTGGTTGACTATCCTGACGTTAGTTGAAAAATGAAGAAATGATGAAAATGAATAGAAAAAATGAAGACAAAAACAAATCTCTATTAAGTAAGCATGTTTGAAATGCAAACTCGAAATCTTCTCTTGTCTTTTTATTGAATGTTTGACACAGTACCTGATTCTATAAATTAAATAGCGTTGAAAACACGTAAAGTGACATATAGCCTATCGATGAGAAATCCATTTATTGTGGCTGGTAAAATGTGTTCTTGGCAGGCACATTTTTTTTCTAGTTCATTCGCCCTTGGCAGGTGAGCCAAAAAGTTTGATTCCGTTAGAGGAAGTTGGAGATCTCAGACTGATCGCGCCTGTCACCGGTACCTCTCCACCAAACTCTCACTTACTCTCCCGCTTCCTGCTCAAACTCAGTTTATCTCTCTTCTTTGCTCTTGTATCTTTTGTGTTTATTTCCTCGCTGTCTGCCACAGTTTCCAGCGTTGCTCCCTTTTGTTTCTCATCTGTTGTAGCTTAGGTCTGTTCCCTGGCACTAGCGATCTTCCTCCAACACGTTCTCTGCCTGTTTCTGACATCTCATACCTGCCTCTCAGCTTTTCCAACTGCCTTATCGCTCCTCCACTAAAATCTCACATTCCCTCTTTTTAAATCGGTGTCTTTAGTGTGGAGTGGTGAAATCTCTCTCTCTCTCTCTCTGTCTCTCTTTTTCTCTCTCTCTCCATTTCCCCTTACTTGTCTCAAATGACAGTAACTGTTCATACTGTACTTCAGCGCTATCTTTTACATGTTTTTCAGAGGTTGGTCTCAATCATAGTCCTATTCTGTTTTTCGTACTATAAAGAATCTTTTCTGAAGCACCAAACCTTGTATATTTCGCACCAAGTATTTCTTTGGCCTTCCCTATGATGAAGGCCAAAGAAGTGTTATTTTGTGTTCATGCAGCCTTTTATACACCCTTTTGCTCCCCTGTTTCCCCCCCTCAGGTTGGAGGTGCAGTGTGAGGTGGTAGACTCTGAGATCAACCACATCCTGCCAGCTTTTTCCGTGGTGCGGCGGGAGTGTGGCCTCCAGCGGGAACCCCTCCTCTTCAGCTGTGCAGGATACTCCCCCAAATACAGACGCCTTTGCCCCTGCAGGGACTTCCGCCACGGCCAGGTGGCGCTGTGCAGAGACTGTCTATGATGACCTCCCGAAGGTGCACGCGGGCCGGAAAGGGCGTAGCGCTGTAGAAAGTCGACGAGGAACTGATTGAGTTATTCCAGTAGACGGAGCTGTGCAGAGATTAGTTACGATGGCAGGTGGGGCGACGTTCACCAAACAAAAAGTAGACACAGAATGAGGAGGAATAAGTGTGCAATGATGTTGAAGAGCTTAAAGTGGGCTGGAGTTGTCAGGTTGTGAGGGTGTTGGTCAACAGGCATTATAACAGGGCGAGGTGGAGGAGGAGGTAGGAAGGCTTGTCTCATCTTGACTTTCCAGGAGCCACATCACCAGGCGTCAGTGAAACCAGGAGGTTATAATTCCACCGAAGGGCAAAAGGCTGGATCGCTATCCACCGAGCGCGCCTGACTTTTGCATTAACCCACTCTCCACAGGAAATTGCTTTGTTGCTTCCAGATGTCAGCCAGTGTTACGGTGCACAACATTTCATTTTTCAGAACTGCATCTCACCTCAACCAAGGGGTTTCGTGGTGGAAATGATACACTGGTACACTGTACGTTATGACTGCAGAGTTGGATGTTGGGAGACACAGTATGGGAACCAGTGTCAGACCGTGATAAAGTCTTCAGATATCTTTGCTTGGAGAACCTCGGGTCAATATCCAATCTCCCCTCCTCTCTGTGCTCAGACAAAGGATGATGGACAACCAGGTTATATCCCTCACTTTTTCCCCCCTCCTCCAGTGATGGACAGAGTCATTTATCAGACTGAACCCAGAGTCTGGGGCAACAACGGTCAATGCAATCATTTCTGGTCGCAAAACAAACGGGAAGAGGAGGAGGGAGGAGAAAGAAAAAAGATACAAGATTATTTTTCAATAAGTGAGCCTTTGGAGCTCTCGCCAGGGCAGCGGGTTTTTAAAGAGTCCTCTGGGCTTTGTGACGGGGAAAAAAAATCATGAAATAAAAAACGTCATAAAGGACCAAAGCTTTGAGGTGGTTTTGTATTGCATCTGGTTTTCAATCAGTTCCTTTCTCTCATTTCTAGATTGGAGTGTTCCTTCTCGTTCTCTCCTTCCTTCTTGCTCATCTTCCCATGTCTTCCTTCTCCCATCCTCCCCATTCTTTCAGATTTCCATCCATCTGTAGGGACAGACGTTTGATCCTTCGCCCACATTGAGTCCAAAGCCAGCATGGGTCGAAGCTGTCGATAAGAAGTGAGGAAGGGATGGGGCGGGCAACCCAGGCAGGCAGGCAGGGAGGGAGGAAGAAATCAAATATCAGATGCTGAACTCCCCGATAAGACCGGCGCTTTGACTGGTTGGTGCTAACTAACTAACTAACTGCTGCCAAACCAACCAGTCTAACAGACAGGCGCACAAAAACGGATCTTCTTGTTACCCATTTGCAATTAAAATTATAATTTTTTTAAACTCCAGATTAGATTGAACGGGGCTTTCAGACTGCCTGTGGATTTCAGGATGAGGAGAACCTGGTAGCATCTCTGGCAGGTTAGTTGTACTCTTAGTTACGCCAGAATCGTCTGTACACTATTTTACATTGAACATCGAGGTAGAGTCGTCCTAACACATTCAGTAGGTTTAAATGTAGGGCGACTTGACATCCTCATCTGTCCAGGTCAGTCCCACTTTGTCCAGGTCAGTACCAGCGTAAGGCTCTGTGTTCTGGTGTCCCACATCTCTGAGACAAACCCCATGTCCCAGTTTTCACCACTTGTTCCCAAAAAACACAGCTGAGTGGAGTGGAGGGCTTCAGGGATGGTGGGCGACAGAAGAAAGAGAGGTGGGGAAGGAGAATGGAGGAAATACCTGCAAATAAACACACACAGAGGGGGGGGGGGGGTCTTGGTTGGAGTCCCTGTGACTACAGCAGAATACTATGAATAATAAATCACCAGTGTGAATGCCAAAGCAGATTCATCAATTCCTCATTGACCTGCGTTAGCATGGAAACAACCCAGGTTCACCAGCTCACTGGGATTTCAATTTAACACCGGAGGCGATCCGCATTACAATGAATACTTTTCATCTCCCGAGTCCATTCATCTTCTTGAGTTAAATATATACAATGATCATAAAAAAGCACTTACGCTCTGCACTGAAAATCAATTTGTCCCCTCTCTCCCTCTCGAGGGTCAAGGCGCGGGTATCAGAGCGGGGTGCTGCCAACGGAAAGGTTTCAAATGTCAAACCTATTAGTGTAATCTGCCGATGATGTCACTTTGTAATTAGGTGATTCATATGCATTAAATTAGCTGGGGGGGGGGGGGGGGTAAGAGAGAGTCTTTACTGCTGAGAGAGAGAGAAACTCTGAATGATCGTACCGTCATACATGAACACAGAGGTTTCTGCCTCACTCTCACACTCCCCCTCTACTCTCAGGGTGACTTTCAGAGTTTACATGTGCCTACTAACCAGATGGGGAAATTTTCAACAGCGGCATTTCATGTTTTTGTAGGACCCCCATCAAAAAAATAAGCCTCTTCACTTCTCACTGAAGGACACAGGCTATGTGTGTGTAATTGTATCCCCCCCCTCCAGCAGTGAAGATGCGCCACACAGCATGAGCCTAAAAAGTCCTCAAAATGCCTTCTGGCTACAATTCAAGTGAGTTTCATTTTTAGCAGAGGCGCCAATGCAGTCATCGAGACTCAAACAGAAGAACCAAACACTTTGGCAAATATAGCAAAAGGAACACTAAGCATGCAGCCAAACTGAATTTTGGCTTTTAATCTCAAAATAAACCCCAAAACCAATTTTTAGCACCTTCACTGATGAGAATTATGAATGTGCCACCAGGTCAGTATAAGGGATTCACAGTGTGAATCATGTATATGGAGACTGCCTAATCAATAAAATCCCCCCAAAAATAAGGGTTGAAAATAACTCTAAATCTCTTTTTCTCTTCATGGAAGGAAGTTTAGCAGGTTGCTGTGTGACTTTCATCAAACATTTATTCCAAGGTTTGTTTTTGTTCTCCACCAGAGGGGAGCTTAAATGGCACATTTTTAATTTCCACTCCCGTTTGTATTAGCCTTCGCTGTGATGATTAGGATTATGCCTCGCGTGGCAGCAAACGGAGCATCTCTTCTCTGGCTCACCTCATAATAAGTTATAACCGACAGAGACACACACACACACACACACACACAGCAGCCCCGGGTGATTGGAGAAATCCTATTTGATTTTGGTTTCAGAGGAGAGTTTCACTGTCATATCGTCGTCGTGTCAAAGGTCCTTCCATCTCGCTGAGAAGACATTTCTTCGGGACACACTGGTGTTGTGCATCCACACACACACACACACACACACACACACAAAGTGTTGGCAGGTAGCCAGCTGGTCCTGGAGGAACTTGAATGGTAGTTGTAGAATAAGATATTAACACTGTTGATTTCTATCTGTCAATCTTTCAACAGTCGGGGTGTGTGTGTGTGTGTGTGTGTGTGTGTGTGTGTGTGTGTGTGTCTTCACGTGCATGCGTATCTGATGCAGTTTATCTGTGTGTTTCCAGGCTGTGTCGGAGACTGTATCTACAAAGGAGCATTAATGAGCTTATCAGTTGTATTTGGCGTGTCAGCTGTTGTGGAATGTGAATTGGAACCACATCCAAGCATGTTATTGATGCTGTTTAAACAACAATTAATCAGCACAGGAACAGATTGATGTACACGGCTGCATTATCACAAAGCCAATGAGGATAATGCGCACGCAATTCAGAAGAGACGTGCTTTTGGAAAACCAGCGTGGAGACGAGATGCACCAGAGTGGAGGTAGAACTCTTTGTAGTGGCTTGTTGTTGACATGCATTTGGTCATTCTGGCCTACACACACACACACACACACACACACACATACACAGGCACACTGATACATTTGCACACACAAATACACTCTATTACTCGCTCACTCACTCACTCTCAAAATAATACACACACACTAGTTTCCTCTCTCTCAAGCACTCAGCACTTTACCTTTAAAATTCACAAGATGCACACACACACACACACTCGTATACACTCTCACCCCACACACACTCCAGGTCAACGCAACTCAAAATCCAAAATTCTTCCTTTTTGTCTTTCTTCTCTCTCTTGTTTGTTTTTTCCCCAGAGTTCCCCGGGGGCCAATTTGCCCACCAACCCTTTGGCACCGTCATCTTGCTGACGCAAACTCTGTTTATTTGTTTGCATCTTGTAGCTGCTATATGTGGATCTAATTATCGTTTCTCTGGGTTTTAGCTCAGCACATCGTGTTGGCCTTACTCAGCCCTCTGATAGTACAACAGTGTGCAAAATTTGTGTGTTTTCGTTTATGCGTGTGTCTACGTGCATTTGCGGGAAAATGTTTGTGAACCCTTTTGAATTGCCTGCATAAATGGATCATAAAACATGGTCTGATCTTCATCTGAGTCATAAAAACAGATAAACACACTGGGAAACGTGCGCACGATCAGATTTGATCATGAAGTGTTTGTTTGTTTGGAAACATGCGGAAAGGCTCTTAGAACGGCTTATTCTTCATGACAAATCAATTACAGTAGCGCCAAACCTCAACAACAACAAGATGTTTCAGTGGCCTTGTAGAAAATAAATACCTAAGAGGCTGAAATGGCGTATTTGTCGAACTGTCCTCATTCATAACAGCACAAGATGATCCAACTTGTAATGGGTTGATCACATGGACTGGACGCCTTACAAATACAATAACATAATCCTACTATCCTACTACCCGACAGTGAGGTCTCTCCTATTATTGATTGATCCTGATTGATCCGTGACGGATAGCGGCTCAGTGCGCTGCCGTCCTCCTGTGGCTGATAATATGTGGCTACTTCTCCTTATACCTTTTTGACGGCATTGACAGCGTTAATAATTTCTTTCCATGCTTTATTTTTATCAGTTCCTGTGACCCCGCTGCTTACGCTTTTGAAAATGACAGGATTTTTTTTCTCAAGCACGCATACATGGGGTTTACGTCACACATCCAGTTTACGACCAATTCGTCACCTGTTTTTCCAATCAAAGCTGATAACATTTGAACAATATCTTCAATAAAGATATCCAGAAGTAAAAATGTTTGTGTTTTATTTATTAAATCACATTGTATTTATCTATTTTCATGACTTAGAGGAAAATCAGTCTATATTTTAGGAGACATTTATGCAGGAGGTACATCAAAAGGGTTCCTCACCACTGTATAAATGTTTGCATCGGTTCATGGCTGCGTTGGTCTGCGCGCCTTCTCCGCCCACGTATGCGCAGGAAGACAAACACGCGTCTCTTTGTAGTACTTTTTTATGTATCCTGGCGGAGCTCTTTAATGAAGCCGACATCCTTTTGAAGTCGAGTGGGAGGATGGATCCACTGCCTTAACTCGTGTGGTCAGATCCCCGCTGAGCCTTTCACATCAAGGTGAAGTGGGCCTGTTTCCTCTGCCTCAGATGTATAGCGCTCTCTCTCTCTCTCTCTCTTTTTTTTTTCTCTCTCTCTCTGGAAGGAAATCTCCCCTTAGTGTGCCAATACTGAGGATTAGCTAAATTCAAACTTTAGGAGCTCATAGCCAGGAATTGCATACACACAAATGCTGGGGTGTCTTTATTCTAACGGGAGTACGTACCGGCGTGCGTTCCTGGGGTCATGAGCGAGTTAGACAGATCGTTTCAAATACGGTGAAACGGTGATGCTACCCACCTTATTCTTGTATTAAAATACCCGCAGTGCCACCAGGAGAATAGGAGATGGGAGGAGGAGAGGAGAGGAGAAGGAGTTGGGAGCAGAGGTCGACGGCATCCTCGTCAATAATGCAGAGGTAATTGGCTGACTCCTCCTGAGTGTCGGCGTGAGCCTGAATAAATAAAGTTGCGTGTAAATAAAAGAGCCTCTTCATCGGCCCCTCAAATATTTAAAGAGCAGCAAATCAATGACGGACGCGCCAGGTGAGAAGGTGCAGATCCTCTTTCTTTCTTTCTTTCTTTCTTTTTTTCTCTCAGTATTAAAGGAGGCAGGCTGTGCATGGCGTGGCGCAAAGCAGTGCAACAATAAGCTGCGGCGATAACGTGGGAGGAGTCGCGGGTTCAGGTTCTGTGCGTGTGAATGTGTGCGTGTTGCTTTATTTGAATGCGTTTCCTCCATTCTCCTTCCCCACCTCTCTTTCTTCTGTTGCCCACCATCTCTGAAGCCCTCCACTCCAATCCTCCTCACCCGCCCACCCACCTCGAACATCACCTCTCCCTCTCTGCTCTACACATCCTCCTTCCAACTCCTCTTCCTCCTCCATCCCGTGTCTGTCCTGCTGCCTTCCAGCCACTTCAAAGCCGGCACAGGGGAGGGCTGCGTGATGAGACGAGTGTGAGAACGAAAGAAAGACGTCTGATTCTCGAAGAGGTGCTTCCAAAGTAACAGCCATGGCAGATGCAGAGGAATGTAGAAGTGGTGATAAACTATAACCTGCAGTCAGTGAGCATCATGAGGCATCACACTGCACCCTATCGTCACATTACTATGTTCATTATGAATTTACCTCCAAAAGATGTCATCTTAAATATGTGGGTCAACTCTATTCTGCAAATAAAGAGGGTGGGTAAACTGGCATTAGGTGGATTTACCCCCCACTGCATCCCTGGATGCATAGTTGTGTGGTACACACACACACAGCAGAAAAGGAGCAGTGGCTTTTAAATCCAAAAGCAATAAACGGCGTGCAAAGCTTTTCCCTGCACCCTTTCCTCTGCAGGTAATGGCAGTAATGTGTCATTGTAGCAATTTGTCACAACACAGACCGAGGGAAGGGATGCCCGACTCTCGTTAAACGAACCCTAACCAACCCGAGGTTGACAAACATCAAAACAAAGACATTGGAGAATAAAAAGCGATCAAATCAGTCGCCGGCGAAGGGTTATAAAGAAACGTTCGCTAATTGTCTCACTCTTCTTATCTTGTTTCAAGCGGTGAAAGATTTCTTTAAAAGAAAAAAAGGCAGACAGGACTTAAAGAGAACAAAATCAGAGAGAGAGAAAGGATGATGAAAGGCGGCGGTGAGAGACAGTGGAGAGGCTGGCCTCGTGGTTCCCTCTGCCCAGTCAGGGTGCTCAGCAGGAAGGCGTTGGAGATGAAGAGGTGTGAAAACGTCTTTTAACATTTCATCCAACTCTTTCCATCTGATGTCTGAATCAACCTTGGACGCCCGTCACTTCACACGCTGACCGGATCAGACAGCAAGAAAGAAAGACAGAAAGTGACAATTACCTATGGGGACCTCACATTAAAATCAGGTAATGTCCTCTAAAATGTTAACACAGTAGCCCCATATATATATCAAGTCCCTTAGCGACCGGATTGGTTGGATCGGTTTCAAAACTCCCCCACTGAAAACCTCAAACGCTGATACTTAACTGTCAATTGACTATAATGTGTCACTAAAAAGTTAACTGAGTTTCAGGTGATCCAATTGTGTGGAAAGATATTCAATGTCTGAGTTGGGGTTAATCTTGGTTGGGGTTAGGATTAGGGTCAAATTAGGGTTGGGGTTGAAATGGGGTTAGGGTTAGTCTGTAGGTCCATTAAGGACCTATTTGATTCAATCTCCACACAGTTTTGATACTTGCGACTGTTTGGCTGTGATGCACAAAGTCGATCATGTGCAAACAAAAGTGGAGGCATAATTCCCCCCCCCCCCACTACTCAAAAAATAATAATAAATATAGTTAATAGGGGCACGTGCCCCCTATTGAGCGATTTCAAAATAATTTTACACACGTGGTTCAACATTATTATGAAACATATCCTGTGAGTTTTGTAATGATTGGACAATATCAACAAGCTTTATATAACTTATATAACTTAAATTCAAAATGTCCGAAAAACTTTAGTGGTTCTTGAGGCTTTTTTGTAAAGCACATTGAGCTGGACTTGTGTGTCAAATTTCAAGTCAATCGGAGTCACGGTGTGAGGGGAGTGGCCTTTCCAAAATCACGTTTTTGGACCTTAATCACAGCGCCACCATCTGGCCAATTGGGCTCATGTTTCTTTCAGGGTTTGAACCCTAATAAACCGAGGTGAAAAACAATAGGGTTTTACCCCTTCGGGGTTTGAACTCTAAATATACATAAGTATATTACATACTCTAAAAATCATAAGTAGTGCACAAAATAATAGCTTAGTCCAAGACATAATAGCTTACTGCAATTCAGTTGTGCAATTTGGCAATTTGGCCTCATAAAGTGTCACCTCTTCCAGCAGCATATTGGTGATGGATAGGTCTTTCAAGCACACTCATCTCAATGTTAAATTATTTTATGAATCAGTGTCACACAATATGCAACTTGAGTTTTCATTCATTTACTATAAATAACAAACATTAAAAACATCAAATCAAATGGAACACAAATCATCAAATAGATAATGGAAATGAATCAACAGTTAAATATAAAGTCCAATTCAGAATATGTAGTCAGACAT
Source organism: Hoplostethus mediterraneus (assembly GCA_034670385.1). Taxonomy (NCBI): domain Eukaryota; kingdom Metazoa; phylum Chordata; class Actinopteri; order Trachichthyiformes; family Trachichthyidae; genus Hoplostethus; species Hoplostethus mediterraneus. The sequence goes on from JAXDDW010000080.1 coordinate 1,359,842, forward strand.
GTCCATGGAGCATGTCCATGTCTCTTAGAGAAGCAGTCGTCTTCATCCTCCTCCTCCTCCCTGCTCCCTGCTCCTCTTTCCATAGACAGAGCAGTCCAGCCATGGGACTGGGGGACTTCCAGCTCACAGCAGGGTTGTATGACTCCTATGTCAGAGTCCAGATCAGAGACTCTAGGCCTCTTTTTGGGTCCAGTATTGGAGCAGTAGGGCCTCACCTCCACCTCCTCCTCCTCCTCCTCCTCCTCCTCCTCCTCCTCCTCCCCCCCCCTCCTCCTCTTCCTCCCTGCTCCTCTTTCCATAGACTCTGGCCAGTCCAGAGCAGATGCCTCTGCTGAGTCCAGCCATGGGACTGGGGGACTTCCAGCTCACAACAGGGTTGTATGACTCTAAGTCAGAGTCCAGATCAGACTCTAGGGGAGCTGGCTCCTCATCCTCATCTTCATCATCAGCATCGTAGTTGAGGTAGAGATGTGAAGAGTTGAAGATAGTATGATGGCAATATGATGGAGCAACAGCCCTATAGCACATCCTCCTCCACCTCCTCCTCCTCACTGTAAGATGGTAAGATGAGCTCAGGTGAGGTCAGACATTTCTACACTATTTCTCCCTCCTCCTCCTCTTCCTCCCTCCTCCTCTTTCCACAGACTCTGGCCAGTCCAGAGCAGATGCCTCTGCTGGGTCCAGCCATGAGACTGGGGGACTTCCAGATGAAGAAGGTGAAGAGGTGAAGAGGTGAAGATGGTATTATGGCAACTTGATGGAACAACAGCCCCTAGCACATCTTCCTCCTCCTCCTCCTCCTCCTCACTGTAAGATGGTAAGATGATGTCAGGTGGGGTCAGATGTTTCTCCACTATCTGTTCCTCCTCCTCCTCCTTCTCCTCCTCCTCCTTCTCCTCTATTGATGTTGACTCTGAGGATGAGTCTGATGGAGGGTTCTCTTCATCGACCACCTCAGGAGATTAATCTTCTACCTCATTATCAATCAATATGATCTGTACATGGATGGTCACCATGGGACGTTCAACGTACCAGACTAAAAGAACAAAAAGAGAGTTAGTTCATCACCAGTGAAGACGTGGCTAGAGAGATTTCTCAGATAAATGTCAGATAAACATCATCTCTTGATGGGCCACAGACACCCAGTTGTATTCTGATTTGTTTTGCCTCCTTTTGTTGTTAGTTTACTAAAAATGTTGAAAACTCACCACATGGTGGATTTAATGAAAGGTTGGGGCTAATTTCAACAGTCAGAAATGCCATCTCCAGTTCTTATGGGAAACAAGCTGTTCAATGTGTTCATACAGGAGATAATATTTTTGGGTTTATGTGTGTAGGTGGAGAGAGCGGTAGCGGTAGCGCTAGCTGTTGTTGCCAGGGAGAAAGTTGCATCCCATATGCAGAACACAACACTGTGGAGAGAAATTGGTGTCTCTTCCTCTTCTACGATGGATTTCTCCCTGTGCGATTGGTGAACGTTGGTCTAGAAAGAAGCCCTTGTTCTTTGATGCTGAGGGACTGACACCAAAACCTGATTTATTTTAGATAAAAACTAGTAGCTGCTCTGGAAATGTCTCGACGTTCTGCTTTCTAACAGTGTTAAAGTGTTTTAGGGTGGATTTGTCCTTTCATTCATTCACAGACTGACACACACACACATTACTGTGGCACATTATTTAAGGGGAGTTGCTCCCCTGAGCTAGGCAGGCCTTCAGTATGAGCTGATCTGTATACAAAGCACCCTGTCAGTCACGTCACTGTTAGGATCATTAGTTAAAAATGTCAGTCTCATGCAACTTTCTTACTTACTCTACCTCCATCTCCCAGAAACACTGCTCCTGACAGGAAACAGTCTAAAGGCAGTGATACACAGCATTTAATCATTTTGTGTGTTAATAGGAGCTTTCTTTTCCATCTGATTTGCCCTAAAACTGTCCTCTGGTATCAGTACTCTAAAGGGCCTAATAGGAAACATTTTAAGCCAATGTAGCTGGGCAGTTTGGACATTTTGACAATTATTCCCAACAGTGCTTTCTTTTGCTTCCTTAAAGCCCGTTATGGTCTTGAATTTGTCCCCGTTGCCTACCTGCATCCTTTATCCCAGGTTTTGGTGTCAGCCCCTCAGAATCAAAGAGCTTATTTCTACACTCACCGTTTTGCACCGACGTTCAACAATCACACAGGGAGAAATCCACGGTAGAGGAGGAAGAGACGAGAAGAGATTTCTCCACAGACAATGTTGTGTCCTGCATAAGGGATGCAACTCTTGCTCTTTTTCTCGCTGTCAACAACAGCTAGCGTTCTTTCCACCTACACACGCAAATATTTTCCCAAATATTAATTTCTCATTTCTCCAATTTCTAAGTCATTCTGGGAATTAACCTAACCTAAGTAGAAATAGACACGGCAGGATGAGGGAAAGTAACTTACAACACTTCATCACAACATTTCCAAGTATCCACGGGTGGATTTTTCCTTACATAATGGCCTGTTAATAACTCTCTGGTCAACCAATACACAACACTATGAAATGGTCAGATGGAGGATGTCAACACATCTGCAAAAACGATAGTAAAACATAAGCAATTCTTAAACTTTTTTCATCCCAGGGCACAATTTTAACAATTTTTGCTTATGACTTATTTTGTGTTCTGACCCATATTTTATGAAACATCGCTGGAAGACGCTGTGTACTGCCCAAAAAAATAGACCTGGGTTTTAATTATAGCAGGGATTGTTGTGAATCATTGTGTGTGTGTGTGTGTGTGTGTGTGTGTGTGTGTGTGTGTGTGTGTGTGTGTGTGTGTGTGTGTGTGTGTGTGTGTGTGTGTGTGTGTGTGTGTGTGTGTGTGTGTGTGTGTGTGTTTTTGTGTGTGTGTGTGTGTGTGTGTTTTTTGTGTGAGAGACATTCCTGCCTGGACCCTGGGGAGAGAGGAGCTTTGATCAGCCCAAGGCAACACAGAGAGAGAAACAGTGGATTCAGTCTAGAGAGGGTAGATACAGTCACACTGGAAAAACACAAACATAGATGCAGACCACACACACACACACACACACACACACACACACACACAGTCGCCTTGTTTCTCATGGTCTATTATCACAAAGATGAATGCAATGTCTTTCGTTATCTTCCACATACGAGTCTCCATACAATAAAAGCGTAGTCCCACAAACCCTAGGAGACCCATGATGGGCTTTGATAACAGTATTGACAGGTTGGGGACACAAATAGCCCAGCTATACATCTATCCCTCACAGTACAGTTTTATACCAGCAGATTGTTAGGAGGCAGCAACCTGCCACTGGGGACAGAAGCCAATATGAATGACAGCCAACTATACTTCCTGTACGGCGTGCCTCTGTCGTATCCTCTAATAATAATAGAAATAACACTTCTCCGTAGAGTATCTGAGTGAAAGTAACCCTGAGGAGATAATTGGCCAATCTGTGCCACCATGTTGGATTCCAATCTTTTGTTAGGGGCAGGAAGGGGGGTGTCATACAAAGGTGCTGAGTTGTACCTTTTGTCGCAGCGATGAAAGGTACACCTCTGCCAACTTCTGACAAAGTACCTTTATTCCTTTAAACCTCATACCATTCATTTCGCCCAGTAGCCAATCCTTTTTCTCTGCTGACAGAAATATCAAATGCCCAGCTCCATCGCTTGTGAGGCTCTTTCATTTCTCCGGCTCCAAATCAGCGCCAGCACCTCGTGCATAAGAAGATTCTTTCTTTTTAAAGTGTTATATCAATGGGCTTCATCCCTTGGCTTTGATTATGAGACACCCGGGTAAGATGCCTGACTTACTGGGTCACTGTGGCACGGAAACATCTTCCATCTTCCAGACTTTCACAGCATACGTAAAAAAAATTTAAAAAAAGCATGGCGGAAAGCTACTACTATTACTACTAGGATAATCATTTCTTGCCGCCCCGTAGTAAAAGTAACCCCAGTCAAATAGAGAAAGGGGTAGCTGACAACGGCATGTTTTTGCACTTCTGTAGTTCTGTAGGCAGGAGACCAAACCAAACTGGTTCATTCATGCAGACAGGGACACTCAAAGATCCTTGCACAGAAGACGGTCGCACTCAACAGGCAGAATGTTTTGCAGTAAGTGATTGAATTTCATGACGGACAAAAGGATTTCAACCCCCGTGACCCGTTTACATGCACAGAGAAAACCGACTACCCACCCACTGACAGAACAGTGCAGCAGCAAAAAAAAGTATGAAAAGCCCACATCATCTATCGGACTGAGGTTTTTTTTACTGTTACGACTTGAGTAACCGGGTTAAGAGCGGATTTCTCCCTGCGTGTAACGGTAGCCGCTGTCTGTGTTTGTCTGCGGATAGAAAACCCGAAATATACTTACATTTTGGCTCGTCTGAAGCACTAAAAGAGCCTTTTATAACCGGGGCTGTTCGAAACACTTACTTTACATTTAGACAAAGTTGACGGGTCACGTTCTCTCGAGGTCATAAAATCATTGTAAACGCTCCAGACGCTAATGGAAGTCGTTGTAAATGATACGAGCGCTAGTGTTTCATTAGCTAGCTCATGTGTCAGAGCCGAGGGCTATTTGTTTGTACAGTATATTCCCTGTAGTCTCTCTGCCTAAATACTAAGGCAGGACAGCTGGTTGCACTGTATTAGCATTTTCTTCATTAAAATTGCCTGTAATGAATGGCAACATTAAATATCAAAACTGTACAACGTGGCCATGAGCAGACAACACATATGGTGGAGACTAATGTCACAACACACAAGCTCAAATCACACTTGAATTGAATTTTTTCAACCTGTGTTTAACCATGTAAGTCCCACTGAGATCCAGATCTCTTTTTCATTTTCGTTTCTGTTAGCCTGCGGCGCTCCGCGTGGGTGTTTGTTACATGTGCGAATGCTTGTATGAGTTTTTTAATTCGACTTGTGTGCAGAATATTGTGCACCTTTTGTTTTTTTGTGTCGCAACGTGCAGCATTCAATCCATTTCATTCTATTCAAGCGCAGATTCTGCACCGTCCCACGGCGATGACATACGGACATACAGGATCTCAGCTCTCTGCTTCATCCCTTCTATGGAGAATACAGCAACGTCAGCAAACATAGCTTACAGTGTATTTCATCCACACACGAAGCACTGCTCGTTCAGTATGTGTTGTCTTGTGAGCATATAAAGATTTTGCTATGTATCTAAATGTAGCTATGTACATATCGCTATATATACATCACTACGTCAGCTGCTTGGTGTTCCTGTGATGTCATCAAAACTAATCTGCAAACAAATGTGATTATAGAAGATTAAAACTGGTTTGAAGATTACGCCTACATCACTGTCGCCAAGACGACCTGCTGCTTGCTCCTCCCCGGTAAATGTCTGATATGTCAATTACGGTTGATACGTGAGTCGGAGAGACGAGTTTTGAGTTTACTTAGAGGAACTGCTAGAACTTGCAGCAGCTGGTTCACCCTCTCGCTTCCATATACTATCTTCGTATCCTTTTCACCGTCATTTTCCGAGCTGTTTCTGTAGCGACCCTTTCCATAATGTTGTCAGACATTTGGATAATAACACAAATAACAATCTGAGCCCGTCCGTGACAAAAACAAGCACTTTTAGTGGACGTACTTTGACCGGCTGTGTATGCCCTTACGGATTACGTTGCCGCCATTGAGCCGCCGTTACACGACTGCCGGTTGAGCCGATGGACCGGAGAAACTCAGAAACTTTTGGGATCTACTTAAAGGTATGAAAAGCGATTTTGTGGACATAGAGGCCAGATTGAAAAATCCCGGAATTACCCTTTAAGAAAACACCCGGCTTGCCTGGGAAATACACTAATGTCTACTGGCCTACCGGTTGGCAGGTGATGGTTTCTTGGCCCCGCGTCCCTCCGCCTGGAACCAGCTCCGTCGGTGCATCCTCGGCGGCCAGCCCGGCGTTATGTTGGAACCTCGTCGGCTCAGGAGTTTTCGGCTCATCAGAAAACCATGCGTTGCTGTGGAGCTTGCTGTCTTGGCTTGGGGAAGGAAATGTATGACGGATTATTCGTGGTTCCCTCTGGTCAGTCCTGGTGCGTGCGTGCTCGGGCTGAGAGTGACCCAGTCCAGCAGGCGCCATCTTCTTTTAACAACTGACCTGACCCTGTGACCTCTCGCACTTCCGGGTCAGAGTTCCTTGAACCTCAATAAACATTTTCCCCCCCATGCATCCCAGGCAAGCCTTTATTATTGATGACATCACCACAAAAGAAAATGGGACCCAAACTAAAACATACAGAAATATACTAACTGAGGATCAAGTATGCAAATCTCCTGCGGGGGGGGTGGGGGGGGGGGGGGGCATGTCCGTAACAGAAGTGCAATGAACTTGCATGACGATGCGATTTATTTTGTGTGTATTTGTTCACGTGCGGACAAGTACAGCTTTGCCTGTACTAGCTAGGTTGCTTCCACCGTGAGCCATTTTGAATCCCATCACACTGCTCGTTCAAAGTGAGGCAGACCTCTTCCTGTTTTGGTTGAGGCACTTCCTTTGTGCCATACGTCAATCCTGCAGATTGTGCAGGAGTAAACATGATATATTGAGGTAAATATTCTACACAGCAGATTTAACTACTGCTAAATAAAGAACAGAATTGATTTGCACAAAACTTCACAGCACCCGGGTGTGGAGGAGCGAAGAGTCACACCTCAGGTTGCCCTGGCTGAGTTTGACTCCTGAATGGTGCCGGGAGGCCACGGCTCCCCGAGACAAACACAGTTTGTTTTCTACCACATTCACCACGCCTCACCCTCAACCCTCGGGTGTCCCCGGAGGCTTCTGAGACAGACAGGAAATAATCAAAGCTGCGAGGTGCTGATGCCACACAGGCAACATGGAGCAAATGAATTGAGATCTTCTGAGAGTGTTTGCTGTAATCCCAATGTGTATTTCTTTCCTCTGCTGAAGTGATTCTGACTGACTGTTACGTCCCCGGTCTAGGAGTCGGGAGCGCAACATAAAATAGAAACAAAGAATGTAAATATGTGCAAAAGTGAGCAGTTTATTTACATACAGTGACATAGGCTATACAATAAGTTAAACTGGACTTCAGGGTGAACCAATGGCCAAAACAATAAACAAAACACTATTTCCTCAATAATCTCTTACCTAAACCCTAACCGAGTAAAAGAAACAAACAAAAAGACATTTGCTAAACCTACCTACCTAAACCGAACCAAAGACAAGAGAAAACAGGGATTAAACAAAAATGGCAATTCACCCCTACTGCTTAGTGCTATACAAAGTTATACCAGTGCTCGATATATTTACAAAGATTTACAAGAGATTTCAATCTAAACCAATAAACAACCGCAACAAGCAAACCACAGGATTATCGAATAGTCACAAAATCAGGAGATAGCAAATCGAGGAGGCGCCGCTGTCAAGCATCGACCCTCGTCGTACGTCTGAGAACCAGGAAGTTAAGTAGACCAGCCTCTTCTGGATCGGCCAATCCCCGCGCTGGAAACGCCACCTGTAGATTGACATAGATCTTAAAGAAAAACAGCGAGCTCTCACTCTCCAACACAATAAAAAATACGGCTGGCCGTAACACTGACTACATTGTCTTTGATATGCTTGTCACTCTCTCCTCATTTTCTCCCTCAGATTTGATTGAGTCCTGTGATTCTCCCCGGACATGTGACGCAGACAAAAGACAGCTTTATTTTAGGCTTCATTCTGGGAAGGGGTGGTCAGCAGTATGTATTTTTCTTTTTCTTTTTCTGCACTCAGCATGTATTTTATTCTTTGTTGATTGCCTTACCTCTGTTGACATGCTACCTACTGCTACAATTTTTTCTCTTCACTCCCTGAACAAAAGTTCACAAACTCATTCATTTTGAACAGGGGCTGAATGTTGGGACTATTTGCTGTGAAGCCGAGATGTTTGGCCAATCAAGACGTGGCTCTCTATTTCCATCTGGCAGCTAGTTTACCCAACCAGCTAATGGACTAATGCTGCCTTCAATTGCTGTCAAAAAGAAATCGTTATTATGACGATGATGATGTTTTCACTCTTTGTTTTACTCACACATTTCATTAATTCAATTTAAATGTGAATTTGATGCTTGACAGGTATTTTCTATTATTGGTATATTATGCCATTATGCTGTTCCACTGAAAAATAGCTCTATGCTACTTGATCTGTAACATAAAACAACAATCCCCACAGAAACACTTTTGTTACAGGATCCATTTTGTTATTGTATTTTTGACCACAACCGACGTATGATGACGTATTTACGACGCCGAAACTCGAGCTTACGAGGAGCAGCTGAAGGCAGCGTATGTATCTACGGGTCCCACCTCCTTATTGCTCCTTATTTGGCAGGGAACTCACCTGTTTTCCACCTCTGAGTTCCCCTGAGGCTGGGACCACCGTACACTAGGAGACCTCCTCTGGTTTCGGTGATAGACACAATGACAACCCACAGAAAGACTTCTTCACGACTGTGGCTAAATAATAGGAGCCAGAGGAACTAAGTGCTTTGTGCAGATTCTGGTTAACTTGCGTGTAAGAGCTCCAAGGCGTCAGGAAAAGGGTTGGCAGATCTTCATCTTCATGTTTCACATAAAGCGAACTCACTCGAGGGCCAATGAAGACGCGACAACACGGGGTAATCGACGTCATCAGAGTCAGGTGAAGAAGAAGATGACGTAAGAAAAACTACTGGGCACAGGCCTTATTTTTATCTGCATCGAGCTACATTTTGTTTTCGCATCATTTCAGACAGAATACAGGCTGGACGGTGAGTTTTGAAATCCAGAAATCTCAGCGCCCGGTGAAGCCATTGATGAGTCATTGGTATTGACTATCAGCCTCCACCCACCCCCACCCGCTGGCTGTTTTGTGCTGTGGGGCAGTAGAAATCTGACTTATTACACCTTTAACATCGCCTCAACCCTGATCTCTCCCCAGCGCACGGGCTCACGCACATCTGGTATCCCGCAGCCTTTTCCCGATCATCAGCCGTAGATTCCGCAGCGATTTACTGGTCGCCCCCTGCGGAGCGGCCTTTCCGGTGGAGGCTGACAGAGGCTGATCCATCCCCTTTTCACCGCGCAAGGCAAACGCAGATGTTACCGGGGCTGAAGGTCCACTTAGAGCTAATCGCCTCAAACAGTCAGGCTGATGGAGATGGAAACCAGCCCTGCACTGTCTGCATTGATTTGACGGGGGAGGAAATAAAATATACGGGATGTGGGTTGGGAGCGGATGATGGTGTGTGTGTGTGTGTGTGTGTGGGGGCATCACAGCTCTGAAACACACAGAGACTTGCTCAAACAAACAACTTTCTCTCTCTCTCTTCCCCTTTCTTTCCTTCTTTCCTCTCTCTCTCTGTGTCTCTCAACCCCGCTGTATTCCACTTTCATCCCCTCTCGAGCTGAGGAACTTTTAACCGCAGCGATCCCCGGCGAGGAGGAGAAGGGTAAAAGCCACTGACGTGCGAAAAACCCGCTTGAGCCTGAAATCGCCCTCCATCCATCCTTGAGGCCATTCAGCTCCTCTCCTGCTTCCACTCCCTTTGTCCGTCTGAGGCCTTCTGGATCTTGGAGGCGTGGCTCTGCCGACAGCTGCCGACGCCCCGGCCCTTTTTGTGTGTGTAAAGTGTGTCTTGAAGTTTGGGAGACATCCGCTGGAATCGAATCACCCTTCTACCCTTCAGCGACATTATTTTTGCCTTTCAGTATAAGATGCGGTATACTGAAGCTCCTCTTTCTCTTTCAACCTCTTGAACTTCTGGTCTTCATTCAAATGCCTAGAGGGGTGTTTTTTTCCGACAATGGAACATTGTGTGAACTTAAGTGTCTGTGTGTGTGTGTGTGTGTGTGTGTGTGTGTGTGTGTGTGTGTGTGTGTGTGTGTGCTTCATCGCTTGTGTGTATTATATGTGATTTCAAGAAGTGCCACAGTACACTTCAGCTTACACTGAACGAATGCTGCCCGGGCGCTAGAAGGACACTCAGCAGGGAGCTTTGATGTCAAACGGCGTTGGCCCGGTATCAAACACAAGGAGAGTGCGAGTGAAGGAAGATATTTTATTCTCTCTTTCGTTGTCGAGGCTGTTGGCACGGTGTGTCACAGTAAGGGTGTGAAGCTACTGCAGGTGCAGCTACCATACGGCATCACCTCTTGATCCCACTAACACCGTGTTGTTCTCTCTCTCTCTCTCTCTCTCTCCATACGTCCGGTGTTCCAAACGGTCTCAGGCTAACTTCTTGCCCTGTGTTGTGATTACATTATCGGCCCTTCCCCAGAATGAATCACTTCAGGCTGGAGACAGCTGCACAGTCGGGGTCCTTGGAGGCACGCTTCACTTCTTCAGCACCTCCCCTCTCCTCCCGCTTCTCCTCTCCTCCCCTCCAGATTAATCTCTCAGAGCAGCCCTGCTGAAAGGCGTCCCGGTTTTAGGGCGCCGCAGAGCCAGCATTATAAATGACTCTGATCTCGCACCACCACCACCAGGATTCAGGTTTAAGGTGTGTGTGTGTGTGTGTGTTGTGAAGCCCTTTGCTGCTTAATGCTGTATAACAAGCAGCACACTGTGACGTGCTGCGTTCTGCCCGCACTGCCTTGTTAGCGGCCCGCCAGATCAAAATCAGGCTAAATAGTCTGTGGAGACATCAGGTCATTGTCACGCCGCGCCGTCGCACATCTCTCACACGTTATGGGAACCAGCACTGAAGTACTCCTACGCATCTGCTGAAATCCCCACCCTGGTAGTGAATTTTATTTACAGTCTTTAGGCGATGAAACTTTAATGATCCCTGTGGGGAAATTGGTTCGGCACAGCAGCGGGGGAATCGGATACGTACAGGCAGATAAGAGTAAGACAAATAGAGCAGGGAAGATAATACAACACAAATAATTGTGACAAATGGTTACGACGATCAAATGTATTGAGAATAATGCAGCGGACGTGCAAGTGGGCATTGCTACCTATTCACGTTATCGGGCGTCTTATGTACAGATAAGAGTACTGACGTGCAAGTGTGCATTGTTAGCATTATGCTGTCTATTGTGGGCTATTTTATACAGCCGATTTTATAACGTTGCATTTTGGCGGCCCCAAGTGGCAGCAAGAGGTATTGTGACTTTTCAGAAATCTCTGTAATACTGCGCATTTGTCCTGCCTAATATTCTTCGACAGAGCGCTTGCTCGCTGCTGTTTAAGGAGAAATCTTTGTATTTTGCTCATTTTGATTTGTTTTGATTCATCACTTCCTGTGCGCGAAAAGCGATCATACCAACACCTGAAATTAATTTGGGCAAACATGGCAAATCTATGGGGGCTGAATGAGTGGAGATGGACGCTCTTCTCTGCTGCAGCCCCACGTTTTTTTTCCTCCATTTTTTAAACATAAAATTCTTGCTTAGCGCAACTTTAAACACACTTAGAGTTTATGAATTAACTTTGAAATGCTGTGTGAGTTTCAAATGATGTTGTTTTATTGGAGATTGAATTTGCTAACTTCCTGTTTCCTGTTTAAACGGCATTACCTTTTCCCGCTGGTTCCAGAGAACCATTTCTCTCTCCCGCCTGTCGTGGTTCAGTTTACCTCAGGTTGTAGGCTGTTTCTGCGAGTCCTCTTCCCTCAACGTATAGAGTAAACTATTGTGTATGTGTGCACCATTCCAGCTCTGCTGTTGCTGATGTGTCGGAGCTCTCTTTGAAAGAGAAATATGTTAATGCGAAAAAAGAGATGCGGCAACTCTTGACACACGCGAGCATACCGAAGCACAAAGTCACACACACACACACAAATTCACATCCCCACAACACCCCACACATAATTATCTGAACTAACACACACCCTGTGGAGACGGAGACAAAAACCCCTCCATCTCAGTCACATGAATTTTTTTATTAATAAGCCTAGGTGTTTGCGTTCCTGCAGGGGTGGGTAGCGCCATTCTGCCTGGCATACTGATGGTGGTACAACACCTCTGTTCCATTGTCACTCAGACGGCGTCGCTCTCCCTCTCCCTCGCCATCCCCCATGGAAATACGCCTCTAATTAGAACAGCAACACACTGGCACGGCATGCAGGGAAGGGAAGAGTGTGTGTGTGTGTGTGTGTGTGTGTGTGTGTGTGTGTGTGTGTGTGTGTGTGTGTGTGTGTGTGTGTGTGTGTGTGTGTGTGTGTGTGTGTGTGTGTGTGTGTGTGTGTGTGTGTGTGTGTGTGTGTGTGTGTGTGCAACCGGTGGGTTTGTGTAGCAGCGAGAGACGGGGACGAATGCTAACATTCCAGGGCCACTAAGCAAAGTGAGAAAGACGAAGAAGACATGAAGGGGAGAAGGACTTCCAGTGTTCAGTGGATAAAATATAATTGGACAAATAAGAAAAGGCAGAAGCCAATAAAAAAAAATTTAAAAAACACAGAGATGTCCCAGATGTTTGCTTCCCAGGGTCTTGGAGACAAACCTGCTTCTGGGCAGCGTAGACGAGTCCCCCGCCCCCCGCCCCCCCCCGAAGAGTAGCGGCGTGCTGCAACCACAGGGAACCCGTGCCAATCAACCGAGGAAGTCAACGCAACATTCGGTCGCGCAATCGTGAAAGACATCCATCACGATAACACCCCTGACACAGATCCCCCTTTGCGGCGTTCGTGTAATCGTGTCCGATGTCACCGATGCAGGAGGTCTCACCCCCCTGCTCCTTCCTCTGCTCCCGTCTCCCCTGTTCTCCGCGCAGACTGCCGAGCTTCACCGCTGCATCCTTTAAAACCAGAAATGTACAATGCGTCACTTCCTGTGAGGATGTATGTGAAAATGTTGCAGATTATTAGCCTGTGAGTGGTCAACAATCAACAGCACAGAAACAAGGATGGTACGCTGGCGCACGACGCTCCCTCAGTGTCTATTCCAAAGTTGTGGCAGCAATGCTTCAACCTCTATCAGTCTTCAACAAGTTTTCCTTTTTTTTTTTATTGATTCATGCTGCAATACCAAGCAGCTGGCCTTCTTCTTTTTGGAGGAGCATACATTATCTTCTTGCAACATCAGCAACCCCCCCCCCCCCACACACACACACACACACACACACACACAAAGCACTGAGTCACTTTCCATGTTTGGAAGTAGAGCAATTCAGAGTTAACTGTAGAGCAACACAGAGGTAGAGACTGAATTGACATTTGTGCATGTGTATCTGAGGAAACGTGTGCGTGTGCGCGTGTGTGTGTGTGTGTGTGTGTGTGTGTGTGTGTGTGTGTGTGTGTGTGCGCGTTGGCTCACCAGCAGCATATATAATCCATATTAAGTTTCCCATCCCCAGCTTGTCTCTCTCTCAGGACCCATTGAGTATGTGAGCGATGCTCCTACGGGGAGACGTAGACGGAGGGGAGTGCTTTGTAAGTGACAAACCCGGCTCTCCTTTACGTCCCCCCGTTTCAGCCATTATTCATTAGGCGTGAAGCAGATGGGAAAAAGGCCGGGGAAAGATAGCGCAAACGTTTCAGCGTGTATACGGAACGACAAAGAAAAAAAACAGAGAAGAAGCTTATATGCCAGTGCAGCTATCTGCTAAAGAGTGTGTGTGTGTGTGTGTGTGTGTGTGTGTGTGTGTGTGTGTGTGTGTGTGTGTGTGTGTGTGTGTGTGTGTAGACATACGGACTGACATTCCCCGAGAGTCTATTACACATTAGACCCAGGCCATCACACACCATCAAGCCTCAGCCCATTAACTGGATGAATCCTAATTAAAACAGTCCTAACACACACACACACACACACACACACACACACACACACTGGATGTAACAATCCCCACATGGTCACATCAAAGGCTTAGCAGTGCGAACCAGCTCATGTAATAGTTGTTGGAAAAGCCTTCAACGACGGAGCGACTCCTCTCTGTGTGGCCATGTTTGAGATTTCTGCAGCACTTGTGCTTTTTGGGCGGGTTTGATGATTTCAGTTTTGGCTTTGTGACGGTGTGACGATCAGTCTGGCGGTTTCCGGCGGTGTGTTTTTCTTTTGAAGCGCCATCGGTTCGGGCTTTGCGGCGGCTCACTGAACTACCTCCAACTCGTTTTCATACAAAAAGATGTTAGGCAGAGAAGCTGGCACGCAAAAAAAAAGAGTAGGAAATATTCTTTTGAAGTCCACAAAGTTGATTTATTTCTTTTTTTTTAAAACCCCTTTGAATATGTGCTTTTGTTTGATGTCATTTAGACAGAGATGAGCATTGCATGGAGTTGCGTGACTAGAGGGTTTTTTTTGCGGCAAAACTTGACAGCTGGCACGGGAACTTCCTGACACGCAAACCCAGCCATCCTTCAGAAGGCTGACCAGAAGCCCCTCCTGACAGATCTCGCTGCTTACAACAGCCTCCAACGCACCTCAGCGGTAGACACCGCAAGGGACGAGTGGACAAGAACGGGGACAAGATGGATGGGTCGACCGGGTCGCGAGACAGTTTCTAGCTGGGTCACCGAAATGTACAAATAATAAAGAGCCCGCCAGGCTTCTAGTTGTAAATTGTTTTTTTCTGCGACCGCTATGAACATCCAATTTTTGGTATATATTGGAAAGAAAAACTGATTTTGAACAAAAGAACAAAAATCTGAAGATTGGCTATTGCCTTGAAATAGGTTTACTGTAATCTCTAGAATGGTCAAAAAAGTGGTAACACACTTCCGGGACTCTGAGGATTCATAAGGACCTAAAACAGACGGGTCTCATACATCTCCTACAGTTTGTTGAGACCTACCGTAGTTTTCTCAACTTCTCTTTGTTCGATTCTTCTCATAAAGAACCGCTTGGTCGATATCTTTGGCCGGTGTATTGATAGGTTTGGATAATGGGTGTCGTGATGAAACGGGGTGCATGCTGAAAACAGCTTCCATGGTAAATCCTGCTCCAGGTTTCCCAACCAGCAGGTACAGAGCTGGGTGGAACACGTGGCTGTTGACAGATCTCACCACCAGCCAATAAAATCTGTTGCTCACTCGCATTTGTGTTCGTATCAAGACAAAACCATGCTAATCAGGGTCATTCATGTGATTATTGATCCCAACAACACCCATCAGGAGACTGATTACAACTCTCAGCTCGGCCCGACTCGAGTTTTTTTTATATCCTTGCGCTTACGGGAGGAAAACTG